>CM060341.1:34923930-34926430 GCA_030674155.1 Stramonita haemastoma | reverse complement strand
TTACTGACCCCTCACATGAAATTTTGTTTACAAGCCCATGAAGTTATGCCATATAGTCAAAGGGCATCATTTGTAAAGCATAAAAATCAAAGAATTACTCAGTTTTCTGCACTGTTGCCATGCAAAACAATCCAATATGGCCGCCAAACCTGAATATTTCAAACTCCTAAACCTGCTTATCTATAAGAAGTATGAGTAACCTGTTTGTACAGACATATTTTATGGTCCGAATTCTTAAAATTCACACAGGGAAATCTCCATAGATATATCCAGCAATTTTTTATTCTAAAAACACATGATTTTGGCCACTTTTGGACCCGTGTCTCACCTTAAGTGACTGTTCCCCCCCCCCCCCCCCCCCCCCCCTCCATTTAGGTAGCCACATCCAGACGGCTTTGAAGTGTATGGAGAAACAGAAACTGAAGTCCCCTCGAGACCACAGCAACTGGGACTGTCGAATCAAGGTCACCATAAGACCACAGCACATTCACAACATCTTGCACACACGTTAAGTACTTGTTCCACCTTTCCGAAGAGTAAGCCATCACGTGCTGGTAAGAACGGATAACAAAATTTCAAAATCCGCATATACACAGGTCTCGTGTTTAGACACCATCCCTGAAGTCGGAATGCAGCTACCTAAATGGTGTGTGTGGTGGGGGGGGGGGGGGGGGGGGGAGTCGATTAAGCAAAATCAAACCATTGGTGAACCTTCCTTGGAGCTCTAACCGAGGTAACAAAAAAAAAAAAGGACAAAAAATCCAAAGCACTCACCATATCTAGCCGCCGCTGTAGTCTAGTGGTTAGGGCGTTGGACTCATAATCTAAAGGTTGCGAGTTCGATCCCAGCTTTCGGCTATGGCGTTGTTCCCTTGGAAAAGGCACTTTACGGCTAGTTTCTCACCCCACCCAGGTGTAAAAGGGGTACCAACCTTGTGTTGGGGGTTAACCCTGCGATAGACTGGCGTCCTATCCAGGGGGAGTCTATGACTCTCAGTCGCTTAACGCCACAGAAACCGGGATAAGCACCGGCCTGATGAGCCTTAGGCTTGGGACAGACTTTAACTTTGAACTAACTCACCATATCCTTCCCGACAGATGCACCGATAAGACAACACGCCGTCGTCGCAGCGTGTAAAGTCACCGCTACACGTCACGTTGGCGCAATCGTCGATGTCGGTCTGGCAGTCAGCTCCTGTGTAGCCAGGGGCACAGGTACACGTGTAGTTGTTGATGCCTTGTGTGCACGTTGCGCCGTTTTTACACGGGGAGGAGGCACACTCATCCACATCCTGCCATGTACATATAATATACAAATACAGTTGCAGACGGGAAATAGAAGAAAAAAAGTAATGGGTAGGTGTTGCACTTGTGGCAACAAACATGCTCTCCTAGGCTTAATTTCACGCAGAGAAAATTTGCTGTGACATAAAGGTGGTATAGAATAAAATAATAAATAAAATACATGTCTGTAGAGGATTAGATGGGAGTGATGGTTTTTTATTTTATTCTCATTTTAGTGTTGTTCAAAGAATGGGGTAAAATAGAGTGGGTATGGGGTGGGGGTGGAGGGAGGAGTGAGTGTGTGTGTGTGTGTGTGTGTGTGTGTGTGTGTGTGTGTGTGTGTGTGTGTGTGTGTGTGTGTGTGTGTGTGGAGAAAGACAGAGAGAGAGAGGGAGGGAGGGAGGGAGGGAGGGGGAGAGAGGGAGAGAGAGAGAGAGAGAGAGAGAGAGAGAGAGAGAGAGAGAGAGAGAGAGAGAGAGAGAGAGAGAGAGTGTGTGTGTGTGTGTGTGTGTCTGTGTGTGATACAGACTCCTCTCCCCCACCCCACCCCAACCCTCCCTGTCCATCTAATATCACAATTTGTGAAGAACTAAAAAAAAAAATCAAAACACACACACACACACACACACACACACACACACACACAACACACACTCTTACACACACAAACACACTCACACACACACACACAACACACACACACACACACAACACACACAACACACCACACACACACACACACACACACACACAAACACACACCACACACACACACACACACACAACACACACACACACACAAACACACACACTCTCTTACAAACACACCCACCCACACACACACCCACACACACAACACAAAACACACACTCTTACCTACACACACTCTTATAAACACACACACTTACACACACACACACACACACCCACCCACATCCACACACACACACACCCATCCACACACACCCACCCCCACCCCCCCCACCCCCACAACCACCCACCCACACCCCCACCCACCCACACACACCCACACTGAAGCACTGACCCGACACGCAGGCCCGTCATAGCCCTCAGGGCAGGCACAGGTGAAATATCCCGGGAGGTTGAAGCATTTCCCACTCCCACAGGCGCTGGCCGACTCACACTCGTCAATGTCTTCACTGCAGTTTCTTCCTCGAAACCCTGGGCGACATTTTACCATGAATATATATATATT
>CM060341.1:34896430-34901430 GCA_030674155.1 Stramonita haemastoma | reverse complement strand
CCTCCTCCTCCTCTCCTGTCTTCCTTCCTTCCTTCCTAGCGATCGATATGAACAAAGAGGCGTGTGTTAATTACTCATGCTGCGTCGTTGTTGTTGCTGCTGCTGTGTTTAAGCTTCCATGCCGCTGTTTCCCACCCAGCATCTACGGAAACTAGCGAGCTTGCCAGCCAGCATCCTTCAATGTTATTTATCAACACTGGGAGACCGCCGTGACCTTTATTTAGCGTCTGTTGTTTTTTTTCTTCTGATTATTGGTTAAAAAGAAAGCATCGGTTTCTGTGTCAACTGCGTGTCATTTAAGTTCAGTGGAATGTTTGGGGTTCTTTTTTGTTTGTTTGTTAAATTGTTAGTTTGATCTATCTCAGATCTGCCTGCCTGCCTGCCTGCCTGCTGCTGTCTTGTGTGTGTGTGTGTGTGTGTGTGTGTGTGTGTGTGTGTGTGTGTGTGTGTGTGTGTGTGTGTGTGTGTGTGTGTGTGTGTTGTGTTCTCTCTCTCTCTCTCTCTCTCTCTCTCTCTCTCTCTCTCTCTCTCTCTCTCTCTCTCTGTCCTGTATATAATAGGCGTGAGTGCGCACGTGTGTGCTCATGCATGTGTGTGTCACTGTGTGTGTGTGGTTCGTGTGTGTGTGTGTGTGCGTGCGTGTGTGTTTTATTCTTTTACATCGACGACAATGGAATAAGCACTCATGTGCTTTTTTTTTTACATCCAGTCCCTAAGTGTATGCATATGCAGTTTTGTCAATTTTGTCATCCTTCCCACCAGTACACAACGGCCGACTTCCGAAAAAGCGGGACGGGTTTTATCGTGTGCGCAAGATGTTCTGCATGCGTTCGCACACAGGACCTCGCTTTACAGTCTCATCCGAAGCCAAGGACTTATTGGGGGGGGGGGGGGGAGCTGGCACTGATGTTATCCAGAGGAAAAATCTCTTGAACGAGATTGGAACCCGGGTCAGCAGATCACGGGCGCAATGCATATCACTCTAACCACCAGGCTATCCCGTCCGCCGTGTTGTGTGTGTGTGTGTGTGTGTGTGTGTGTGGTGTGTGTGTGTGTGTGTGTGTGTGTGTGTGTGTGTGTGTGTGTGTTGGCGCGCGTGCGTGCGTGCGTGCGTGCGTGCATGGGTCACTTTGTGTGTGTGTGTGTGTGGTGCGTGAGTACGCGCGCGTGTGTGCACAAGCGTGTATGCGTGTCTGTAACACAGAAAGAGGTGGGAAAAGAAAGGGAAGGGAGATAAATTTCAATACCTCGTAAAAATGCAAAAATATCGACAAAAGAATTACAGAATCGCTTAGCTCATAAAAATGCAAGGCTAGCCGGTCCTGACAAACCCATAAAAGTCTAAAAAAAAAAAAAAAAAGAAAGGATCCTAAGGTGCTGGGAGTGCATTGTGAATTGAACACGACAAGAAAAAAACAACAAAAAACACCGAAACTTCGAACAATGTCTTCAGTGTGCTTAAGGCAAACAAAAAACAAAACAAAACCAAAAAAAAATCTCGAAAAAATTCCTGCCCTGAATGGGTGTGTCAGTGGGGACAGGTACATCTACAGTGTCTATAGTGGAGGTGCTGAAGAACTGAGGGAGAAGGAGGGAGGGGGAGGGGGCAACGATTGGGGAGAATGAGTTGGGGGGGGGGGGGGGGGTGGGGGTAGTGGCGGGGAATGGGTGTGTGCACACATTGCAACATCACGACCCAGGCATTTTCTCTGTGCAAGCAAGTCAATAAAAAGATGAAAAGACCCCAAAGAGAATGTTTATGTGTGACACTGCAAGAAGAGAGAGAGAGAGAGAGAGAGAGAGAGAGAGAGGAGTAGGAGAGAGAGAGAGAGAGAGAGAGAGAGAGAGAGAGAGGAGAGAGAGAGAGGAGAGACAGACAGAAGACAGACAGACAGACAGACAGACAGACAGACAGACAGACAGAGACAGACAGACAGACAGACAGACGACAGAGACAGAGACAGACAGACATAAGACAGACAGGCAAAGAGAGAGAGAGACAGGCAGCAGACAGAAACAGAGACAGACAGAAAAAGAGAGATAGATAGACAAAGAGACAGAGAGAGAGACAGCTACAAAGACATGAGAGAGGGGGGGGGGGGGGATAGGGGGGAGATAGAAGAGAGGGGGGGAGATAGATAGATAGATAGATAGATAGATAGATAGATAGATAGATAGATAGATGGGATAGATAGATAGATAGATAGAGACAGACAGACAGACAGACAGACAGACAGACAGACAGACAGACAGACAGAAGACAGACAGACACTCAGACAGACAGACAGATCCAAAGACAAAAAGATGCACTGCATGCATATTAATGCACGCTTGCTTGCTTCCTCACTCACATCAAAAACAAAACAAAACAAAACAATAACAAAACAAAACAAAAACAAAACGGGCCCGGCAGGCCACGATAAATCAACGTGCTCCATCCAAACCAGCCTGACTGACGTTCCACTTCGACCCGATCTGCGACCATGACAACCCTCTCCCTCACCACCCCCCCCCCCCCCCTTCCTTTCCTTTCATTTCTGTATACATGTAATTTGTGTCTTTGCCTATGTCTCTTTGTTAATAGATATAATATTATTTTGATCTTTCTCTCTAGTCTCTGTCTCATCTTTTTGCTTCTATCACTCATCTACACGCGTGCGCACACGCACGCACGCAAGCGCGCACGCACTCAGAGAACTTAGTAGATTAAAAAAAAAATCCCGCAATCCAAATCATTATACACAGAAGAAAGAATGAATTCATGAATGAATCTTCATTTCCAAGTGTTCATATAACATTCCCATACTCCCCCCGACATCCCCATCCCCCGTACCTTGTCCTGACTAAGAAAGTTCAAATGAGGGTATTATTTTAATTTAAAAATATATAATTTATGAGAGAGAGAGAGAGAGAGAGAGAGAGAGAGAGAGAGAGAGAGAGAGAGAGAGAGAGAGAGAGAGGGGGGGGGGGGGGGGGGGGCAGACAAAGACAAACCAGAGATCTGAGGCAGACAAGATACAAAAAGGGGTGCACAGACTTTTGTTTAAAAAAAAAGATTAAAAAGTGAGACACAGGACGGGGGTTAAAAAAAACCCTGTAGATCACACACACACACACACACACACACACACACACACACACACACACACACACACACACACACACACACCACAACCACCACCAAAGAGAACCAGTAATGAAACAACATAGAATCAACATTCACAGCAAGAATTCCTGCCCAACGGCCTGTAATGAATTATACACCCCTTAAAAAATAAGCAACCACCCCCCCCCCCCCCCCTGCAAACAATATGTTTGTTGTCGTTGTTGTTCTTTTAGGATGACATTTGCACAGATCACAAAGCCAGATCACCTCGGGCCACCAGCAGGAAAAATATCACTCAAAATAGCCACATTTCTTCATCCAACTGATCGATCTATCGATGTTCTGTTTTCTGTCTGTCACTCTGTCCATTTCTGCTGCTGTCGCTCTGTCTTCTGTCTCTGTCGTCTGTCTGCCTGCCTGTGCCTGCATGCTGATCCTGCCTGCCTGCTGCTCCTCCTCTCTCTCTCTTCTCTCTGCTCTCTCTCTCTCTCTCTCTCTCTCTCTCTCTCTCCTCTCTCTCTCTCTCTGGGAGACGGGATAGCCTAGTGGTCAGAACATTGCGCCCGCAATTTGACGACCCGGGTTCGATTCCGCTCGAGGGAATTTTTCCCTGGAGTTAACATCAGTCCTGACTCCACTCTCCCCACAAAGTCCTTCGGATGAGACTATAAACCGAGGATCCGTGTCGCGAACGTCTTGCGCGCACGTTAAATCCTGTTCCGCTTTTGTAAGAGTAGGCCATTGTGTGCCGGTGGGAACAGATGGACAAAGATTTACAAAACTGTATACACCACGGACTGGATCACACACACACACATGACACACACACACACACAACACACACAACACACACCACACACACACAACCACACACACACACACACACATACACACACACAAATACAGTGGCACGGCCACCAGTCAAGGAATCGATCATCAATCTTCAAGCTGGCACTCCCTGCCAAGGGATCGTGATCAATATTATCCATCTTTGGCCCCCCTTGACCCCAGACAGCACTTTGGCCCCCAAGCTACGACCAAGGCCAGAGGAGGAAAAAGGAGGAAAGGGGGGGAGGAGGAGAGGAAAGGGGGAGGAAAAGGGGGAGGGAGAAGGGGGAGGAGGAGGGGGAAGGGGGGCGAAAAGTTTCAAGTCCTAAAGGAGGAGATATTGTTTTTTTTAACCATTTTTATTCATGTTATCAGTAATTGTTGAAAATTCATAAATGCGATTTTCATATACATGTAAAAAAAAAAACAAACAAAATATTCACACAAAGCATAATGAAAAAAGGTAAAGTTTAAAAAAGGATGATTTGATTTTTCTCATTTTTTTTAATCGAGGATAATGGGAAAACATAAAGCCTCTTTGTGTTTTTTTTTACACCAGGTTAGCAGTTTTTTAAATGCAAAGCGCACACGAGAGAGAGAGAAGAGAGAGAGAAAGGAGGGAGGGAAAAGGGGGAGAGGGGGAGAGGAGAGAGAGAGAGGGAGAGAGGAGAGGGGGGGGGGGGAGAGGGGAGAAGAGAGAGACTAAGTTTTAAAGGTAAATCATGTAAGTAAGGAAGGTGTGGGATAGTGGAAAAAGGGAGGGGGGGGGTTTTGGGGTTGAGGGAGTGAGATTGAAGGATGGAGGTAAGGGGGTGGGGGCTCGTGGGGAAAAAACGGGGGGGAAAGGGGGGGGGAAGAGAAGAAAGGGGAAAAAGAAGAAGAAAGGGGAAAAAGGGAAGAGAGAAAAGAGAGAGAAACGACGACAGACAGAAGACAGACAGAAAACAGACAGATTTTAGACGGAAGAAAGAAACAGACAGACAGTTGAAGACAGACAGGCATGTAACAACTGGTATGAGGACAATGCTTTTCTCTCTCTCTTCTCTCTCTCTCCCCTCTCTTTCTC
>CM060341.1:34870707-34896330 GCA_030674155.1 Stramonita haemastoma | reverse complement strand
AAAACAAACCAAAGTCGTGTGCGCAAATACACACAGATATTGCATACACGTTAAAGCCCATTCCACCTTTCTGAAGAAGAGGCTATTTGTATGCTGCTGGTAGGAATGGATGACAAAATTTGTAAAATGCTTGCACTCTGGTGTTGTGTGTAGATTATCATTCCCTGAAGTTGGAATACAGCTGCTTTAAATGGTGGTGGTGGGGGGGGGGGGGGGGGTAAACAGTCGTGTAGGTTAAAAGTATCACAATTGGTAAGCCTCAGACCTCTAGCCAAGGAATAACAGCAAAAAAAAATATTCCAAATAATATGCTATATAGTTACTCTCAAATAAATAACAGTGGTTCATACAGTAGTAAATGTAGTTTCATCCAAGGAAGAAAATGAGCTTTTCCATGGAATAATCGGCGCACTAAAGACCTGAAAACATAAAAAATGTTGTTATTGAGGTGGAGCATTAGGGACTAGAAAAGGAGTTAAGGGGATGGGAGAAGGAAGAGGTTGGAAGGGGGGGGGGACAGGAGGGGAGAGAAGAAATTTTATAGGAGAAGGGTGGGGGGGGGGGGGGGGGGTGAGCCAGGAGGTGGCTGTTGTGCTACAATCATTACTGTTGACATGTGTTTTATACATGTTCTATTCAGTGTGTTCCAGTGTGGTGAGTGGAGATTGCTGAGTTCTTTGGATGACGGCAGTTGGGACTCTGGCGTAAGTAAGTGATCTGTGTGTGTGTGCATTTATTTATTATTCATTTATTTATCATTTTAATTCAAGGACAAATCTTTTTTTTCATAACATTTTTAGACAGCCACCTTCAACACACACACACACACACACACACACACACACACACACACACACACACACACACACACACACACACACACATATGCATGTTTACATAAAGCCATCACTGAGGTCTGGTCATGTGCACACACACACACACACACACACACACACACACACACACACACACACACACACACACACACACACACACACACACACCACACACATGCATGTTTACATAAAATACAAGCCATCACTGAGGTCTGGTCATGTGCTGCTGGATCTCTCTCTCTCTTCATTCCTCCCACCCCCACCCCCCCTCTCTCCCAAGTCCCCCTCACTTCAACTTTCCACCACCTGTCATGATTGCTAAAAAGTGACAATCTATGAAAAACATAAGATGTAAAATCCTGTAATAACTTAAACGACATAAAATGATCAAGACAGTCTCCCAGTACTGTACATCATGAAATAGTGATTTTGTCTTTAAAGAAAACATACATCCAGATGGGAAAAAAATTTCTGGGGTCAAATACACAGAGAAGTCAACCTGGTGTCAAATATACCTCTTGCTCCCTCCAGCTCTCTCTCTCTCTCTCTCTCTCTCTCTCTCTCTCTCTCTCTCTCTCTCTCTCTCTCTCTCTCTCTCTCTCTCTCTCTCTCTCTCTCTCTCTCTCTTCATGTTATCCCTGGAAAGGGCGGGGACTGGATGTAAAAAAGCACACGAGTGCTTATCTATTATTCTTAAATAAAAGAATTTTGCCTCTCTCTCTCTCTCTCTCTCTCTCTCTCTCTCTCTCTCTCTCTCTCCCTCTCCCTCTCTCTCTCTCTCTCTCTCTCTCCCTCCCCTCCCCTCCCCTCCCCTCCCCCCTCCTTCTTCAACACCCCCTCCCTCTCCCTCACCACATGCCCCCAGCCACCTGTCATAATTGCTTTAAAAGATTTCAAATTTTATGAATAAAAAATATCAAGAACACTTTATGAAAATAACAAACAATTATTGTCAAATTATAAATAAAAGCATATGGAAGACCAAGACAAGTCTTCTAGTGAAATGCAGTATAAAAATTGTGATGATTTTCTAAAGCACATATTCAGGAATGAGGATATTAATACAATGTAGTTTCTAGAGCACTGAATGAGTGAATCTTGCAAAGCAAACTAATTAAAGCACTAGCAGTTGACTCATTCAGACACATGTGACTACACAAAAAATTGATATATTTCAAATTTAGACACTCACAAATGCACACGCACATACAAAATTAGACATTCTTTTATCTAAAATAAACAAGAAAAATAAATTTAAATTTTTTTTTCTTTCTCTCTGTGGATATAGGTGTCCCTGAGAGAGTGGATTTTTTCTACATATTTTTTGCCAGGGACAATTCTCTTGTTGTTGTAGATTTTGAAATGTGTGCTAACTACCGAATTGCACATGGGGTCTTGGTTTGTCAACTCATCCAGGGAACTAGCACCCAGACCATCACTCAAGGTGAAGTGGATGGGGGGAAGTTTAGATCCACATGGGGATTGAACGCATAATTTCTTGCTGTTAAGACAGATGTGTCGCACGCACACACCATGTATCAGTTATTGGGGGGGGGGGGGGGGGGGGGGGGGGGGGGGCGGGGTGCGGGTGTATGTTGGGAGAGGGGTAGATGCAGATATTGTTAAAGACAATGATTTTATGTTAATTTTTTATGTTTCCAGGGCTGATGCTCCAGGACAGACAAGACATCAGAGCTGTTTTGGAGCGCCATATCCAACCATGTGTAGGTGTGAGTGCATGTGTTGTTGTTGTTGTTTTTATTATTAATTCTTTTATATTGAGGATAATGGAATAAGCACTCATGTGCTTTTTTTTTCCATTCAGTTCCTGTGTATATCCAGTTTTTTAATTTTTGTCATCTGTTCCTTCTGGCACACAGTGGCCTACTCTTCCGTAAAGTGGAACAGGTTTTAACATGCAGGCAAGATGTTTTTCGTGCATTCGCCACAGGACTTTGATTAATAGTCTCGTCTGAAGGACTGTTGGGGGGGGGGGGGGGGGGGGGGAGTGAGGTCAGTTCTGATGTTAACCCCAGAGGAAAATATCCCTTTGAGGGAGGGAATAGTCAGTCCCCTTGAAAGGGTATCTCACTGGTGGTTCAGTTGTGAGCTCAGTGGTCTGACTGCTAAGCTATACCACCACCTTACACTGTATTGACCTGCATTATTTGTGTAATATTGTGAAGTACTTATGATAGGAAGGATTTTTCTGCAACTATGTCCCTGGTGTTATTTACTATGTTATATTGTGAGGTACTTATGATAGGAAGGATTTTTGTGCGACCGTATGTTCCTGGTATTATTTACTGTGTTATATCAGAGACTGTATAAGCTACGCTGAGATAGATGACGAGCTTCGGGGCGGTTAGTGCGTGCGCTATAGCTGTACTGACTGAGAGCGCGCTAATGCTTAGCTGGCCAAGTTCGACAAGGCTTTCAGCAGCTGGGGTGGGAACCAGCGCGGTGACTGGTCGGCTTCAGTGGTGGTACATAGTCATAATTCAATCGTTTGTACTGGCAGTAAAATGTGTTTTTACAGCCAAAAACAAACAAAATTTATACAGAACTGTGTTGCTTGCAGAGAAATTGATAAAAATATTTGCAGATACTGAAAATGAAAACTCTCTCTCTCTCTCTCTCTCTCTCTCTCTCTCTCTCTCTCTCTCTCTCTCTCTCTCTCTCTCTCTCTCTCTCTTTAACAAATGATTTTAACAGCTATAAAATCTACTCTTTAAAGTAAAGAAACTCTCTCTCTCTCTCTCTCTCTCTCTCTCTCTCTCTCTCTCTCTCTCTCTCTCTCTCTCTCTCTCTCTCTCTCCCCCTACATGACTGATTTACTCAAATACTCAATAGCTTGTTATTAACTGTTATATGAGTCTGGTACATCAGACAATGAATTGTGGTTAAGCACGGTACTGAAGGTTGGAGAGAGATCAATTTACCAGATATTCTCTAGTATTCATACCTTCTCCTTTATTCATAAATAGCATTCTTGACAGTTTCTATGTCGAGAGTTAAAAATGTTTTTGACTTTTTGTGAATTTGTGTCCAAACTTTCGTGTAATTTACGAGTAAACAGGTGTTTTTAAACAGTAGTTACAACAGTTATCAGTGTATGTAGTGCCGGCTTTCCACGCGTCCATGCCTCTGACAGGCCAGCTGCCAGCGTGGTCGCGCTGAAACAGTGCAGGCGGCTATCTCAGGGTAGCCTATAACGTCTGTTGTTATACTGTGAAGTACTTATGACAGAAAGGATTTTTCTGTGGCTCTATGTCCCTGGTATTATTTACTGTGTTATATTGTGAAGTACTTATGACAGGAAGGGTTTTTCTGTGACTGTATGTTTCTGGTATTATTTACTATGTTATATTGTGAAGTACTTACTGATAGGAAGGATTTTTCTGCGACTGTATGTCCTTGGTGTTATTTCACTCACACTCACTCAGTCCCATGTCCCAAAGGACGTAGGGGGACATGAGAGAAGACGCAACAGAGATCTTTTTCCATGCTTCACGATCCTGTGTGGCTAGTAGGAGGCGTTGCAGGGGTTGGGCGGTCCAGTCTTTGATGTTGTCAACCCATGATTTCTTTTGGCGGCCTCTTCTTCTCTTGCCCTCGACTATTCCTTGCAGGATGGTTTTTGCTAGGGTGTTGTGTCTTGTGGTGTGACCAAACCACATCAGGTTTCTCCTCTTTATGGTGGAGAGCAAAGGCTCTTGGGGACCCACACGCTTTTTGATTTCTTCTTTCACATAGTTATTGGTCTTGTGTTCTTTGTATGATATTTTGAGGAGTCTTCTGTGGCACTTGTTCTCGAATGCTTGGATTCTCCTCTCTAACTCTGATGTCAGAGTCCATGATTCACAGCCATATAGGAGGATAGATATCACGAGGGATTTGTAAAGGTGGTATTTGGTGCAGAAGCTGATGTTGTTGCTTCTGATGATCTTCTCGAGTCTATGTTATTTATGGTGTTATTTACTGTGTTATATTGTGAAGTACTTATGATAGGAAGGATTTTTCTGCGACTATATGTCCCTGGTATTATTTACTGTGTTATATTGTGAAGTACTTATGATAGGAAGGATTTTTCTGCGACTGTATGTCCCTGGTATTATTTACTGTATTGTAAAGTACTTATGATAGGAAGGATTTTTCAGCGACTGTATGTTTCTGGTATTATTAACTGTGGTGTATGGTGACTGGTGTTGGTCACTGATGCCAGCATGCTTACTGTTGTGTCTTTGTTAGGAAAAAGTGTCATAGTTGACCAAGTGTCCTTGGAATCTGGTTTTCTGATATGTGTCTCGAAAGGTTAAAATCCTTGTGTCAAATAACATCTTGAGCCAAATTGTTGTGAGCGCTTTGTATTTTCCTCAGCATCTCTACGTGTGCACACAGTAGCTGATGTGATATGTATGAAGAAATCTCATGTTGCGGTCCTAGGGATAGATAATACACATGCACAGCTGTGTTTGTACATAATTTGAAAAGATGGCACTGAAGAGGGAAGCATATGATGATTCGAGTTGTTCTACGACTATGTATTTGTTTTCAAATTTGATCAGTGAAAATTATCCAGTGATTTTCTATAGCTTTGTACCTGAAAATGAAACTCAACTGTAAACATGCCTGTTGAAGCTACTTGGTGATGATATTTCACTGATGATACTGTCTTATGTGGTAAGTGACGTGTGCAAATGGTTGTACCGTGTCATGTGGTAACTGATGTGTACAAACGGTTGTACTGTGTGCAGATGGTGATCACGATGAAGGAGGCAGCATCACAAGACAGTGTTACGCCCAGACAGGAAGAGGCTTTGCAAGAGCACTGAGCAAGTCATCATTGAAGTTGGGGGTTGTGGGTGGAAATATGAATATTTTGGATGGCTTTAGATTCAGTAGCAGGTATGTGCAATGAAGTAGTATTTTGGATGGTAGTAGTTTCAGTGGCATGGGGCAGTGGTAATTTAAAAAAAAAAAAGGTAACAGTGCCCCATAACCTATGTGATCGTAGGGGAGCAAGGCACCAGAGACCTCGGCTTCTCTAGGAGCCAGCATATTGAGGGCGATGCCCATCTCCTCTCCCTCACTGCTTAAACTTCCCTGACCCTAAGTAGGGCAATTACCCATTTACAGCTGTGTGAACTTGGGACTGTACTGAAGCCAAGGTACACAGTCACCCATCCACTTGTTAACCACACTTGACGCTGCTTTGGGGAATGATAAATAATATTTCACATGACTGCAGACCTGTGCACCTTCTGTATTTTTCTTATTTGTTCCGGAAAAAGTTGGAAAATACGGAAATACGATTTTATAAATCAAAATCCGATTTTTGTCAACAAAAAATCCGGAAATCAAAAACGTTTGTCTTGTATCGTTCAGTGATTCCATTCATCTCGCGTTACGTTGTCTGCTAGGAACAATCGTTCATTTACTTGTCTCCCTTTATGACGCATGCGCAAAGCATAATTTTCTAAACAAAATGGCGGATAGTGGTGTAGACTTTCGCGGAAAAAACAGACCACAAGTGACATGCTTACAAGCAAAGAAAGACGTGGAGAAAACGCAAAATGATGCTTACAGGCCAGGATGGGGCTAGAAGAGGTACAGATGCGGATATTTATGCGCAAACAGCAAAATTGGCTGTTCGTTTTGCCGAGTAATGTTTGAAACTTGCGCTAGGCCCATGTCTCTCGCATTGGGTTGCTCGCTAGCGAAAGTTGAGCTTTCATTTGCAAGTGGTGTCGGAAATTCGAACACGGTCGGAAAATAACAAACCACAGCACTTAAGTTATAGAAGCGCTGATTTCTTGGCAAATCATGGAACAGTAAACCTGTCACATCTTCGGGAAATCAGTTGATCACTTGATCGTTAAAATGGCAGAGCGACTTGTTCTGAAGTTACATCGCATTGAACACTGTCTCGCTCTGCTGCTGTACTGGACAGAAGCAAAGCACACATATACTCCGGACTTGTTTTCTGGCCATGCAAACTATCATGATGAGTCCACTCCGAAATCAGATGAATTTTTAATCTGCTTTTGTACGGGGGCTTCTGTATGATATTAAAATGAGAAAGGCATAGGACCTTCATCAATCTTCACAAGAGAGTATCTCTCTCTCTCTCTCTCTCTCTCTCCTCTCTCTCTCTCTCTCTCTCTCTCTCTCTCTCTCTCTCTCTCTCTCTCTCTCTCACACACACACACACACACACACACACACACAAACCACACACACACACACACACACACACACACACACACACACACACACCCCCAGTTTCTCCCCCCCTCCCCTCTTCACTAGTTTCCCCACCCTATCTCCCTCCTCTTGTCTCCCCCCCCACTCCCCTCTTCACTAGCATACACTCACAGTCAAAACACACACACACACACACACACACACACACACACACACACACACACACACACACACACACACACACACACACCTATTATGGCATTCTTTTTTTTATGATGGCTTTAAAAAGAAATGACAATTTTGAACAGTATCCAGGACAATTCCATAATATTACATAAGTTATCAGACCTGTCCAGATTTGCTAGTTGATAAAAAAAAAACCCCGAACTTATGAGGTTTTGTACAATGGAAAGAAATTAGAAGGGGGACGAGCAAACAAATTAAGAGGAGGAAAAAACCCAATAAGAAAATAGAAAATAAAAGACATTTATTCATCCCGATCAAAAAAGTGTCAGAATGAGCAAAAATACTGAAACTCGGTGAAAAGTAATGAAAATTGCCATGAAAATACTGAAATCAGTAGTAAGGGGGTGCACAGGTCTGTGACTGTATTGTCACCACTGAGAAATAATAGATAATATTTCACATGGCTGTAGTTTGACCACTAGGGAATAATAAATAATATTTCACAAGGCTGTAGTGTCACCACTGAGAAATAATCAATATTTCACTTGACTGTATTGTCACCACTGAGAAATAATAAATACTTCACAAGGCTGTAGTTTCACCAGTGAGAAATAGTAAATAATATTTCACAAGGCTGTAGTTTGAGCACTGTGGAGTATTTCAGTGTCAATTGTCTGTGGCTTGTCTCTGAAAGTAAAACTGAAGGGTAGGCATGCCTGTTTTCAGCACTGGGGATTTTTTTTTTGGGGGGGGGGGGGGGAATGTAAATTAGGGTTTTTTTTGGGTGGGGTGGGGGAGGGATTGCTGGAGTTTCTGTGGCAGTTGTGTATAAATGACGTAGTATTATGGAGGGCTATAGTTTTAGAATGATGAAGTTTAAAATACTTCAGTCATCCCTTGAAGGGTAATTACAATACTGACACACACAGGATTGATAGAATTTATAATCTCAAAATGATAAAAACAATTTGGGGGTTGGGGAGGGGGGGGGGGGATTACTGAAGTAGTATATAGGAGAGCTGAAGTTAAAGATTAGGGCTGTAGTTTCAGATTGTAAAAGGGGGGGGGGGGGGGGGGGGGATGAGACTATTAATGAAGTGGGTGCTTAAGTACAACTCCTTTGCAATCATGATACATCACTCTCTCTGCCTTGCTCAAGCCTCCTGGAAAAATTAGGCCCTGCCTCTGGTTGTCAGTGGCTTCATCCCTTGAACTTGAAAGAAAGCATACCTGCTACTGCATTATAACCATTACACCCCCCCCCCCCCCCCAATCCTTCAGTCTTTTTTGCCTCATATTTCTGACACTCCACCACATAATGAGTCACGTTGCACCACACGTCAAATTTTTAGATATTGACATATAATAAATCTGAAAAAAAAAGATTTTGTAAAGGCTATTCAAAACAACAAAACAGATTGAAAATTGGACACTTCTATGAAAAAGTTATCACAAATTGAAATTATGCACTGCGGGATGTGGCAGAATGAGAAATGGACCTGTTTAGCATCGTAACAGAAGGTCAGAAGGAGGGCTTGGGTATTTTAAAAAGTGTTATAAAGCAAAACGAAAGAAAATTACACCTTGACATTTCAGTAAAAGGCAATGCCTAGAGTTTTATAATCATTCTAAATCTTAAAATCATGATCCTGACCCCCACCTGCCTAAAATGCTCCTATTGCAAAAGTTGGTTTGGTGCAAAGCGACTTATTTCGTGGGGGAGTGTCACATTTAACAGCATCCAAAATAACCATCATTTACCTCTCTCCCTCCTACACACTGTCAAATCATTCCTATGCTGACATTCAACTGTCAGGACTTAAGCCATCCAAACATTCTGCTGCATTTCCACCCCCTCCTCTCTCCCCCCCCCTCTCCCCCCCCCTCTCTCTCTCTCCCCCCCCATCTCTCTCCCCCCCCCCCATCTCTCTCTCCCCATCTCTCTCTCTCTCCCTCTCTCCTCTTCTCTCTCCCTCTCCTCTCTCTCTCTCTCTCTCTCTCTCTCTCTCTCTCTCTCTCTCTCTCTCTCTCCTTTCAGTGCAGATTTAAAGCCATCTAAAATACTGCAGCCTAGGTAATACCACTTGTGAAATTAAAAACACAACAAAAATGACTACAACCCTCACCTATCCACCCTCTTTGCAGCAGCTTATACAAAAAGATGTTTACTGCAGCCCTATTACAAGAGGACCCCACCCCCACCCCCTTCTCCTTCAACCCTTGTTTCAAAAATGGATGGAGAATGTTCATTTCTAAATAGGCTGCAGAGGGGGAGGGGGTTCGTGCATGCCCGTGTTTTTGGCTTCTTTTATTTGTGTGTGTGTGCGTGTGCGCTTTGATCTGTGTGTTGTATGTTTATCCAGTGATTTACCTTGACTGAACAAACACTACCTTCTACAGCAGCACAGTCATAAAAACATGGCTGCACTTCTTCTCTTCACACTTGTTGAAATGTAATTTGAAATACTACGCCACACCCAGCTCTCTTACCAAAATGCAACCGTCATAACGCACCCATCTCCATATGTAAAATAAGGCGATCTAAAAAGGTGACCGCAATAAGAAACCTGCCACGGCTTGTAAAATAAAGTGATGCAAAATATGAAAAAAAAGCCTTCATCACGTGTGAAACAAAACCGTCTAAGACATTGTGGTGAGCTCCCCTAAAGATGCAAAAATAAAGCCATCTAAAATGACCATCGTGAAACCCATATCAACATGGGAGACTGTCTTTTAAAATACTATCGTTGTAATAAACCACCGCCACATGTGAAATAAGCCATCTTTAATTAAAAAATAATAAATAAATAAAACATTAGTAGTAAACTTCCACATATGAAATAAAATCATCAAAAATAAAACCATCATAATAAACATAACCACATATTAGCTATCTTTAAAAAATAAATTAGTAATAAACCCATCACATGAAATGAAGCCACCTAAAGAAACACATCTCCACTTATGAAATAAACCTAAAAAACCATCATCAATAATGAACCTTGTAAAATAAAACTGTTTAAAAAAAAATCATCAATAATGAACCTTGTAACTATAAAATAAAGCCATCTTCAAAAAAACAACCATCAATGATAAACTTTATAACCTTGTATAAAATGAAAACCGTTAAAAACAAAAAAAAACACCCCACGAATAACAAACCCACCTCGACATATAAAGCGTCCTTTAAAAAAAAACAAAAAAAAACCACCCAAAAAACTGGTCAATAAACATGTCTACGCATACAAAATAAAGAAATAAAGCTATGTCCGACGACCATCATAATCAACTCCCCCCCCCCCTCCACATGTGAAACAAAGGAATTACATAATTACCCAACTGTTGCATTAAATCCCATAACCATTATGTGAAACGGCCACCCACTATACAATCGTTATAAACCTACCTTCACAACTGAGATAAACCTCGTAACCACAGTGAAATAAAAAGAAACTTGTCAACATTAAACCTCATAACCACATGTAAAATAAAACCAAAATGAAACTTGGTAGACATTAAACCACATGAGAAAAAATCAAACGTGCGAAATGAAACTTGTCAACATGAAACATTGTAACCATATGTGAAATAAAAAACCAAAATGAAACTTGTCAACATGAAACATTGTAACCATATGTGAAATAAAACCAAAATGAAACTTGTCAACATGAAACCTTTTAACCATAATTATGTGAAATAAAACCAAAATGAAACGTGAAATAAAACCAAAATGAAACTTGTCGACATGAAACCTTGTAACCATATGTGAAGTGAAACCAAAATGGAACTTGTCAACATGAAACCTTGTAACCACATGTGAAATAAAGCTAAGATGAAACTTGTAAACATTAAACCTCATAACCACGTGAAATAAAACCAAAATGAAAATGTCGACATAAAACCACCTCCACATGTGAAATGAACCCCCACAACCAAGAGAAATAAGCCAAAGTACAAGTGTTGTGATAAACCCACCTTCAAAGGTAGAACAAAGCCCTCCAAACTACACCCCATGTAATAAATAAACCCACCACCAATGTAAAATAGAGCGATCAAAAATGCAAATGTAACTGTTGTAATCGGCCATACAACCATCATTATAAACCCACACCCACGTGTGAAACAAAGCCATCTTGTGTATAACTTGTTAATAAATCCATGTGAAAGAAAGCCATCCAATACAAACGTGATGATGAAACCCACAGGGTCTGGGTTAGCATTGTAATTCGAGCATTGCATTCGAAGTTTGACAGTCTGGGTTCAGGCTATCACCGAGATAGGAGGATTTCCCCCTGGAGTTTATCAGTACCAACTCCACTTCCCAACAGTCCTTCAGATAAGACTGTACATTTGTATACACACACATCTTGCACTCACATGTAAACCCATTCTGCCTTTCAGAAAAGCAGGCCATCGCATGCTGGCAAAATGGATGATGAAAGTGTAAACGCTGTTGTCCTGTTTCGACATCATCCCTGAAGTCGGAATGTGGCTACCTTACTGGTGGACGAAACCAAGCACAAGCACAAACATCTCGCCATGGGTGAATTTGAGGTCTAGCTGAGGAACAAACTTTTCACAATGGGTAAAAACATAATAATGTTATTAAATCCCACAATTGCAAGTTTTTAAAATAAAGCTCACTTCCAGATGTGAGAATCGTCCATCCAAAATAATACAATTGTTATCAACACACAATTGTCGCAATAAACACAATTCGTGCAAAAATAAAAATTAGCGAACGTGTAATCCATCTAAAACACACAAAAAAGCCAGTACAGTGAACGCTTTATGACGTGAAATAAAGCATTCTAAAATTCAACAGGCATAATAGATCCACTTGTAAAATCCGTTCTTCAAATGAGACCGTAAACCATCATCCTATTATGTGAACACATGCAGAGCATCTTAGCACATTAACCTGTTCCACCTTTCGGAAGAGTAGGCTATAATGTGCTTATGGAAACTGATAAAAAAAATTTCCAGTGCAAATGGGGACTGAATGTAAATAAAGGTTTGGTACTATCGTAATGATTAGAATAATAATAAAACCATCCAGCATGCAAATACAATAACCCACCACCACTTGCTAAATGAAGCCATCTGTGGTAATATACCTACTGCCACGTGTTACAAAGTGCCATCGAAATAGCAAGTAGTAATCTATCTCCATATTGAAAAAACCCCATCTACAATGCAGTTGTCAAAGGCCACATGATGATAAACCCACATCCACATGTGAAATATAGCCGTCTAAAATATAACTGTAAACAAAAAACAACCAAAAAATATATGTATAACCACCTACACGTGTGAAATGAAACCCTTTATATATCTAAAATATAACCACAGTAATAAACCACCTACACGTGTGAAATAAAGCCATCTAAAATATAACCACCGTAATAAATGCACACATCCACGTGTGAAATGAAACCATCTAAATTGCAACCACTATAATAAACCTACCTCAACTTGTGAAATAAAGCTATAGAAAATATAACCACCGTAGTAAACTCTGGGCCCACCTCGTCAAATAAATCCACTTCAAGTATAACCACTGCAATAACAAACCACCACCACTTGTGAAATAAATATAACCACCATAATAAACCCATCTAGTACCTCCACGAGTGGAATGAAACCATCTTAAACATAACCACTGTAATAAACACGCCTCCACATGTGGAATGAAGCCATCGACGTCATAATAGACCCACAACTACATGTAAATAAAGCCATCGAAAATATAACGACCCTAATAAACACCCCCCCACATGTGAAATAAAGCATTAGAATATATATCCACCGTAATAAACCCACCTCCACATGTGAAATAACGCTATCTAAAATACATTATAATAAAGCCACTTCCACATGTGAAATAGCGCTATCTAAAATACGTTTTAATAAACCCACCTCAATTCCATTATCCTGATATATAAAAAAAATAGACCAATAAAAATAAAACCATCTAAAATAACGCCATAATAAAACAACAATCTGAAATAAAGCCATCTGGAGTAGACCTGTAGCCTACTGTGCTAATCTGTCCCCACAGATAATGTAAAGTCATCTAAATTATCATTGTTCCCCGAACAAATGAACGAAAGCCATCCAAAATACAACCAAAATACAACGGTCATAATAAACGTGCACCCACATGTGAACGAAAAATATACAAAATACAACTGTCGTAATAAACCCACCACCACATAACATGTGAAACAAACCCATCCAAAACACTTTACAGGTGAAATAAAGTCACCTTCCACTCCTACCTGTTCCTCGGCTAGAGTTCCGAGGTTCATCTACGGTGAGATTTTTGTGTATAATGACCGTTTTTTGCCCACCATACCGTAGCTGCATTCCAACTTCGGGGATGTAGGCTATACTGGGTGTGTGTGTGTTTTTTGTGATGCAGACGTGAATTGGGCGATCTTTAATGTACATATTTCATCTTCTGCGCGTGTATATACACAAAGGGGATCAAGGCACTGGCGGGTCTGTTCTTGAAGTTGACCTGGGAGATCATAAAAATCCCCACCATTTAATTCAACAAAATCCCCACCATTTAATTCAACAGACGCTGCCGAGATTTGAATCCATGGGATTAAAGTTCAAAGGTCTTAACCATTTGGCATTAGCAGAATAAGCCTGCTAAGACAGGCCATTACAATAAACTCGCCTCTATATATGAAATAACGCCCTCCAAAATCCATCCAAAATAAATCATTGTTATAAACCTAGCTATACATTAACATATGAAACGTTTTAAAACTGGTTGCACTTTTTGGAAGAGTAGGCCATTGTGCTCTGGTGGGAAGGATGATGAAATTAAGAAAACTGCATAGGCTACACATGGGGACTACATGTAAAAATAAGAATTTTAAAAAGCAAATGAGTGCTTATTCAATTGTCAGGGAAATAAAAGATTAAACAAGTAAATCCATGCTGCTGTTAGGCTATAATAAATAAACCCACCTTAACGTGGAATAACCCCCTCCAAAATACAACCATCATAACAAAGCCATCTTACTCCCACGTGAAATAGACCCGTCTAATACACCAGAAAATATTTTAAAAAGAAAACCACACAAATCTTGCCTCCCCATAAAAAACAAACCACCCAAAACGCAGTTTTTGTCACAACCCCAAATCCACATGAAGACATACAACATCATAATGATTTAACATCATGTCAAATACAATTATCCAATATAAATTCGTCATAACAAACCCACCTTCACGTGTGAAATACAGTGGGACCTGCTTATTAGAAAGTCGTCTGGACCTGATTTTAGGTTTTCTTATAAGCGGGCTTTGTTTTAAGTGGGCTTTCTTATATCCGAGCACCTGAACACTATTTTGAATGTGCTTTCCTATAAGCGAGCAAAGGTGTAAATGAGTAAAAGTTTAAAAAAAAAAAAAAAAAAGTCTGTCCCGAGCCTAAGGCTCATCAGGCCGGTGCTTATCCCGGTTTCTGTGGCGTTAAGCGACTGAGAGTCATAGACTCCCCCTGGATAGGACGCCAGTCTATCGCAGGGTTAACCCCCAACACAAGGTTGGTACCCCTTTTACACCTGGGTGGGGTGAGAAAATAGCCGTAAAGTGCCTTTTCCAAGGGCACAACGCCATAGCCGAAAGCTGGGATCGAACCCGCAACCTTTAAATTACGAGTCCAACGCCCTAACCACTAAATGAGTAAAACAATAGCTAATTGGACATTTCATAATGGTAAAAACATAAAACACACCCTATCTACAATTACTCATCAAGTTTGTTGTTGTTGTTGTTGTTGTTGCTGGTTTGGGTGTTGTTCTTAAATTGGATCGTTCTGGTCAGATTCTGTTCTTACAGGAAACAGACTGAAGAAGGTCTCCTATTGCAAGTAAAGTTCTCAAAACCAACTAGACTTTCTTAGATCTATATCCCAGCTAACATCCTCAGTAGGACCAGAAATTGACGTTCTTATAAGGGGGGTTTCTTATAAGTGAGATTCTTATATCCGAGCTTTCCTAAGTCATAATAAATAACACCTTCAGGGAACAAAAGTTTTTACTTTCTTATAAGGGGGATTCACTGTAAGCGAGCTTCTTATAAGCGGGTCCCACTGTAACAATTTATAGTTTTAGCAAATTCGAATGTACACACACACACACACGCAGGCAGGCGCGCGCGCGCACACACACACACACACACACACACACACACACACACAACACACACACACACACACACACACAACATGGGCACACTTATAAAGGTTATACACATTGGTAGGTAGATGTTGAAGGCAGGCACAGAGTGACAAGAGATGGAAACAGAAGGAGAGAATCTTGGGTTTGAAATAAGGGTGTCTTTAGGTTGGATTTAAAAGTGTCATAAGTAGGCTTTTGCCGAGGGAGAGAGGAAGGTCATTCCAGATCGATGGACCAGAAACAGAGAAAGAGCGGCGGCCAACGGTAGATAGGTTGAATCTCCGTATTTTTAAAGACAAAGTATCTGCGGCCAAGTGGAGAGAGCGAGAAGGTGTGTACAAGTGAAGACATTCACAGAGGTAGGAGGGTGCAGTTTTGTGGAGACATTTGTAACAGGGGGTACTGATCTTGTAGTTAACTCTCTGTGGTACGGGCAGCCAGTGGAGAGATTGCAAGAGAGGGGTAATGTGCTCAGATTTTTTTCTTTCTGAGGACCAGACGAGCTGCAGAGTTTTGTATGGGTTGAAGGGAGTGGATGGATGATGCTGGCAGACCAGCCAAAAGAGAATTGCAATAGTCCAGACGTGAAAGAATAAGAGAAGCACTTGACAAGTTTGGATGTTGCATCAGTGGACAGGTACTTTCGAATTGCGCTAATACGCCGTAATTGATAGTAGCATGACTGACAGGTCTGGGTGATGAATTTTTGCATGGAGAGTGTGTTGTCGACAATGACCTCTAGATACTTCACAGAAGTGGATAGTGGAACTGACGTGTTACCAAATTCTATTGAAGTTGTTGAAATGGAGGAGAGTTTGTGTTTGGTGCCTACGAGCATGGCTTTTGTTTTACCTGCATTTCGTTGTAACTTGTTTTGTATCCAGTGTTGGATATCTTGAAGGCAGTTGGTCATATTTGTCAAGAGAGATGGCAAATTTTCAGGTGTGTCACTGCTTTGAATCTGAGAGCCATCGGCATAAAAGTGATAATTGATATGATGATGGTCTATTACACGTGACAGTGGAGCAGTATAGAGAGTAAAAAGAAGAGGGCCCAGAACGAGTGGTTGTGTATGGAACAGTGCAATGCCTTGCTGTAATCTGTAACAATTGTAGGCTTTCTGTTCAGCGTTGCTGATTTTCTCTGTAAATATTTGTCATACAAACAACATGTCTAATTAGGCTTTACACAGATCAGGGCTTGTAAGGGCCTTTGGTATGCACAAGAATGTTGTTAGCATTGGTGAATAATTGGTTTACTGATCTACGACTTGTTTGTACACTTATGTAATTTATGTTAGTTTTGGATATCTTGCTGTCATTATCATCAATGAAAGTGTGGACCCATTCCCTAGGTAGCACTCCCCTATCATCATGATCATCATGAATACAGGTGTAGAGCACTGTCCCTAGTCCTACAGACATTTTAGTGTAGAGCACTGTCCCTAGTCATACAGACATTTTAGTGTAGAGCACTGTCCCTAGTCACACAGACATTTTAGTGTAGAGCACTGTCCCTAGTCACACAGACATTTTAGTGTAGAGCACTGCCCCTAGTCATACAGACATTTTAGTGTATAACACTGTCCCTAGTCATACAGACATTTTGCCATTATCTTCAGTATTAGTTGGGCCCACTTCCCTTGGTTAACCACCTCTCCCTTCACCATCACCACCACCATCATCATCATCATCATTATCTCCACCACCATCATCACCACCACCATAATCAGCATCACCATCATTATCATCATCACCACCACCATAATCAGGATCACCACCATCATCATTATTAAATTTTTAGTTTACTTTTACTTTTATTTAGTTTATTCTTTTACATCGAGGATAATGGAAGAAGCACTCTTGTGCTTTTTTACATCCAGTCCCCGTGTGTATGCAGTTTTTGTAAATCGTGTCATCTGTTCCCACCGGCACACGATGGCCTACTCTTACGAAAAGCGGAACAGGATTTAACGTGTGCGCAAGATGTTCTGCGTGCGTTCGCAAATGGGGCCTCAGTTTATAGTCTCATCCGAAGGACTTCTGGGGAGAGTGGAGTCAGCACTGATGTTAACTCCAGAGGAAAAATCCCCTCGACCATCATCAATTCAAGTGAGGTCTGCTTCATTCGGTCACTTACCCCATCATCATCATCATCATCATTATCGTCGTCGTCGTCATCATCATCACCACCACCTATCATCCTCCTATCATCATCACCATCATCAATGTGTGATCCTTTTCTCTTGGTCACACATCCCTATCATGTGTGTGTGTGTGTGGGGGGGGGGGGGGGGGGTGCGTGTGTGTGTGTGTGTGTGTGTGTGTGTGTGTGTGTGTGTGTGTGTGTGTGCATGTGTGTTTGTGTGCTTGCTTGCTTGCGTGTGAGTGTGGTGTGTGTGTGTGCGTGCGTGTGTGCGTGCGTGCGTGCGTGCGTGCGTGTGTGTGTGTGTGTGTGTGTGTGTGTGTGTGTGTGTGTGTGTGTGTGTGTGTGTGCGGTTTTTGCTAAGACCACAAGAAAACCTATAGCCAACACATTTCTCGTCCATCATACAACACCAACACGTTCACTGATAGAAACAATTTTTTTTATTGAATATTGAAGACAGCTAGAAAATAACCACATCTGATCAACAGTAAACACAAAGTCTCAAATGTATCACAGAAGACGAAGACAGAACCACAGAGACAACACACAACACAGGCAATACATAATTATAGTTAATGCTGTTGTTCACTGGATTTCAGTGTGTGATATGTTTTTCCATCATAAAAACAGGCTGGGTTTCTGAAAAAGGCAAAAAGTGGATCAACATATACACAGGAAAAGTAAGGAAATTAGACAAGTATGTAAAATCTGTGATATATGACTGGTTTTATCTAGCTGTGTGATTGAGAAGCACTGACGTGTTTTGACTTGCTTCATTTTTGAGTTGGCATTTTCTTGTTGAGGTTATGTCAAAAGTTCTAGCACAGATTTCTGAGTTAGGGGTTGTAGCTGAATTGTAATTTTGTATCACTTGGCTTCACCGCCTATGGTGGTCATGCGACAAGTCCTGATTATAAAAGAATAAAAAAAAATAAACAAATAAATAAAAGAAAAAAATTAAAAAAAATTAATGGTTTTTGTTGTCAGCTTGACTCTGTACAATCCTGCTTTAATAGCAAAACTCACGAAAAACTTCATTTGGTTGGATGCATATAAGTCAGATTATTCCAAAGCGTAAATGGAAATTTAAAAAATAATAGCCTGAGAATGTGGCTTGGCTTTCAAAGGCTTCATGTCGATGGCACTACATGCTAACAGTTTAAAAACTCAGTCAAGAAGGAAGGTGGCAGGATGGTTAAGATGTTCACCTGCCTAGCAAGTAAACCCTGAGGTTCTGGGTTCCATTCCCAGCTTTCCTCTTTCTTCCATGTTTGATGTGAAAGTGGAAGTAAATGTCAAGAATTTTGGAGGAGGCTCTTAAACTGGTCGGATCCGTGTTGAAGAGATGAAAGAAATCAAATGAACTGCTATAGAGGTAAGGCACAACTGTTAACAACAGTGTGTGTGTGTGTGTGTGTGTGTGTGTTTGTTTTGTTTTGTTTTGTTTTGTTTAATGTCCTTCACTACTTGGTGATATAGACACACCCGCATTCTCTCTCTCTCTCTCTCTCTCTCTCTCTCTCTCTCTCTCTCTCTCTCTCTTATATATATATATATATATATATATATATATATATATATATATATATATATATATATATATATATAAATATATATATATATAAACTAAGAACTAACTACAGAAGAGATCTTACTGGGGAAGAATATATAACCTCAGCAACTGATGTTATGAACTGCTGAGAGTCATACAAAACTTCTTGAACTGTGGCATATCTTTTTTTGATATCTAATCCTCTCCTTTTAAAAAGGTCAATAAGAATTGGGCAATCAAACAATAAGTGGTGGATTGATAGAGGCTGAGAACAGCAACATGACACATTTTTAGAATATTTGGTATTCCATGCATTCAACCTCAGTTTATACATTAAAATTTCTAGTTTACGTGAACAAGAAATACGTTCAAAATGTGATGTCTTCATTTTGGAATGCATTCTATTCATCAATCTAGCACTAATTTCATACGAGGACAATACAAGATTGGAATCAAACGTTTCAATACTACGACCAGAGGCACCTTGTTTTGCTAATGAATCAACCAACTCATTCCAATAAATTCCACAGTGAGAAGGGACCCAACATAAAGTTATTTGAATCCCTCTACTAGCAATACAGTGTATCAAAAATTTAATCTCAAATATAATATCTGTCCTTATTTTCCCTTGCCAGTTATTTCGTGCCTTCAATACTGCTTTTGAATCAATACAAAAAAGTATGTGGGAAATATCAAGAGCCATATCAGACAAAAACTTCAAGGCCATACAAATTGCAAATAATTCAGACGTAAAAATGGAAAAATGTTCTCCTAAATGAAACGACTTTTGCACTTTTAAAGCAGGAATCACAAATGCTGCCCCACTTCTGCCTGATTCCAATACAGATCCATCAGTATACACTTTTAAATAATTGGAATAATTACATTCAATGTGGCTTTTTACATCGACAGTGAGAAGATTTTGATCTTCATTCTTTTTTACATCCGTGTAATCAATGTCAAAGCTAGCTGAAATATGTTCCCATGGAGGCATTCGGGGAACCATCGGTAAATTTGGAATCGTTGCTATGTCAATGCCAATTTCTTTCATTAATGAATCAGTATAATTTTTAATTGGCAGCAGAAATGAAATATCGCATGCTCGTTTTGGATAATCAGTGTCTTGATCCATCAGTATTTCATCTTTTACTGAATTTGGAATAGAGAGACTCCGAATCACGTACTTTGATACCGCCAATCTTCGTTGATCAGAGAGAGATAATAAATGTGCTTCTTTATAAGTATTAGCTGTGTTAGCATGTGTTGGAACACCAAGTGCTATCTTTATGGCTTTACTGTCTAAACTTTGTAATTTTTTAAGCAGATAATCTGCAGCAGAAAAATAAACTTCTTGTCCATAGATTAATTTTGAGCGTACTAAAGATTGAGCCAAATGTATCAGTGTTTTAGTATCTTGACTCCATGCCTGAAAACTTATTACTTTTAAAAAGTTCAGTCTTTTTCTAGCCTCGGTTATTAAGTGGTCGATGTGCATCTTCCAGCTCAACTTTCTAGTTAAAATTACACCTAAGAATTTTACATATGGTTTATACTTAAGCACTGTTCCTTCTAATTTTAGGGTTGGTAATTTTGATGGATTTTCACCATTATTAAAGAGCACAAGACATGTTTTTTCTGCAGATAGTTCTAACTTATTCTCCTTCATAAAGCTACAGAATTTATTTAATTCTGTAGCTTTATGAAGTGTGTGTGTGTGTGTGTGTGTGTGTGTGTGTGTGTGTGTGTGTGTGTGTGTGTGTGTGTGTGTGTGTGTGTGTGTGTTGTGTGTGTGTGTGAAGCATTCATGTTTGTGCATAAGACCAACAACAAAAATTCCTGTGAACACTAAAGTGAAAAATCAAATAATTAAAACATACAAGAAACACTGCTGAAGGGTTCACCATAACAACAAAAAAAAAACACCACACTGAAGATAATAAATCACAATAACCCTTATTGCCTAGTAACATAAAAGAAAACCTCAAAAATATATAACAACACATAAAAAACATTTAAGTAACGTAAACAACACAACAAAAGCAGAACACCTGACTGAAAAATCCACATTACATAATTTTATACAAACAAATTTTTTTCTGACATAATTCAAAGGACACACAACACATAATTCAAAGGACACACAACACAAACAATACAAAATTTAGTATTTTGAAGGCACACAACCTGGCATGGCAAGGACTGGTACAGGGTATGTGGTCTGGGGATGGATGTTTGTTCGCAGTAGTGCTAATTCGGCAGATTGAAGAAAACTAACTCTCTAAGTCTACGCAGGCATATCCAAATACAAAACACTGAACACTGAACCAAAGTGAGGAACAGTGTACAGACCTCATCTCCTGGCTATTGAAGATCGAGTGATCTTTAGCTCAAAGTGACCATGTCCAGAAACATCCAAATAAAACAAACAACTTCTCCCCCACCCTCCCCATTCTCAAGGCAAAGCAAAGAAATAAGCACCCAAATAAAACTAAAATAAAACCAACAGAAAGGCAGCCCCAACCCCCTAAAATATTTCCCTTCCCCCAAAAGATCCCCACTCCCCCTCCCCCCCCCCCCCAACCAAAAACAAATTCCATAAAAAAAAACCCAACCTACTTAACGAACAAGATCTAACACACACACAAAAATCAAAGAAAATCAAATCAAAGAAAATCAAATCAAAGAAAACGCAGAATAGTTTTGGTCAGGTAGGCTAATCTACCTTGTATCACTCGATCCACTAAATCACATTCTTTCAGACTAATCTCAGGGAGAAAAAGAACAACGTTCTTTGAATACCAGTGCATCCCCGAAGTCGGAATGCAGCTACCTGTGGAGAAACAGGATTCTCCACACTAGCAGAGAGAGGATGAAGTGTGAGGGAAAAGTTGATGACATGGTGGGTAAAAAGAACTGGTCACATACACATAGGCAAAATCTCCACCATTAGCGAACCTCAGAGCTCTAGCCAAAGTTGGGAATGTGTGGACTGAGGCCAGCAGGCAGACCTCCTGCAGAGTGACAAGCACAGGAGAAGACCTGACACTGCACTTTCTACCCAGTTATGAATCGTGGAAGAAGAATTAAAATCGAAAAGAAAAATTCTGTGTTAATTTGTCTCCAAGAGCCGTGCTCTCTGTCTCGTAAGGTATGTATCCAGTAGCCCCCGTCGGTCCTCATGCAAGTTCAATATTATTATCACAATATCCACTTGATTACTGTTGAATGATTCTAGGCAAGAGTTGACATGTAACAACAAAAAAATCAGTACAATCAAAGAATACCAAAAACAAACCTGGTTATTTTCGTTTGTATTCAATACCGTACTGTTGGGTTTTTTTGTTGTTGTTTGAAATCTATAATCAGAGTACAATTATCATATTAATTTTTTTTCTTCTAGGAACAAGCAGCATTGTACACATTTCAATCATCGACATAAGAGACTGGACATAAGAACAAGAATGAAATAAAAGGAAAAAAAACGTAAGTAATGAGCAAGAACTGATGTTCGATAACTTGATTAAAAAAAAAAAAAAGTCTGTAAATGGTATTTGATGATGCTTGGGACAAATCAACCAACATTTCAACAGTGTTGAATGATAAACTCTCCCCAAAGTTGGAATCATTATCATCATCATCATCATCATCATCATCATCCTTTACACCCAGTGGTGTGTAGGGCAGCAACAAAGACTTTCCACCTCTGCCTATCCTGGGCCAGCCTGGTCAATGAACTCCAAAAGTTGGAATGTGACTACCTAAAATGGTGGTGTGTGGGGAGTAAAACGGTCTCATACACAAAAATCTCACCATTGGTGAACCTCAGAGTAAGGAGCCAAGGAAGCAAAAAAAAAAAAAAAAAAAAAGAAAAGAAAAAAAAGAAAAAGAGAAACAGGATTCTCCACACTAGCAGAGAGAGAGGATGAAGTGTGAGGGAAAAGTTGATGAAATTAATGCGAGGGATTGTCAAGCAAAACTAACAAGATACCAAAGCAGCATGATACAAATAAAAACGATGAATCATACAGATGTCTATGTATGTACAACTGCAAAAAAACATCCCCTCGTTTCATCAGTGACACGAACACTGCGAGAGAGTCAGAATATTTACATACATTTTTTTTTTCATGAACACAAGATGATTGACTTAAGATGGTATTTACAATTCGTTTTAGTTTGGACGTTTAAAAACAGGAGACAGAAACTGTATGTTAAGATTAAGGGTTGATGATTTAAAGCTATAAAAGAAAAGTTTACACTGTTTATGTTCCAAAACTATATTTTGTTTCAGTTTGAACGTTTAACAAAAAAAAAGAGAAAAGAAACTATATCAAGAGTGGATAATTTAAAACTACAAAGAGAAGTTTACACTGTTTATGTTCCAAACATAAAAAAAATCATGTCAAAGTCCATGACTGGCTGCAAATAATTGAAAAAAAAATGTATGCTTAAAAAATTGAAAAAAAGTTGATATATTTATTGCTGATGCCTTATATTGCTATGCACGAACACATACCAAATACTTTTTCTTAGTATCAAAGCACACTGCTATTTACAATCTGTTTTCATAATTGCTAGAGTCGACAGTCCATTCTACTAAACACCTCATTTTTTAACTTAAACGTTATCTGTAGTTAAACTGTATCACATCAGCAATAATTATCCACAACACACAAGTTTTGCAAGTTCAAGCGACAAAACAAACCACAATGTCCCTTACCGAAAAAAAAGTTAAATGCTCCTAATAATTAGGAAAAAATATTTTAGATAAGTTTTTTTTTAAGACCACTTATCCATTCTCAAAGTCGGATCGCAGCTACCTTAATGGATAAAACAATAGCGAACGCAGACAAATCTGTCCATTGGTGAACCTCGGAGTTCTATCCATGGAACAGAAAAAAGGAAATAAAACCCCATCCCAGTAGAGCATTGTGTTCATTCTCACCAGCTGAATGGTTTTAAAGTTGTTGTTTTCGTTTTATTTGCGTGGTATCCCCGAAGATGGAGTACAGGTACCTTAATGGTGGGGAAAAAATGGCTGCATTTATAACCTCAGAGTTGCAGCAGAGGAACAACCCCCCCCCCCCTCTCCTACCCAAAAATCACATTTTTTCTTTAAATGTTTCAATTTCCTTTCTTTGTGTGTGTGTGTGTGTGTGTGTGTGTGTGTGTGTGTGTGTGTGTGTGTGTGTGTGTGTGTGTGTGTGTGTGTGTGTGCGCGTGCGTGCGTGTGTGCGTGCGTGCGTGCGTGCGTGTGTGTTTCAGTTACCGTTCTCTTTAAAAACATTTTTTTTTGTATTCAGTTACCTTTCTAGTTTCACTCCAATACAAGGGACTAGTATACAGACATGAAAACAGGTCATAATTAGCTGATGGAAGTTTTTACTATGTGTTTCTTTCTTTTTTTTTTGAACACAGGTTTCACTGTTTGTTTGGTTGCTGTTTTTGCTCCTAAGCTAGTGCTCCAAGGTTCAAATTGTCAGATTTTGTCTATGTGGCCGTTTTTACCCACCATGAAGGTGGTAGCTGCATTCCAACTTCGGGTATGGGCTTAGGTGCAAATCCTGCGAATGCTTCCATTCGAAAGCACTCACATTCACAACAAACTTGCCTACCTACACTTAGAGACAAATTTCTGCATACAAAGTTTTTTTTTCTCTCTCTCTTTTTTTTTTTTTTTTTTTTTTTTTTAAAAACCCTGTCCCAGGAGAATGGTAATTAATTTTGGAAGAGGTAGTGAAATGTGCACCACAAGAGTCGCTGAACAATTTTGTATCATTGTTTTTTGTTTTTTTTTAGCAAATTCGTCACACAAGACTCTGAAATTAACACACATCCATCCCTGAATCCCCAATGAGACTAATGATGGGTAAAAAAAATGTTGTTTACGCAAAATCTCACCACAAACGAACAAACAAACAAACAATACACCAAAAGACACCCCAACAAAGACACACCACTCACCCAAAAGTCTTTTAAGAAGAAAGTGCACACCATTATTTTTTTTTTTACTTTTTGCTCACAAAAAGCCAAACGCACAAACAGAAGTGCACAAATAGTTAAAACAAAAAGTTAATCAATACAATAAAAGGAAAAATATGAATTAATGAGTATCGACACCTTTCCCTTCATTCCATTTTTCAGGGAAACAAACATTCATGCAATTGATCATTCAGACAAAGATTCAATATTCGTTACAATCAGACAAAATATTAAAGAAAAAAGAAGAAGCAAAAAACAGAAAATCACAAAAGTTTAGAGTCTACAAGTTCAAACAGCACATACAGAAAACTAAGAAATTACAGTGTACATGGTCTATCTAGATTTTTTAAGAAAAATTGATAACGGTTAAGAAAGAGTAAGAAGATTCAGAATATACACAATTATTATAAAAATATATTTCAGTTCAGAAAAGGCAGACAATGTACAAAATCACAGCATACAAAACATGCTGACTGAATGTTTACCAGTTTTGTCTGTACAAAGTACAAGC
>CM060341.1:34855707-34865707 GCA_030674155.1 Stramonita haemastoma | reverse complement strand
GTCACATATGCCAAAAATCATCATCACTGTTAATGAATCTTGTAGCTCTTGCCGAATGGTTCGAAGATCACAAAAAGGATGACTATTTCTAAAGCTGAAAATTTGTTTGAAGAACATTTTAGAAGTTCTTTTCTTTTTTTCATATTTGTAACAACGACTCGTTTTTATTCCAATTTGTTTAGAGCCTTAAAATCACCAGTTAGCGTGAATAGACTACTGAAAATTTGTTTGAAGAAACTTTTTGAATTTATTTTTTTGGGATATGATTGTTTCAACTCGTTTTATTCCAACTTATATATAGCATAAAAAGATAAGTTAGTGGGAACAGACATTGAAAAACAAAATCGAAATGAGCAGCCAGCCAACCAACCAACCTTAAGAGGTTTTGTTCCATCGAGTTTTATTTGGTTACTTTCCCCTTAGTATCAAAATTATTATGAAAATGTCATCATCATCATCATCATTACCATCACCACCACCGCCACCACCACCATCTTCAGCATTATCACCACCACCACCACCATCACTATCACCCGCCCCACCACAACCATCATCATCATCATCACCACCACCATCATCAACATCACCCCCCCCCCTCCCGATCCCCCCCTTTTTCTTCTTCTTCTTCATCTATCCTCTATCTCCTTCTACTTCTTCATCATCATCATCATCATCATCATCATCATCATCATCATCATCATCATCACACCTGTCCTCACGGACTCACCACTATGGGCACCACATAGAAGTTCAGTTTAGGGGTGTACTGCTGCAGGAAGGGGATGCGTCCGTCAAAGAAGAAATAGGTGCCAGTGCCTGCACATACACACACACACACACACACACACACACACACACACACATAGACACACACACACACACACAGACACAACACACACACACAGACACAGACACACACACACACACCACACAGACATAGACACACAACACACACACACACACACACACACACACACACACACACACACACACACACACACACACACACACACACACAACATTTATTTTTTCATTGTGGATATTTGCATTTCTTCGTCACAGCTGTACTCACTGTACATTCGTCTCATTTATAAGAAGATTTCATCAGTAACCCTGTTAATGGATGGGCTTAGTGACCTCTTTATAAATAAATATTTTCTCTTCCCCCCCCCCCTCCCCGAATCTTCTGACCAGTGTAGCCTACTGACTGAACTGACCCACGAGGCCGATGATGACCAGTCTGCTGAGGAAGAGGACGAAGTTAATGTATGGGCTCAAGTCATAATTCTAAGACCCCCTCTTGGACACAACAGGCTAAATCACCATATGTCCACAAAGCTGAAACTCGCTCCTTCTCCCCTGTGTGCCTGTGGTAAAGAAAACCAGACAGGCGAGCACATCCTTCAAAGGTGTACGCTATTCAGCGACCTGAGGAAGAAAGTGTGGCCGACAGAGATAACCCTACAGACCAAGCTGTACGGCCCATGAGAGGAGCTGGAAAGGATATGCCACTATTTTTCCCAGACACATCTGACAGTGTAAAGCGAACGAGAGAAGAAGAAGAATGTATGGGCTAATGACATCTCTATAAATAAATATTTTCTCTCTGTCCACCCCGCCCCCTCCACCACCCCCGAATCTTAGTCCTTCGGATGAGACTATAAACCGAGGCCCCGTGTGCGAATGTACGCAGAGCATCCTGCACACACGTTAAATCCTGTTCCGCTTTTCGTAAGAGTAGGCCATTGTGTGCCGGTGGGAACAGATGACAAGATTGACAAAACTGCATACACACAGGGACTGGATGTAAAAAAAGCATGAGTGCTTATCCCAGTATCCTCGACATAAAAGAATAAATAAAATAAAATAAAATCTCTCTCTCTTCTCTTCTCTCTCTCTCTCTCTCTCTCTCTCTCTCCTCTCTCTCTCTCTCTCTCTCTCCTCTCCCCCACCCCTCCACCCCCCAAGAATCTTCTGACCAGTGTAGCCTACTGTACTGTACTGACCCACGAGGCCGATGTTGACCAGTCTGCTGAGGAAGAGGACGAAGTTAATTAATGTATGGGCTAATGACATCTCTACAAAACTCTCTCTCTCTCTCTCTCTCTCTCTCTCCTCTCTCTCTCTCTCTCTCTCTCCTCTCTCTCTCTCTCTCTCTCTCTCTCTCTCTCTCTCTCTCTCTCTCCCCCGAATCTTCTGAACAGCGCAGTGACTGTACTGACCCACGAGGCAGATGATGACCAGTCTGCTGAGGAAGAGGACGAAGTTAATGTATGGGCTAATGACATCTCTATAAATAAATCTTTTCTCTCCCCCCACCCCACCCCCCACCACTCCTCCCCCTAAACCTCCTTCCTACACTTACCCCCTTCATACTATTCCCCCTAAACCTCCTCCCTCCCTACACCTACACCCACCCTAAACCTCCACCTCCCTCCCTACACCTACCCCCATCATACTCCTCCCCCTAAACCTCCACCTCCCTCCCTACACCTACCCCCATCATACTCCTCCCCCTAAACCTCCACCTCCCTCCCTACACCTACCCCCATCATACACCTCCCCCTAAACCTCCACCTCCCTCCCTACACCTACCCCCATCATACACCTCCCCCTAAACCTCCACCTCCCTCCCTACACCTACCCCCATCATACACCTCCCCCTAAACCTCCACCTCCCTCCCTACACCTACCCCCATCATACTCCACCCTACCATACACCAGTGCAGCCTACTGACTGCCCACAGCTGTCAGTTTCCCCCACTTTCAGCTCCTCTCAGCTGCTAATTATCCCATCCCAGCCCAGCCCAGCTGTGGCCAGTTGGTGCTGTTTATAGCAGGAGCTGACCACACATGGACTAGGTAAAAGGAAGGAGCGCGCTAAATTTAGCATTCTTGACTAGGCCCTACTGAGTGATGTTGGATTTGTGCACTGTGTGTACTGACCCACGAGGCCGATGATGACCAGTCTGCTGAGGAAGAGGACGAAGTCAGTGACCTTGTCCACCACCGCCACACGCACCACATTGCGGATGATGAGGGAAAAGGCGTTCTTGGCGGACGTGCAGAAGTTCTTCCCGAAAATGGCCATCTGCCCACCCAGAGAGATATAAAATATATGATATGACATGATCTTTCGCTACTCTGTTGTGGGACTTTTTAAAATTATAATATATATATATACATATATATATATATATATATATATATATATATATATATATATGTATATATATATATATATATATATATATATATCTATATCTACCTATCTCTCTACCTATCTATCTATCTATCTATCTATCTATCTATCTATCTATCTATCTATCTATCTATCTATCTATCTATCTATCTATCTGTCTATCTATCTATCTATCTATCTATCTATATTAAAATTTAAAATATATATATATATAAATTATCATAATATATATGTTTACTTGTTTAATGTATAGCTTGTACCCGCTTGAATTTCTCTGTCTGTGAGATAATAAAGTGTTTTTGAAGTTGAAGTTTGAAGATGAAGAGAGAGAGAGAGAGAGAGAGAGAGAGAGAGAGAGAGAGAGAGAGAGAGAGAGAGAGAGAGAGAGAGAGAGAGAGAGAGAGAGAGAGAGAGACAGACAGACAGACAGACAGACAGACAGACAGACAGACAGACAGACAGAGGGAGAGGGAGAGAGAGAGTGAGAGAGAAATTTCCAAATCAGTTTTGTCTCAGACTGGATTCTATATTTCTCTTTAATGACACAAAAAAATTGCCGTGCACAATTTTGCAAGGACAACAAAGCAACTCTTTAGGTGTAAAGAAGATTTCAAAATCAGTTTGATTCTAAAACATTACACAATTGTGATGTAGTGTCATACTTGTTTTGAGCAAAATACTTTTCATAGAAATATTTATTTCTAGGTTATGATACGAATTGGCATGACTAATTTTAATGAAAAAAGAAGTCACACGCAGGCTTAGTTTGATAGATTTTTATCACAGGTTTCATCTACCAGTACGTGCATATACACGCGCCCTCTCTCTCTCTCTCCCCCCCCCTCTCTCTCTCTCTCCCTCTCTCTCTCACACAGAAACGCATAGACACACACAAACAAACACACACACACACACACAGATGGTGACACTAACCATGATGTAGGCATTTTTGGTGATGAACTTCAAGAACTTCTCCAGACACCAAAAGCAGCACTTCAGACATCTGGAAAAAAAACAATAATAACAGGTAAAGCCAAGGTAAAGGTGTTCTATAACCTATGAAGTCATTAGGGAGCGAGATTTCAGAGACCTCAGCTTCTCTAGGGGCCATCACGGCGCCCATCTCCTCTCCCTCACTGCTTTATCTCCCCTGACCCTAAAGAGGGCAGGTACCTACCTATTGCAGCTGGATAAACTGGGGAACTGTACTGAAACCAAACCGCACGAACGGTCACCCACTCATGAGGTAACCACGACGATCATCGCTGTTTAACCTTCGCTTGGGGAGAGCAAGTGCTCTGACCACTGAGCTATCCCGTACCCCCAACAATATACCTAGGACAGGCCACAAGCTTTACTGGTTACTGATGTAAGCTAAAGAGTGCCATTACCTGAACCAAAGTGTTGCTGGCTTTTTGGTAAAATTTTATGTTGAGATTTTCTTCAGCCATGACAATCTTTTATCACAATAACCTCCATCCTCTCTCCTTTTAAAGGAGAAGGAGAAAACCCCACGAAGCCGGAGTATGGCTGCCCAAACGTGGCGAGGCTACTTCAGGACAGTCCTACACGCAAACTTCTCAATCAATGTGTACTGATTCCAATCTCACAGTGATTCCTAGGTGGGATGAGGAGTGAGTCAGAGTACTGCACATTCTGGGTGAACCCTAGAGTGTTAAGCTGGGGGAATACGCAACAACGATAAGAAGAAGCAGAAGAAAAAATTGCAAAGAACTGCGAAAAAGAAAATTGCGAAGAAGAAGAAAAAGAAGAAAAAAAGAGGAAGAAAAAAAAAGAGAAGAAGAAGACACTGAATAACAACAAACACCACCACCACCACAACCACCACCACCACCACCACCACCACAACAACAAACACAACCACAACCACCAACAAAACCACCACCACCACCACCAACAACAACAAAAGCACCACGACCACCACCACCACCACAACAAACACCACCACAACCACCACCACCACCACAACTACAACAAACACCACCACCACCACCAACAAAACCACCACCACCACCAAACAAAATACCACCACCACCACCAAAACCACCACCATGACCACCACCACAAAAACAACAAACACCACCACCACCACAACAACAAAAGCACCACGACCACCACCGTCACTGCAACACACCACAACATAAACACTTGACAGCACAGCACAGCACAGCACAGACAGACAGAGAGACAGACAGGTGTGTGGACTGACTTGATGAAGAACTTGGCCGCGGGGTTCTCGCTGCCCTTGAGCTTGGCATCGAGGTACTCCAGGAAGACACGGATCAGCTGCACGATGGCGATCAGCAGAGAGCCGAACGCCAGGGACCCCAGGTGGTATCTGAGGAGTTAAAGTGAGATATGAACATCATGATGGTGATGATGATGATGATGATGGTGGTGATGATGGTGATGGTGGTGGTGGTGGTGGTGGTGGTGGTGGTGATGGTGATGATGATGATAATGATGAAATCATCAGAGATAATAATAATGATAACAACAACAACATAATAATAAAATTGTACATACATACATACATACATACATATATATATATATATATATATATATATATATATATATATATGACCATTTGCCATGTTAATTGAAGCCTTGAGTGGCTAGAGAGAGAGAGAGAGAGAGAGAGAGAGAGAGAGAGAGAGAGAGAGAGAGAAGAGAGAGAGAGAGAGAGAGAGAGAGAGAGAGAGAGAGAGAGACAGACAGACAGACAGACAGACAGACAGACAGAAACAAAGAGAGAAAGAGAGGCAGACAGAGAGCGACACACACACACGCACACACACACACACACACACACACACACACACACCCACCCACACACCGACAACACACACACATAACACCCCCACCCACCCACCCACACCTACACCCGCCCACTCACCTACACCCCCCCCCAAACCCACACACAACAAACACACACACACACACACACACACACACACACACACACACACACACACACACACACACACGCACACACACACAAACCCCCACCCCACCCACACACACACGCAAGCACACATACGCGTGCGCACACACACACACTACAGACACACGCACACACACACTCTCTCTCTCTCTCTCACACACACATACATACCCCCCCCCCCCCAACACACACACCCACACCCATACACACCCCCCCCCACACACAACCCCCCCTCCTCCCCCCCCCCCCCCCCCCCACACACACAAACCTGATAGCTCTGTAGAAGGAAGCCCCCACAGGGAAGGTGGGGATGTCTTTGCTCTTGTCAAAGGCCCAGTAGTAGGAGGCGAAGGCCCCGGCCAGGGTGATCTCCCCTAGGGCGATGGCGAAGTTGAGCAGCCAGAAGGCCATGAACAGGTTAAAGATCTGCAGGTAGATCGTGAAACTGCACACACAGTACCACAACAAACAGAAAAATTAATGTCAGAGGTTTTGTTTCCACCATGAAAATTGTGTTGCATTACCAATAAATTAATCTACTCTTAATGATTACCTTTTCCCTTACAATTTTTTTTCTAAGATGTCGCCTGACCCCCCGCCCCCCCCCCCCCCCCCCCCCCCCCCCCCCCCCCCCCCCCCCCCCCCCGCGGCCTTTCCTTATCAGGATTCCGGGGGGCCTGTCAGTATAGTGCAGCCGCCGCTGTAGTCTAGTGGTTAGGGCGTTGGACTCGTAATCTAAAGGTTGCGGGTTCGATCCCAGCTTTCGGCGATGGCGTTGTGCCCTTGGAAAAGGCACTTTACGGCTATTTTCTCACCCCACCCAGGTGTAAAAGGGTACCAACCTTGTGTTGGGGGTTAACCCTGCGATAGACTGGCGTCCTATCCAGGGGGGAGTCTATGACTCTCAGTCGCTTAACGCCACAGAGACCGGGATAAGCACCGGCCTGATGAGCCTTAGGCTCGGGACAGACTTTAACTTTTATTATTATTATTTTTTTTTTTACTTGTCAGTATAGTAGCATCCCCATCTTCTAAAATAATCGGTGCTAGAAATTCCCTCTTTTCTATCCCTCTCTTTCTTTCTGACTTGTTCCTTTTCTTCGTGTCATTTTCTTGTATACTTTTTGCTTTCTTCGTCCATTATCCTGCCATTTTCACCCAGGAAAACTTAAAAGAAGATAACAATTCTCTCTCATGCTGGAGTTGGATGGGCTGGGCCTGACTTGTCAGGCGCTTAACGGCAGTGCAACGTATTTTCGCTTATATGACAGACAACAATACTTGCTGCTGAGCAGACGACAACAACGACGACGACAACGAAGAAGAAAAAGAAGAAGAAATCGCCTTAATCATAAATTCGTTTTCAAACAAAAATGTTGGTAATATTTATCCCCCTTTTTTGATCTATTTGGTAAAGAAAGATTCCTATCAATGGTTTACCATTGCCTTGTGATATTACGACAGAAATACAGTTTGTTTCTATGAAAAACTATTCATACGCGCTTGCCCCAAAAGTTTTGTGACAAGTTACTGATAAAAGTGTACTTGTTATTATGAAACCTGTGACAAATGCTAACAAATAAACAGTAGAAATGGTATAATTTTTTTTTTTTTGGGGGGGGAGAGAGAGAAGAGAGAGAGAGAGAGAGAGAGAGAGAGAGAGAGAGAGAGAGAGAGAGAGAGAGAGAGAGAGAGAGAGAGAGAGAGAGAGAGACCGACCGACCGACCGACCGACCGACCGACCGACAGACAGACAGACAGACTCACTTCCCATCACCGAATTTGATGACGCCACAGATATCGCCCTCTGCTCCACTGCTCTGAAAACAGAAATTACGTCATCACATACTTCAACGTCATCAGTACTTTGAAGCAAATCTGCCCCGCATGGTAAAACACAGTAACTTCTATTTTTTGGACAATTAAAAAACTCCCCCAACCCTTTTAACAGTACTCGAAAGTACATAACAACACTTTCAGAAATTATCTGGACTCAACAGAACTCTTGAACAGCCATTTCGTTCGGAATGAATGTATGGAACGAAACAGTCAAATGAGATTTTTCAGGACAAAAACTTTGAAAAATGGAGTTACATACATACATACATACCCCTAGCCTCTCCCACCCCCCCTCTGTCTAACACATACAGCACCAGAAGAAAAAAAAAGCTCTCTCTCACATTGGTGTCACAGGGAATCTCCTGAAACAACACCCGCCCCCCCCCCCCCCACCCCACAGTACATCACACATATCCCCCTTCCCCCACTAACACAAACAGAAAATAAACTCTCTCTTACAGTGGTGTCACAGGGAATCTCCTGAAACAACCCCCCCCCACACACATACCCCCCCCCCTCCTAACACAACAGAAGAAAAAAAGCTCTCTCACATTGGTGTCACAGGGAATTTCCTAAAGCAACCCCCCCCCCACACACACACATTACATCACACATACACCCCCCCCCCCCCAACACAAACAGACCCTCTCTCACATTGGTGTCACAGGGTATCTACTGACACAATCCCCCCCCCCCCCACACACATTATAGGGTGTCTCCTGACACAACCCCCCCCCCACATTATATCACACATACCCCCCCCCCCTTCCCGCCTTGCCCTTCCCACCCTCCGCCCCTAGCCAACACAAACAGAAGAAAAAAAAAGCTCTCTCTCTCTGTCTCTCATTGGTGTCACAGGGAATCTCCTGAAACAACACTCCACCCCCACCCCACATACCCCCCTCCCCTAACACAAACAGAAAAGAAAGCTCTCTCTCTCTGTCTGTCTGTCTGTCTGTCTGTCTCTCACATTGGTGTCACAGGGGATCTCCTGAAACAACACTCCACCCCCCCCCCCACATACCCCCCCCCCACATACCCCCCCCCCCCCTTAACACAAACAGAAAGCTCCTCTCTCTCTCTCTCCCTCCCTCCTCTCTCTCTCTCTCTCTCTCTCTCTCTGTCTCTCTCTGTCTCTCTCTCTCTCTCTGTCTCTCTCTCTGTCTCTCGCTCGGTCACGAGACGCGAAGCGGACAGGGCGTACATTTTCTGTGAGCTACAGTAAAACTCGTAATTCATACAAAAATGCCAGTTACTGGACTTCCAGCAGCTGTGGAGAGGACCTTAGGCGCCCTGCTGACTGACAATGCAGTCTCCAGCTGGAAAGTGGCAGGAGAAGGGGACAGCGTGGTTTTTGTCTTGCGACTTAAACCAGTGGACACAGCAGTGTCAACCAACATGGCGGATCCAACAGTGAATCGCAGCACACAAGTACAATACTATAGGAAAAAATCCTACTCCCAAACCCGCAGGGATTTGGAACGCTCTCGAAAGCATAAAGAGAAGCAGGCAAGTGTTGTGTGTGAAAGTGACTGTGTCTTCAGTGCCTCGAGTCCACCTGACAAAAGTGTAGAACAGCAGAATGCAGCATGCGCAGATACGCATAGAGTAGACCTACCAACAGCACACACACAGGACATCAACACAAAAACATCAGTTAAGTTGCTATCATCGGTTGATTTAGAACCTCCCTGTATGTCTGATTGTAGTGACTGTGCTGATATGTGTGTTTAGCAGCCTGAGGTGAACGATGATAATATTGTTGGTGCATTCGACAAAGGAAATGTCAAACAGTATGTGGCTACTCTAACTGATAGATCAGTACAGAAAAGGCTGAGAGACAGACAAAGAAATACACACTTTAGAAAATCTGTCCTACATCATTCAGATGGTGAATATATTGTGACCTGTGAGTCAGATGACATTGTGATCCAGCTCGCATGCCAACCAGACACTGAGCCAGTATGTGTGTACTGGTTTGTCAAACAGCA
>CM060341.1:34840718-34843107 GCA_030674155.1 Stramonita haemastoma | reverse complement strand
TTACACACACAAACACACACACACACACACACATATATAGATATATATATGAGGCACTTACTTGTAGTCGCCATAGCCACACAGATTACCCTCCGAGTCCATAGGGTACAGCAGGAGCTTTGGGTTACCCCACACATAGCCTGCAACATCAAACACAACACTGGTATAGTGTGTGGTGTGGTGTGGTGTGGAGTGGTGTGGTGTGGAGTAGTGTGGTTACCCCACACATAGCCTGCAATGTCAAACACAACACTGGTATAGTGGTGTATGTGGTGTGGTGTGGTGTGGTGTGCATGGTGTGGTGTGGTGTGGTGTGGTGTGGCGTGTGTGTGGTGTGATGTGTGGAGTGGTGTGGTGTGGTGTGGTGTGGCGTGTGGTGGAGTGGTGTGGTGTGGTGTGGTGTGTGAGTGGTGTGGTGTGGAGTGGTGTGGTGTGGTGTGATGTGGTGTGTGGTGTGGTTAACCCACACATAGCCTGCAACATCAAACATGTCACTGGTTTAGTGGTGTGGTGTGTGGAGTGGTGTGGTGTGGTGTGGTGTGGGTGGTTGTGGTGTGTGGTGTGGAGTGTGGTGTGGTGTGATGTGTGGAGTGGTGTGGTGTGGTGTGGAGTGGTATGGAGTAGTGTGGTTACCCCACAGATAACCTGCAATTTCAAACACAACACAACATGTAACACTGGTACATCGGAGAGTAGTGCGGTGTGGTGTTTATGGTGTGGTGTGGTGTGGTGTGTGGTGTGTGTGTGTGTGGTGTGGTGTGTGTGGTGTGTGGGGTGTGTGTGTGGAGTGTGGTGTGGTTGCGCCACATATAGCCTGCAATATCAAACACAACACAACTCTGGTATAGTATAGTGGAGTGGAGTGTGGTGGTGTGTGGTGCGGTGTGGTGTGGTGCGGTGTGGTGTGGTGCGGTGTGGCGTGGTGCGGTGTGGTGTGGTGTGGTGCTGTGTACTGTGGTGTGGTGTACTGTGGTGTGGTGTTGTGTAGTATGGTGTGGTGTGGTGTGATGTGTAGTGTGGTGTGGTGTGATGTGTAGTGTGGTGTGCTGTGATGTGTAGTGTGATGTGGTGTGGTGGGTGTAGTGTGGTATGGTGTGGAGCATTGTGGTGTGGTGAGTAGTGTGGTATAGTGTAGTGTGGTGTGGTGTGGTGTGGTTACCCCACACATAGCCTGCAGTGTCAAACACAACACAACACAACATAGGTACTCTATGTTATGTGGCATAACGCAGACTGATGTGGTGTGATGTGGATCAATGTGCCATGATGACTCCAACCCCCCCCCCCCCCCCCCCAATCCCTTTATAAATATAAGACTATGAAACGAAGTCCCGTGTCCGATACACACAGAACATCTTGCTCACACGTTAAAAACTCGCTCCGCATTGCGGAAGAATAGGCCATTTCGTGCAAGTAGGAACGTATGACAATTCTTTCTTTAAAAAAAAAAAAATGCATGCACACAGGTGTAGTGTTTAGACACCATCCCCGAAGTCAGAATACAGCTACCTTCATGGTGGGTTCAAATAATCGCATACACAAAACCCCCTCACCATTGGTGAGACTTTAAACCGAGGCCCCGTGTGTGAACGCACGCAGAACATCTTGCGCACACATTAAATCCTGTTCCGCTTTTTCCGTAAGAGTAGGACATCGTGTGCCGGTGGGAACAGATGACATTTACAAAACTGCATACACACGGGGACTGGATGTAAAAAGGCACAAGACTGCTTATCCCATTATCCTCGATATAAAAGAAAAAACAACCAACCTCAGAGCTCTAGCAAAAAAAACGACCCCCCCCCCCCCCCCAAACCAAACAAAAATAGTGGGATGTACTCTAATGTGTGTTCTGAGGTAATGGAATTTGATGTGGACTAATGTGGCCCAATGTGGACTTGGTACAGTGTAATGTGGTGTAATGTGTGATGTGAAGTAATATAATAGCTTTCGATGTGTGCTGACGTGGTATGACAGTGTGATGCGGTCCATAATGTGTGTTTATTTATTTTAATTTATTATTCTTTTATATCGAGGATAATGGAATAAGCACTCATATGCTTTTTAAAAAAAAAATCCAGTCTCCGTGTGTATGTAGTTTTGTAAATCTTGTCGCCTTTTCCCACCGGCACACAATGGCCTACTCTTACGAAAAGCGGAATAGGATTTAATGTGTGCGCAAGATGGTCTGCGTGCGTTCGCCTGCACCCAGGCCTCGGTTTACAGTCTCATCCGAAAGACTTTTTGAGGAGAGTGGAATCAGCACTGATGTTAACTCCAGGGGAAAAAAATCCTCTCCAACGGGAATCGAACGCAGGTCGTCAAATTACGAGCGCAATGTTCTGACCACTAGGCTAATCCCGCTATGTGTTGTGAAGTAATAGAAATC
>CM060341.1:34830718-34835718 GCA_030674155.1 Stramonita haemastoma | reverse complement strand
GACAACAACAGTGCACAGCAGCAACAAGACAACAACAGTGCACAGCAGCAACAAGACAACAACAGTGCACAGCAGCAACAAGACAACAACAGTGCACAGCAGCAACAAGACAACAACAGTGCACAGCAGCAACAAGACAACAACAGTGCACAGCAGCAACAAGACAACAACAGTGCACAGCAGCAACAAGACAACAACAGTGCACAGCAGCAACAAGACAACAACAGTGCACAGCAGCAACAAGACAACAACAGTGCACAGCAGCAACAAGACAACAACAGTGTACAGCAGCAACAAGACAACAACAGTTGATCATCGTTGTTCGTCGTTGATCTTTGCGCCTGGTGGCAGCATGATCTGCGGCTCTGTAGGTCAAATGCAAGCGCTTTGATTTGTTTTTACAAGAGATAGCGCTATACAAATTCCATGCATTATTATTATTATATGAGCACAAAATGCATTGTACTGCCGTTTAGCGCCTGACAAGTCAGGCCCAGCGCATCCGACTTCGGCGTGGAAGAGAATTGTTATTTATTTATGAAGTCTTTCTGGAAGAAAAAAAGGCAGGAGAGTGGACCAAGAAGGCAGAAAACAGACAAGGTGACAGGAAAAAAAAGAAGAAGAGACAAGGCAGAAACAAAGAGAGGGATAGAAAAGAGGGAATTACTAGTATAGTCACAGTATTTCCAGAATGTGGGGATGTTATTTATACTGACAGGCTTCTGGCATTCCCACGGGATTGGTTTTTTTTTCGTATTTTTCGTGTTTTTTTTTTGTTTGATATTCTATGTTTAACTGTTTGTGGTTGTTCCTTCTTAAGGGTCTTTATGACTCTTGGCATACTAAAAAGAAAAAAGTTTTTCTTTGAATTTGTTACATCAGATTCTGAAGAGAAAGCATCGTCATGGTTTTGCTCATAGCTGGATAGTAAGTTAATTGGATGAAATACGTAGAGTTTTACTTTGTTGGTGTCATTAAAAGAAAAAAAAAGACTATAAAAAAAACTGTATGAAAAATAAATTGACGATACACAAAATGTCCTTTAGGATGAGACTAAAATTTCGAGGTCCCGAGTGCGAACGTACGCAGAACGTCTTACGCAACACGTTAAAACCTGTTCCGCTTTTTCGGAAGAGTAGAACCATTGTATGCTGATGGGAAAGAATGACAAAATTTAGAGAACTGCACATACACACGCGGACTGGATGTAAAAAAAAAAACCCACACAAACAAACCACATGAGTACTTATTCCATTATTCTCGAAAGAAAAGAACAGATAAATAACGAATAAATACAGAATTAAAGAAACAATACATGAATAGATATACAAATAAATAAACAAATACATAAATAGATATACAAATAAACAAATAGATAAACAAATAAATAAATAAACAAATAAATAGACAAACAAATAAAAAAACAAACAAATAAATAAACAAACAGATATTGACGAACACAGTGTTGCCGAACCCGCATGTATACAAACAAACAAGCATACAAACGTACTGTCGTGACACAACAAATATTCCATATATATAAAATGATCAATCCTCACCTGTTCTTGATAGGTCCGTTGTGGGAGGGGTCGTACGCCTTCAAAGGTTTTCCTGAAACAATAACAACAACAACAACAACACATTATTATTGTCTGAGACTTTAAGACTTAGAGGAGAGAGTAGGTAGAGTAGAGTAGAGTAAGTAGAGTGTGAGAAGTAGATAGTATAAGTACGAGAGAGAAGAGAGAAGAGAAGAGAGGTCGGGAGGGAGAAAGGGGAGGAGGAGAGAGAGAGAGAGTGAGGTAGAGAGGAGAGGAGGAGGAGGAGAGGAGAGAGGAGAGAGAGAGGGGGGGAGAGGGAGAAGGAGAAGAGGAGAGGAGGAGAGAAGAAGAGTGAAGAGAGAGGAGGGAGGGAGAGAGGGAGAGAGAGAGAGAGAGAGGAGGAGAGAGAGAGGAGAGAGAGAGAGAGAGAGGAGGAGAGAGAGAGAAGAGGAGGGGGGGAGAGGGGAGAGGGAGAGAGGAGAGGGGAGAGAAGGGGAGAAGGAGAGAGAGAGAGAGAGAGAGAGAGAGAGAGAGAGGAGAAGAGAGAGAGAGAGAGGAGGAGGAGAGAGAGAGGAGAGAGAGAGGAGAGGAGAGAAGAGAGAGAGAGAGAGAGAGAGAGAGAGAGAGAGAGGAAGGAGAAGAGAGAGGGAGGGAGAGAGAGAGAGGGAGGAGAGAGGAGAGAGAGAGAGAGAGGAGAGAAGGGAGAGAGAGAGAGAGAGAGGAGAGAGAGAGAGAGAGAGAGAGAGGGGGAGAGAGAGAGGAGAGAGAGAGGAGAGAGAGAGAGAGAGAGGAGAGGAGGAGAGAGAGAGAAGAGAGAGAGAGAGAGAGAGAGAGAGAAGAAGAGTGTTCCGACAAGATATGTACGGCGCTGAGATGTGATGTGATATGTGTGTGTGTTGTGTGATGTGTGTGTGTGTGTGTGTGTGTGTGTGTGTGTGTGTGTGTGTGTGTGTGTGTGTGTGTGTGTAATTGCATCCGTGTGTGCGTGCGTGTGTATGTGTGTGTGTGTGTGTGTGTGTGTGTGTGTGTGTGTGTGTGTGTGTGTGTGTGTGTGTGAGCATGTGTGCGTGCGTGCGTGAGCGCGGGCGTATGTGTCTGTGCGCGCGCGTATATGTCTGTGTATATGTGTGTGTGTAGTTGTGTGCGTGCGTGTGCGGGGTGTGTGGTGTGCGCACGCACGCATGCACGCACGTATGTGTGTGCGTGTGTGTGTGTGTGTGCGCACGCTTGCTTGCCTGCTTGTGTGTGTGTATGTGAATGTAACATGAAGCGCAAACAGCGCTATACACAATAATACCTTTAGTAACAATAGTACAATAACTATTAAAGTAAAAACAACACTAACAGAAAACAAAAACCTAACCAGTACCAACAATGATAATAAAAAAAAACGATATGAAAAACAATAAGTAAAAAAAATAGATAAACCACAAGAAATAATGATAAACCATCACTCACTCATAACTCAAACTGCATCTAAATTAAACAATCATTCACAGAAACTAGATACCCACGGCAATATTAACTACTGATGTAATATATATGAAACATTGATCATAGCAATACTAACACAAACAGTCACTCACATATGCTACACACACAGACACACAGAGACACAAACACACACAGACCACAAAGAAGCACACACCCCTCACACACACACCAAACACACACAGACACAACAGACACACACACCACACACGCACGCATGCACACACACATGCACGCACGCACGCACGCACACACACACACACACGACACACCACCAACACACACAACACACACCGCACGCACCACGCACACACACACACACGCACGTACCACCACAACACACACACACACAACACACCACACACACACACACAACACACACATCTTTTTTCCATCCCCCCCCCCCCCTCCTCTTTATCATACTATCCCTCTTTCACCAGACCCATTTACTGTAATTGTATCTTAGTTCTTTGGACCACTTTAAGGTAACGTGCTGTACATGTTACAGATTGCATTACACTACACTACAGTACACTACACTACAGTACACACAGTCAATTTGACCACCCGGGTTCGTTTCCCGTTCGAGGAGATTTTTCTCCTGGAGTTAACGTCAGTGCTGACTCCACTCTCCCCCCCAAAAGTCCTTCGGATGAGACTATAAACCGAGGCCCCGTGTGTGAACGCACGCAGAACATCTTGCGCACACGTTTAAATCCTGTTCCGCTTTTCGTAAGAGTAGGCCATCGTGTGCCGGTGGGAACAGATGACATTTACAAAACTGCATACACACAGGGGACTGGGTGTAGAAAAAAGCACAAGAGTGCTTATCCCATTATCCTCGATATAAAAGAATAAGATAAAAAAAAACAAAAAAAAAACCACTACACTACACTACACCACACCCCACCACACACGATCATACGTTATCAAGATGGCGGAAAGGAAAATCAAGGGATAGTTTGAGAGTGCTTAGAATTTACAAGAAAAGCTGGAAATGGCACGTACAAGAAGGCGTGGTGGTTCACAAGCCGTGGATGAAGATTCCCCTGATTGGAAAATCAACAAGTTTGTGAAAGAGAGCAAGAAAAAAAAAAAAAAGGCAGAAAATGGGAATGCTCGTCCCCACCAGAAGCCTTTGTGACATCTACAGATTTAGATCTACAAGACAAAGAAACTCTAGATACCCAACGTTGACCTCATGAACGAAATTTCAAAAATGAAAAAAATCTTATCGCCTCATTGTTAGAGCAGATTTCATCCTTGGAAAAGAGGTGAACTGAAGAAAGAGAGACATCCAGATCTGGACAGCCATGGATAACTAAGCTGGAAAACAAGAGGTCAGTACATTCCATTGACAGGCAAACACAGACAGAAAAAAAAACAACAAACACTCAGTCCCACCTACGCGGATGCTGTCCAGCAGAATCCACCAAATGAAAGTAACAAACTTACTCCCAAAGCCAAATCTAAACAAAATACAAAACAAAAAGGGGCCGACATCTTTAACAACTACTAACCTGGACCGAATACGTAAGGAACCAAAAGCATATCCCCCCAAACCCAGCACTGCAGATGACGTCAAAAGTATCCAGTCACTTCCTCGTGTTCTATTTTTGCATGACTCCGTTTTGACAAAAGTCAATGGAAAGCGTTTTGGGGGTATTCCTACGGCTTTTCAGTCTCATCAAAGAAAGCTTTTATGATTGCAGACTGCCAACAGCAGGTTGACACTATTGATCCAGAAGATGACATTGACTGTGTAGTCGTACATACTGGCATCAACGACATAAAAGGGACTGACCCAAAAACTGCGTCGAAAGATATGGTAGCTGTTGTTAGATCTATCACAAAAAAAAAAAAAAGCTTCCAAAAGCGAAAGTCGTTGTCAGTAGAATAGTCCCTGTAAATGATGCAGCTCTTGAGGTAGGGGAGAGAACTGTTCAATGTGTATTTGACTGCTGAGCT
>CM060341.1:34814084-34819084 GCA_030674155.1 Stramonita haemastoma | reverse complement strand
ACATTTTCTGTGAGCAGCAGTAAAACTAGAAATTCATTCAAAAATGCCAGTTACTGGACTTCCAGCGGCTGTGGAGAGGACCTTAGGCGCCCTGCTGACCGACAATGCAGTTTCCAGCTGGAAAGTGGCAGGAGAAGGGGACAGCGTGGTTTTTGTCTTGCGACTGAAACCAGTGGACACAACAGTGTCAACCAACATGGCGGATCCAACAGTGAATCGCAGCACACAAGCACAGTACTACAGGAAAAAATCGTTTTCTCAAAGACGACGAGATGTTGAACGGTCTCGAAAGCATAAAGAGAAGCAGGCAAGTGTTGTGTGTGAAAGTGACTGTGTCCTCAGTGCCTCGAGTCTGCCTGACAGTGGAGTAGAACAGGGGAATACAGCATGTGTAGATACACATGGAATAGACCTACCAACAACACACACACAGGACATCAACACAAAAACATCAGTTAAGTTGCCATCATCGGTTGATTTAGAACCTCCCTGTATGTCTGATTGTAGTGACTGTGCTGATATGTGTGTTTTGCAGCCTGAGGTGAACAATGATAATATTGTTGGTGCATTCGACACAAGAAATGTCAAACAGTACGTGGCTACTCTAACTGATAGAACCGTACAGAGAAGGCTAAGAGACAGACAAAGAAATACACACTTTAGAAAATCCGTGCTACATCATTCAGACGGTGAAGATATTGTGACGTGTGAGTCAGACGACATTGTGATCCAGTGCGCATGCCAACCAGACACTGAGCCAGTATGTGTGTACTGGTTTGTCAAACAGCAAGAGAAAAACATGCTAAAAGAGGAACGTGTCAAACTCGCCAGTTTGCGGAATGGGAAGCGTATCCAGAACACACTACACACGGAGACCCTGTGCTTCAAGGGACTTAGCGACACTTAGAGACCTATTACAGCAGTCTCTTGGCTAGGCCTAGCCTAGACCTAAGGGTGTGTTTGTGACAAAGACTGGACTAAAGAAAGGCTCGGAATGCCGTAACATATCTGGACAGTAAAGAGTTTGTGTCTCGATGTACATTACTAATCAATGCTGTGGTTTCCATGGCTTGGAGTAGCGTCGTGTGTCAGCTTAAAGCAATTATCGTTATCGTTATTCGGCAACCCCCTTCATGTATGGGCCAATGGCCTTTTTTCATGAATAAACCTTTCGAGTTCGAGTTCGAGTTCGAGTTCTCTCTCACTCGCTCGCTCTCTCTCTCTCTCTCTCTCTCTCTCTCTCTCTCTCTCTCTCTCTCCTCTCTCTCTCCTCTCTCCTCTCTCCTCCTCTCCTCTCTCTCTCTCCTCTCTCTCTTCTCTCTCTCTCTCTCTCTGTCTCTCTCTCTCTCTCTCTCTCTCTCTCTCTCTCTCTCTCTCTCTCTCTCTCGCTCTCTCTCTCTCTCTCTCTCTCTCTCGCTCTCGCTCTCTCTCTCTCTTCGCTCTCTCTCTCTCTCTCGCTCTCTATCTCTCTCTCTCTCTCTCTCTCTCTCTCTCTCTCTCTCTCTCTCTCTCTCGCTCTCTCTCTCTCTCCCTTCTCTCTCTCTCTCTCTCTCTCTCTGTCTCTGTCTCTCTCTCTCTTGCTACTTCAAAAGCACAGCATAGGCTACTCTCTCTCTCTCTCTATCTCTGCGGCTACTTTACTACTGAGAGTGTTATCTCTTAAGCCATCGAATCACCACCTGTGTTTAATTAACCTGTATTTGGGTAGGTGAGGTATGGGCAGGATGGCCTCGTGGTCAGAACGTTGTGCTTTGGATTTGATTTGATTTATTCTTTTATAACGAGGTGAATGGAATAAGCACTCATGTGCTTTTTTTTTTACATCCAGTCCCCGTGTGTATGCAGTTTTGTAAATGTCATCTGTTTCCACCGGCTCACGATGGCCTACTCTTAACGAAAAGTGGAACAGGATTTAACGTGTGCGCAAGATGTTCTGCGTGCGTTCGCACACGGGGCCTCGGTTTAAAGTCTCATCCGAAGGACTTTTGGGGAGAGTAGAGTCGGCACTGATGTTAACTCCAGGAGAAAAATCTCCTCGACCGGACTCGAACCCGGGTCGTCAAATTGCCAGCGCAATGTTCTGACCACTAGGCTATCCTGCTCACGAGCTAACAGCCCCGAGTTCCAACCACCAACACCAACACCACCACCGAGACCCTCGTTCAAGGGCAGTTGTTTTGTTTTTTTCCCTGGAGTTAACATCAGTGCTGACTCTACTCCCCCCCCTAAAAGTCCTTCGGATGAGACTATAAACCGAGGTCTCGTGTGCGAACCGCACGCAGAACATCTTGCACACATGTTAAAGACCCGTTCTAACTTTCAGAAGAGTAGATCATTCGTGTTGGTAGGAACGGATAACAATCTTTTTTTTTTAATGCTTGTGCACTAGACCAATAACTATGTGAAAGAAGAAATCAAAAAGCGTGTGGGCCCCCAAGAGCCTTTGCTCTCCACCATAAAGAGGAGAAAGCTGATGTGGTTTGGTCACACCACAAGACACAACACCCTAGCAAAAATCATCCTGCAAGGAACAGTCGAGGGCAAGAGAAGAAGAGGCCGCCAAAAGAAATCATGGGTTGACAACATCAAAAAAGACTGGACCGCCCAACCCCTGCAACACCTCCTACTAGCCACACAGGATCGTGAAGCATGGGAAAAGATCGCTGTTGCGTCTTCTCTCATGTCCCCCCTACGTCCTTTGGGACATGGGACTGGTCCTTTGGGACATGGGACTGAGTGAGTGAGTGAGTGAGTGCACTAGTGTATATGGTGTTTAGATAGCTTTCCAGAAGACAGAATGTGGGTAGGTTAATAGTGGGCAAAAATGGTTTGCATATTCAAAATATCTCATGCTCGCCGTTGGTGAAGCCCGGAGTTGTATTTTGTATTTTGTATCACTTTATGTCACGCAGATTTCTCTGCGTGAAATTCGGGCTGCTCTCCCCGGGAGAGCGCGTCGCCACATGTGCAGCGCCTACCCATTTTTTTTTTCTTTTTCCTGCATGCAAGTGTATTTGTTTTCCCTATCAGAGTGGCTTCTTTCTACAGAATATTGCCAGGGACAACCCCCTTGTTGCCGTGGGTTCTTTTACGTGCGCTAAATAGTGATGTATAACTCACGGGACCTCAGTTTATCGTCTCATCCGAAAGACTAGCGCCAAGACCACCACTCAGGGTCTAATGGATGGGGGAAAAGCTTTGGGTCCAAACGGGGTACGAACCCCGCACACTCCGACCCGGACTTTTTGCTTTCTAGGCAAGGCGCGTGACCACCTAGACCACCGATCCACCATGAGTTGAAGCCCGGAGTTGTAGTCATGGAACAACAACAACAACAATAACAAACAACAAATAAAACAAAACAAAACCATGAAAATCGAGCCCAGAACCTTGCAGTTTACTTGTTAAGCAGGTGAACATTCAAACCGTCGTGCCACTTTATTGAGAATATGATATTTTTATTATGATATTATATTATAAAACACGTCAACTATAATGTATATAAACATACCCAGTGTAGACCAGGTTTCATATTCTCAATTTTAATATATCAATTGTGTGTGTGTGTGTGTGTGTGTGTGTGTGTGTGTGTGTGTGTGTGTGTGTGTGTGTGTGTGTGTGTGTGTGTGTGTGGTGTGTGTTTATATGTACAATATATACTAGGTATCAAATTATAAGTCTAAAATGTCGATAATATATACGTACATAATATATCAGGTATCCTATTCTAAAGTCTTAAACGTCAATTACATATAGTGATATACATACACTCGCTTAAAAGTAGTGGCAAGCTGTCAGTCAGTTAGATAATGGTTGATATCGCGTGTTATGGCAAGGTGTTATGTTCCATTTCAGAAAGCTGAGTTTTGACTTTATTTCCCTATGTTCAAACCACTGACTCATATCTGAAGGCGCACACAAACGCGTATGTAGCCTGTAGGTATGCATGCACATGTTTGTGTGTGTATGCATGCATTCCTCTACACGTGCATGTGCGCGTAAATACACATATACATACGCGCAAGTGCGCGCGTACACACACACACACACACACACACACACACACTGTCTCACACACACACACACACACACACACACACACACACACACACACACACACACACACACATACACACACACATACACACACTCTCTCTCTCTCTCTCTCTCTCTCTCTCTCTCTCTCTCTCTCTCTCTCTCTCTCTCTCTCTCTCTCTCTTCTCTCTCTCTCTCTCGGTGGGGGACAGATAGCCTAGTGGTCAGAACATTGCGCTGGCAATTTGACGACCCGGGTTCGAGTCCGGTCGAGGAGATTTTTCTCCTGGAGTTAACGTCAGTGCTGACTCCACTCTCCCCTAAAGTCCTTCGGATGAGACTTTAAACCGAGGGAGGCCCCGTTTCGCGAACGCACGCAGAACATCTTGCGCACACGTTAAATCCTGTTCCGCTTTTCGTAAGAGTAGGCCATCGTGTGCCGGTGGGAACAGATGACATTTACAAAACTGCATACACACGGGGACTGGACGTAAAAAAATCACAAGAGTGTTTATTCCATTAACCTCGATATAAAAGAATAAATCAAATCAAATCAAATCGGTCTCAGTCTCTGTCTCTGTCTCTCTGTCTCTGTCTCTGTCTCTCTGTCTCTGTCTCTCTGTCTCTGTCTCTGTCTCTGTCTCTCTCTCTCTCTCTGTCTCTCTCTCTCTCTGTCTCTCTCTCTCTCTCTCTCTCTCTCTCTTCTCTCTCTCTCTCTCTCTCTCTCTCTCTCTCTCTCTCTCTCTCTCTCTCTCTCTCTCTCTCTCTCTCTTGTGTATGCGTGCATATGTGTGTGTCTCTCTCTCTGCATCTGTGTTTACCTGGACATGCACACGCGTGTATAAATTAATGATGCCTTTTTATTTTGGTAAAACGCTGTTGTGTGGTGTGTGTCTAGTCTGCCCTCAATATAATTATACATGTACGTACAAACTGTAAAACTCAGTCAGCATTCCTGACCCTCA
>CM060341.1:34794084-34809084 GCA_030674155.1 Stramonita haemastoma | reverse complement strand
TGGAGAATATTGATCAGGGTGATGACAGCTGTGGCTGTACCCATTCACTGAGCTAGCCAAGCTGTGGTCCAGGTGTGCAAGACATGGATCTCTCCATCTATCCATCCATCCATCTATCTAGCCGTCTATAGCCTAGGCAAGAGTCTTGTTGGCTGTAGCCTGTAGTGGCAGACTGTAGCAGTGTGTGGAAAATAACTATGGGGATGTTTCCCACGTTCCGTGAAGGCTTGTGTGACTATCATCTCTTTGTGTGACTATCATCTCTTTGTGTGTGTGATTTGAAAACTGAAGGTGGTGTGTACTTTTCAATGTGTTAAAATAAACAACCCATAATTCATTGTAACTGGTTTGCACGTTTAAGAATAGGTTGAATGCAAGCGCTTTGATTTATTTGGGTTTTTAACAATATAGAGAGAGAGCACTATAATTATATTCCATTTTTTTTATTATGATCTTTATCATTATTCAAGTCAGATTTTTTTTCTTGTTTTTTGAGCAGGTCAATCAAAATCAAACAGCTAAGAAAGTAAGCGTTTTGGTTGTGAAAACATCACTACACGGTTGAAAACTGTTGTTGTTGTGTATGTGTGTCATTTTATGAAAGTATGTTTTTCAGTACGTCGGCTTGAGCATCAAGGTTAACCACATGTAAGATTTGATTTTATATAAACACTATGACCTTTTCTTCTTAAATTTCATTATTACAGTAACCATATTCTGTCTTCGGAGATAGGGTTTGAAATTTTTGTGTGTCATTCTGCCCTATTATTGTCTTAGTAGTATTAGATGTTTTTTCTCATCTAAAAAGTGGTTGGCTTGCTTTTGCTATTATTCTGCTGACTAATTCAGCTCTGACTTCGTGCGTCAAACGAAGTTTTCGGTTGGATTTGTCCAATTTTGTTGTGTATATATCCCTGCCAACCACAGAGGCCGGACGGTGTTAGATATTTGAGGGAATTAAGAGTAGGTTTTGAACTTGAAGTGAAAGTTACTGGAGCCACTGAAAATTGATTGAGGTGACAGCTCTGGTATGGCTTTCGTGGCTGGTAGGGCTGTAAACAATAATTATGGTATGGAATGAACCGCAGAGGACAGGAATTATCGGGGATAATTATGCTTTGTTAAGCATGCTTTTTTTCTTTTAGTGTTAAGTACATGTAGAAAGGATGAAAGCTTAGAATAAAAGAGGAATACTTATCATCATAATTATGTGTTTGGTGGAAATGTTGGGGTTTGGGGTTCTTTGTTTTTTAGTCTGTTGTGTGTGTGTGTGTGTGTGTGTGTGTGTGTGTGTGTGTGTGTGTGTGTGTGTGTGTGTGTGTGTGTGTGTGTGTGTGTGTGTGTGTGTGTTTTAGCCGACTAGTGAAAGCAACGGGGTTTTTAGATATTAATAGCCCTGAAGTTGCAGATTCTCGAATCTGGGTTGGGATTTGGTGGGTCAAAGGTGGAGGGTTTTTGTTGTTGTTGTTGTCGTTGTTGTTGTTTTAACTAATTCAGACCTTGACATTTAATGTTAGTTGAGTAATTCGTTTTGGTTTGGGTTTTTTTGTTGTTGTTGTTTTTTGGGAGGGGGGGGGGTATTTTTTCGTCTGTTCTCTTTGGTAGCCGAGTGGTAAAGGCGACGGGTTTTAGATATTTGATTGCTGTTGTTGGGTTTTCTTCATTAGTCTGTTCTTTTGGGTAGCTGAGTGGTAAAGATATTTCAAATACTAATAGTTCTGAGGTTGCAGGTTTAAATCTTGGCTGGAACTTGATAGATTAGAAGTAATGTGGGGATTTTTTTTTTTACTATCTCCAATTTCAGTGTATGTGCAGATCTGCCAGTGCCCTCTTTCTCTTCACGTACAAAATTCATACACTCGACCCAGTAGGCACGTTAATTAAAGATCTCTCGTTATTCACGTCAGTGCAGGGTGAGTTTCAGACACACAAAAAGACCCAGCATGCATTCGAGGCTTGTTCAGCGCATTTGTACCACTTTATGTCACAGCAGATTTCTCTGCGTGAAATTCGGGCTGCTCTCCCCTGGGAGAGCGCGTCGCCACAAGTGCAGCACCTACCCTTTTTTTTTTTCTTTCTTTCTTTTTCCTGCATGCAACTTATTTGCTTCCTTATCAGAGTGGCTTTTTCTACAGAAGTTTGCCAGGGTCAACCCCCTTGTTGCCGTAGGGTTCTTTTACGTGCGCTAAATAGTGATGTGTAACACACGGGACCTCGGTTTATCGTCTCACTCGAAAGACTAGCGCCCAGACCACCATGTACACTCATGGTCTAATGGATGGGGTGAAAGTTTTGGCCCTAAACGGGGTACGAATCACCGCACACTCAGACCCGGACTTTTTGCTTTCTAGGCAAGGCGCGTTACCACCTAGAACACCGATCTACCATTGATTGAGGAGTTGTCCAACATCCTAGGCTCTGAGCAGACGAGGTATATAACACGTACGAAGAGTTTCCTCTGTGTGTGTGTTAACACCCCCTCAGAAAAAGAAAAGAAAAAAAAAACTAACTGAAAACTGACACGTCATCTTGTTTCATCATGCTGCCCCTCCTGTTGCCGGTTATATTAATCATTATATTATTGAACGGTGTTATATGTATGATATATGGTGACAATGTAGTGTGTATATATATATATATATATATATATATATATATATATATATATATATATATATATATATATATATATATATATATAAAACATATACATATACATATATATATATATATATATATATATATACATGCAGGTTATGCAATCATTATATTATTGAACGGTGTTATATGTATGATATATGGTGACGGTGTAGTGTATATACTACTGTGCTTGTGTTGATTAAAAAAAAAAAAACATGTCGATTATGCTTCAGGTGTAAAAAAGAGAGGGGGAGGGTCTGTGGGGTATTTTTTTTTTGGTATGGGGTTTTTTTTGTTTTTTTTTGGGGGGGGTTAAGGGGGGGGGGTTAAGGGGGGGGGGGTTGTTATTTTGTTTGTTTGGTGTTGTTGTTGTTTGTGGGTTTTTTTTGGGGGGTGGGGGGTGGAGACTAACAGTTCTGTTAGAAATTTGGTCTAGTTTGATTGTTTTGCGTGTTTTATTTTATTTTTGTTGTTGTTTGGTTGTTGTTTTTGTATTTGTTCCTCGGCTAGAGCTCCCAGGTTTGTATTTTGTATTTTGTATTTTGTACCACTTTATGTCACAGCAGATTTCTCTGCTGGTGCTAGTCTTTCGAATGAGACGATAAACCGAGGTCCCGTGTGTTACACATCACTATTTAGCGCACGTTAAAGAACCCACGGCAACAAGGGGGGGGGGGGTTGACCCTGGCAAAATTCTGTACAAAAAAAGCCACTCTGATAGGGAAACAAAAACAGTTGCATGCAGGAAAAAGTAAAAAAAAAAATGGGTAGGCGCTGCACTTATGGCGACGCGCTCTCTCTCTCTCCCCGGAGGGGGAGAGCAGCCCGAATTTCACGCAGAGGAATCTGCTTGACATAAAGTGCTATAAGAAATGATAAAAAGACACAGCGAATCAGGGTATGGCTGTAGCAAGGAGATTGAAATGAGCGGTGTGGGGGAACAGCAGGACAGGAACGTCACAGAAGATGAGGCAGCAACAACAACAACAACAACAACAAAAAACTATGGGATACGCGACTGTTTTTACCTACTATGAAGGTAGCTGCATTTCGACTTCGGGGATGTTTGCCTACCTGAGACAGGGGGGCGGATAGCCTAGTGGTCAGAACATTGCGCTGGCAATTTGAAGACCCGGGTTCGAGTCCGGTCGAGGAAATTTTCTTCCTGGAGTTAACATCAGTGCTGACTCCACTCCACCCCTAAAGTCCTTCGGATGAGACTTTAAACCGAGGCCCCGTGTGCGAACGCACGCAGAACATCTTGAGCACACGTTAAATCCTGTTCCGCTTTTCGTAAGAGTAGGCCATCGTGTGCCGGTGGGAACAGATGACAATATTTACAAAAACTGCATACACATGGGGACCGGATGAAAAAAAAGCACATGATTGCTTATTCTGTTATCCTCGATATAAAAGAATATAAAAGAATTAAAATAAATAAAAAGTATAGTTTGCTGCTGTTTCAGAGAAAATCCTGTTTACGATCCCAACACAAAGTTTCTGGTTTCGGTATTTCATGGTTCGTAAACCAGCATTTCATTCTTAGGGCTAAGCTTGACTAAGAGGGTTAAGGTGGGGGGGGGGGGGGGTTGAAGGGGAGAGAGGGGGAGGGGGGTTGTCGGTTGGTATTACAGTTACAATTTTTTTCCTCATTTATATATATTTATATACAGATGTTTGGTAGGGTAACATGTGTGCTGAACGTAAATTTACATAGCTTGTGATGTTGACAAGAACCAAAAAAAAGTCTAAACAGTGAGGTGTTGTACAAGGCGAGACAGCTGGTGCCCTTTTATTACATTCTCTCATCCTCCCAGTTTGTTAGGGGGGGGGGGGGGGGGAGAGTGAGTGGAAGGGGAGGGGTTGTCTTTTTCTTTTATGATTATTAATAATCTGTACACGGGAGAAGATGAGTCATAATCGCTAACAATTACTGTAATGTGGACCACAGGTGGAACCTGTCAAGCAGCAAGTTGTTTTTTTTTCTTTCTTTTTTTTTGGTTTGTTTTAATCAGAGATATTGCACATTTGTTGTAGTTCAATTTAAAGTCTATTCACACTTGGTGATATTAGACTAAACAAACAAACAAAAAACCTACCATAAAATATTTACAGAAGACCTGGAAATAATCCTGGCAACATCAGTAATCAACAGTTTTCTCGAAACTATGTTCAATGGTTCCCTTTGAATTTCAAGGCCATTTTGTTTGTAAATTGAATTTAAAACTGAACAATGAAAAAGAATATGTTCACAAGATAATGGCTCAGAACAAGAGCAAGTTACATAACGAGAATATTTGGTCTTCCAGGAATTCAATCGCAACTTATAAATGATGTTAGTAATATGTCTTGAACAGCCTAATATTTCTAATTTTCCATGGAATTTATTCTTATGTACATGATTTTCCAATAATGAATTGATTTCACGACAATCAATTTTTAAGTTATGAACTGGGCAATCTCTATTTGCACCTTGTTTCGCAAGATTATCTGCAATTTCATTCCAGTATATTCCGCAGTGGGAAGGAATCCAGCATAAAATCGTATTTTATGTTGACTCGAAGTCTGTACTATATAGCTTACAAGACTGGAGCTCAAAAGTAAGAACAGATTTATTATTTGAAATAAAATATTTGATACATTGTATCATATCAAAAGGTATCGGAATAGATATTGCACATGCGGGTTTGTTGAGCACTGTTGTTGATGATGGGGGGTTTAGATACTGTTTGTTTTATCTCACAACTTTACCTGCTTACGTTCGAAGTACAGAGGATGGATGTATGTATCTATCAGCTCGTATACACAGTCAGTTAGTTAGTTAGTTAGCTGGAGGCCAGTCACCTAGGTACTATTCTGGGATGTTAAAAGCTGGAGAGTCATGAGATCTTTGATTCCGTGATTTACGAGTTCTTTGACCGCTTTCCCTTCTTTTCTGCAGTCAGAGATCAAGGTGGGTCGGTGGTCTAGTGGTAACGCACCTGCCTAAAAGCGTAGACTCCGGGTTTGATCCCCGTTTGAGCCTGAAACTTTGCCCCCCATCCACTACACCTGAGTGGTGGTCTGTGTGCTTGTCATTCAGATGAGAAGAAAAGCCGAGGTCCCCGTGTGCAACATGCATTTAGCGCACGTAAAAAAAAAAAAACCCACGGCAACACGGGAGTTGTTCGTAGCAAAATTATGTCGAAGAAAGCCACTCTGATGGGGAAATATTTATACACGTAGTCAGGAAATGGGGAAAAATGGGTGGCGCTGCTCTAGCGGCGACGCGCTCTCTTCCCGGGGAGAGCAGCCCGAATCTAACGCAGAGCAATTTGCAGTGATTTAAAAGGGGTATACAAATACAAATTTCTGCAAAGTTATACCTCCGCTTAGAGAAAGCAATGATATTCCTTCCTAGTTATTTAGGTGTAGGGGTGCGGGAAGGGTTATGTCCCCATTACCGTATCATGAAGAAGAAGGTATTCAGATAGGTAGGTAGGTGTCCCATTACTGTGTGGGTCGTAGGGGAGCGAGGTATCAGAGACCTCAGCTTCTCTAGGGGCTAGCATGTTGAGGGCGGCGCCCATCTCCTCTCCCTCGCTGCTTTACCTTCCCTGACCCTAAAGAGGGCAGGTACCCATTTACAGCTGGGTGAACTGGGGGGACTGTACTGAAGCCAAGGCGCGCAAAAGGTCACCCATCCAACTGGTAACCACGATATTCCTTCCTAGATATTTGGGGGGGGGGGGGGGGGTTATGTCCTCATCGCCGTATCATGAGCAGAAGCTTTTCAGATAGGTGACGAAAATGGCTAGTTTCCTGTTGGGGAAGCAGGATTTGAACTCTGAACGCAGAGTGCAGGCCTGCAGATCTCTTCATAGCTGTGCACGTTGTTTCTCAAGTTTCGTTTTCGATAATATTGAATTTTTGAGAAGTTATTTTCAAATGATTGAGAAGTTGTAAGTGGTTACCTGCACTTGTTTTCCTTCACTACTTTTTCCTCGATGATAATATTGAATCGCACGGCAGTTTGCTGGAAAACGGTTTTGAAACATGTCAATCGCTTAATAGTTTTGAGGTAAATTTAGCATTGTGATATACTAAGAACTGAGTATTACGCTTATTGTATCATTATGTGACAAACCAGATGCAAAACAAAAACCAAAACAAACGTAGCTGACTTTTTGTGCTGAATTAAAATAATATGATCCCTGTATAAAACAAAAAACATTAATACGTTATATCATTCATAACTAAAAACAACAAATAAACGACTAAATAAGATTGACCTTTTGTGTTAAATTTTTCAGTGATCCATAGAAGAAAAAAAAACCCCACAAAAAACCCATAACTTCAATAATACTGTTATAGACTAATCTGTGCTTGATTTTTTTCCTCTTTCAAATCAAACGAACCCATAAAAAAATATCCACAAGAAACCACACACGTTATGTTGTTCTATAACCCCCCACCCCCACCCCTCACCCGTAACCCTGACAATCTTGATAAACAGTGTAACGCACGACAACACACTTTCCATTCCTCTACAGTTTTCTTTCCCCCAAGGTAGCCGAGTGTTTCAGCAGTACTGAAACCTGTGGTCAGGGATGACTGGCTTCACAGTGAGATCAATGCCGCAGGGCTAGAGAAAGGAATGCCCGACATCACATGGGATCACACAGCAACAGCTGCAGACCACCATATGCTGTCACAGAAATAGCAAAGTGTTTGATCCCCCAAGGCGCTAAGAAGTTTGATGCGCTGGGTCTGAGTTCGTCAGGCGCTTAACGGCAGCGCGACGCATTTTCGCTGATATGACAGACAACAATAGTTGCTGTCTGAGTGTTCTGCTCAGAAGTAGAAGAAGAAGAAAAAGAAGAAGAAGAAGAAGAAGAAGAAGAAGAAGAAAGAAGAAGAAAGAAGAAAAAGAAGAAGAAGAAGAAGAAGAAGAAGAAGAAGAAGAAGGAGGAGGAGGAGGAGGAGGAGGAGGAGGAGGAGGAGGAGAAGAAGAAGAAGAAGAAGAAGAAGAAGAAGAAGAAGAAGAAGAAGAAGGAGAAGAAGAAGAAGAAGAAGAAGAAGAAGAAGAAGAAGAAGAAGAAGAAGAAGAAGAAGAAGGAGAGAAGGAGGAGGAGGAGGAGGAGGAGAGAAGAAGAAAAGAAGAAGGAAAAAAGAAGTAGTAGTAGTATAGTAGTAGTAGTAGTAGTAGTAGTAGTAGTAGTAGTAGTAGTAGTAGTAGTAAACAAGGAGAAGAACAAGAAAAACAAGAAGAAGAAAATCCAAAGCAGCCATGTTGGAAGTAGACAGATAGATACATAGATAGTGAGATAGAGATTGTATATATTGCAGATAGGTAGGTGGGCAGGTAGGTAGGTATACGGGATATAGATAGATAGATAGATAGATAGATAGATAGATAGATAGATAGATAGATAGATAGATAGATAGATAGATAGATAGACAGAAGTAGATAGATAGATAGATAGATAGATAGATAGATAGTAGATAGAGATAGATAGATAGATAGATAGATAGATAGATAGATAAGAGGCAGATAGGTAGGTAGGTAGTAGCAGGTAGGTAGTAGTAGGTAGGTAGGTAGGTAGCGGAGCAGCAGGCAGACGGATAGATAGATAGATAGATAGATAGATAGATAGATAGATAGATAGATGATAGATAGATAGATATAGTAGGTAGGTAGGTAGGTAGATAGATAGAAGTAGATAGATGATAGATAGATAGATAGATATAGATAGATAGATAGATAGATAGATAAGCAATAGGAAGCAGACAGACAGAAAGACAAACATACAGACAGACAGACAAACAAACAGGAAGACAGACAGATAGACCTTGCCAGTCCTTAAAAACAAAAACAACCGCAGATGCTACATGTATGTGGACGCCTCAGGCTGTGGCGAGGTCAATCAGATCCTTATACATACAGGTTGTCGGGTCAGTGCACCGAACACCCGTTGCCGCCTGTCTGTTTCTCCGTCTGCTTCTCTGTCTGTTTCTCTGTTTATTTCTCTTTCTGTCTGCTTCTCTGTCTATTTCTCTGCCTGCTTCTCTGTCTGTTTTTCTATTTCTCTGTTTCTCTGTCTGTTTTTCTGTCTGTTTCTCTGTCTATATCTCTGTTTCTCTGTCTATATCTCTGTTTCTCTGTCTGTTTCTCTGTCCTTTTCTGTCTATTTCTCTGTTTCTCTGTCTGCTTCTCTGTCTATTTCTCTGTTTCTCATTCTGTTTCTCCGTCTTCGCTTTTAACCCTTCTGATACAGATCTATCAGTTAACCCTTTGATGGTCACGTTAGTACTGATACACATCAAACGTTTCGACGCACGCTATGGCCGGGTGGTTAAGACCGTTCAACTTCAATCCTTAGGGCCCTATGAAGTCGTGTGGGTTCGAATCTCGGTGGCGTCTGGAAGAATGAAGGGTGATTTTTTTTTTTTACGATCTTCCAGATCAACTTTCAAGTGCAGACCTGCTATTGCCTTAATTACCTACCTGTATTAAACAAAAGATCAAATATGCACGTTAAAGATCCCGTGATTCATGTTAGCGTTTGGTGGGTTACAGAAACACAGACATACCTAGCATACATCCCCGAAGTCGTAACGTGGTGGGAAAAAAAACGTTCGTATTCAAAAAAAATATCCCCATTGGTGAATCTCAGAGCTCTAGCCCAGAGACAGGGGAGGGGGAGGGGGGGGCACGTTTTGTTTCTGGTGCATATTAGCACTGTTTTAGGATAGGACGTACAGTAAAATAAATAAATTTAAAAAAAAGTTAGAATGCTTAGAAAATCTTGCAAATGCTGTTAAAAGTATCTGTACATTATTAGCGATAATGATAATAATAGTAATAATGTTGAAAAGGTAGAATGCTTAGGAAAACTTGCAAATACTGTTAAAAGTATTTATACAGTAATAGCAATGATAATACCAACAGTAATACTCCATGTTGAAATGTTAAAATGCTTAGGAATACTTGCAAATACTGTTAAAAATATATGTGCAGTAATAGCAATAATAATAACAATAGTAGTAATTTTGAAAAGTTAGAATGCTTAAAAATACTTGCAAATCCTGATAAAAGTATATTACAGCACCAGTAATAATGACAACAGTAATAATGATATCAACAGTAACAGCAATTAAAAAAAACACGTCAAGTTTCGTCAGCGCAAACATCCATCATTAACAATTGTTAGTAGTACAGTAAGCTTTCCGTCAGCACAGCAATATAACACACACACACACACACACACACACACACACACACACACACACACACACACACACACACACACACACACACACACACACACACACACACAGATAGATAGACAGACAGACAGACAGACAGATAGATAGACAGACAGACAGACAGACAGACAGACAGACAGGCAGACAGACAGACAGACAGACAGACAGACAGACGGATAGATAGATGGATAGATAGATAGATAGATAGATAGATAGATAGATAGATAGATAGATAGATAGATAGATAGATAGATATAATTTTTTATATACATACATATACACAGACATATATGTATATATACATATATACATATACATACATACAGATAGATAGATAGATAGATAGATTAGATAGATAGATAGATAGATAGATAGATAGATAGATAGATAGATAGATAGATAGATAGATAGATAGATTAGCATAAAGGTGCAACAACAACAAAACAAATTCATCAACCTAAATCGGCAAGAACATGAAAATTGGTGTTCCCCCCCCCCCCCCCCCCCCCTCACACAGTACACAGGTCAACAACACATAACATCTAAAAACTGACCCTTGCGATATTCATCGACACAACGTTGTCATTACATGTTGTCCGCCAATGATGCTGATACTGCCAAGCATTGAAGCGTTGAAGAGGAGGGGGGAGGGGGAGGAGGAGTGACATGGCCACACAAAACACTATTAAACTGAGTTTATGGCAGATAAAAGCCTAGGGGGCAAAAAACAAAACAAAAAAAGGAAATTATCCACGACGCCAGCTGTGCCCCCATGTTATTACACTTCTGACAGCAGTACAGCACAGCACAGCACGGCACGGTCGGTACAGTCCGTCTGTTGTGAGGACCAGTGCAGTCCCTACACTGCAGTACTCCGGCTGTGGTGCGCATTCGGTGAAGCCCGAACCCGACTTAAAACCGTCAGTTACCGTCGCCAGATCGTGTGGGATAATATTACCAGTGATTTTTTTTTTTGGATTGTTTTCGTGCAGGTATTTAAAACTGAAGATTATCATGATTAGTGGACTTCATTATGTCTTTTTGGAAGTGCCATTGATGTTTTTTGTGCGGTTTTTTAAAGTTGGAGATCTTGATGTTTAGTAAGCATGACTGGATCTTTTTGGAAAAAAATAATGCAAGTGATATTTTTGAGCAGGGATTTAAAACTGAAGATTTTCATGTTTAGTAAGTGTCGCCAGATCTTTTTGGGCAATGCCAATGATATTTTTGTGCGGGTATTTAAATTTGAAGATTTTAATTTTCAGTCAACATTGCCAGATCTTTTGGAAAATGCAAGTGTTATTTTTGTGCAGGTATTTAAAAATCAAGATTTAACTGTTTAGTAAACTTCGCCAGATCTTTTAAGAGTGAGGTTTCTATTCTTCAGTAAACATCGTCCGATCTTTTGGGAGAGTACCAGTACTAGTTTTCTGGCGGTATTCAAAACTGAAGATTTTAATGTTTAGTTAGTGTCGCTAGGTCTTTTGGGGGAAATGCAAGTGACATTTTTTGTGCAGTTATTTAAAATTGGAGAACTTAGTGCTTAGTAAACATCACTAGATCTATTTTTAAAAATTCAAGTGATATTTTGTCCAGGTATCTGAAACTGAAGATTTGGATGTTTAGTACTTTTTACCAGATCTGTTAAAACTGACGATTCAAATCTTAGTACGCGTCGCCAGATCATTTGGGGAGTACCAGTGATATGTTTGTGCAGGCATTTTAAACTGAAGATCTTCATTAGTAGTAATTGTCGCCAGATCTTTTTTCTTTTTCTTTTTTTTAATGCAAGTGATAATTCTGTGCAGGTACTTTAAAGTGACGACATCAAGTTTTGAGAAACCTCGCTAGATCTTGTGAAAAATATCAGTGGTATTTTTGTGCGGGTGTTAGATTTTAGAACTGAAGATTTTAATCTTTAGTGAACATCCCTGGGTTTTGGGGGAAATTTTATGCAAGTTATATGTTGTGCAGGTATTTAAACCAATCATAATTGTTAATAACCATCATTAGATCATTCGGGAAGTGCCAGTGGTATTTTGTGCAGGTATTTAAATCTGAAGATGCTAATGTTTAGTAAACATGGAAAATGCACGTGATCTCTTGGTGAAGGTACTTAAACCTAAAGATCTTAACAATCAGAAGAAAGAACTAAACAGACCTTAGATGCTAGACTTCTGTTCCAAAAACTTTGCTTAACTAAAGGTAAACAGCTATTTACTTCACCTTCACCTTCACCTGTCCCGTAGTCCCGTGGACCTCGGGGGCACAACTGAAGATTCTGCAACCAGCCTCCTCCACTCCACTATTTACTAGTAGACAGTAAAACCTGTAGCTGAAATAGTGTGACATGGCAGTCATCGTGGAGATCAGATTTTTTTTTCCCCAGAGGTGTGCATGCTGTGCAAGTGTCAGGATAACGGTGTTGTTATAGTGGTTATGTTTATTGCCTGTACCAAGACACTCGACCAGGTTACGTTAAGAACTAGCAAGGTGTATGGCCTCAGGAAAAGTTACTATGAAAATTTAATGTGAACGTTTTGATCGTCTGTTTCCCTATCTCTTGTCCAGTCAGTTTTCACCAGCTCTGAAGTCTTTCCATGTGGAGCAGTCGTTCCGTTGACAAAGTTTTGAAGAGGAAATAACACTAACAGGGGATTTTTGTTTCAATATAATAATAAAAGAAATATAGACAAAGAAAAAAAACCTTAGTGAACCCATCTCTTAAAATCTGTCCTTTCCAATTTCAGTGTACACGAAGTCCAAATGTGGCAATCTGAATAGTAAGCAAAAAACAAAAACAAAAAACAAACCCGGTCACATACGCAAAATCTTACCATTGGTGAACCTGGGAGGGTGATCCCAATGACGTATCATTACGTGTAGAACATTCCACGCATCTGCCACACACAATTTACCCAGAAATCCACGCAATAGATGCTGGACGAGAGGTAACAAGCACTGGCAAGTCTGCACATAAACTTATATATAGAAGATCATGAAGAATAGCTCATTTTTTTATCATTCACCAAGCGGTGGCTGAAAACGGAGCCTGCATCTGGCGACATCAGGACTATTAACCTAAAAGAAAAAAACTGAAATTAATAACAATGATGACGTTCTGTTGTTGCAACTCTTATCTGTGTTTCTGGATATGTAGGTTGTGAGAGATAACGCTTCAGGTTGCAGGTTGGTTTTCGTGTGTTCATTTTTCCTTAATCTTCTCTTCGTGACTGTCTGGTCTTTGTGTTATCTGATAGAGAACTCGAAACAGTATTAATCCTGTGGTGAAATCTATTTATCGCTAAGCACAAAATATTCGGCTACAATTCAACACCATGATAATATTCTGAGACTCATTTGTGGTGGTAAGAAAGGTAAAAGTGTCCCATCATCTATGCGGTCGATGGGGAGCGAGGTGTCAGAGACCTCAGCTTCTCCAAGGCCCAGAATCGTGAGTGCGGCGCCCATCTCTTCTTCCTCGCTGCTCTGTTTACCTTCCCTGACCCTAAAGAGGGCAGGTAGGCTACCCATTTACCGCTGGGTGAACTGGGGCCTAGGCGTGCGAACAGTTACCCATCCAAGAGGTAGCCACGTTTATTTTATTTATTTATACCACTTTATGTGACAGCAGATTTCTCTGCGTGAAATTCGGGCTGCTCTCCCCGGGGAGAGCGCGTCGCCACAAGTGCAGCGCTACCCTTTTTTTTTCCTGTCTGCAAATCTATTTGTTTCCCTAGCAGATTGTTTTTTTCCTGCAGAATTCAACACTGCTGTGATGGTGAAAATAAAGTCCAAATTCATTCAACACTTTTCAGTTTTACTTTTTGCAGCAAAGCAGCCATGGTTATGTATAATGGTGATTTTTTTTAAAATACGGTTTTTATGTCATTTTGTTTTTGCGATTAATCTGGTTGTCAGAACGTCTGAATTTTGCAGTTTCTTTTCCGGGTATCTTCTTTTCTCTTAAGAGCCATTGGGGTGTGATCGTGAAGAGCTGATTACCAAATTCCTCCACTTATGTGTTGCGTACTAAAGCTTGAATCTACATCAATAGTTTATGCAACCGTGATATGATGTCAGCAGGGTTTGGGGGTTTTTGTTGTTGTTTGTTGTTTTGGGTTTGTTTGGGGATGTATGTTTTGTTTTGTTTTTGTTTGGGGGTGGGGGTGTATTTGTTTGGTTTTGTGTGGTTTTGCAGGTTTATTTTGTTTTAGTTGTGTTTTTTATTTGATTTTTTTAAAGTATAGCTCGCACTAACTCTCAAGTTGCTTGATGGTTTAAGTTTGAAGTTTGAAACAAGTGTACGCATATCTTACATCAATTTAAAAACAACTTAGTGATTGTCAGAACGTTTTTCCTAAGCTGAACGTTACGAACCTGAATCTGAACTAGTATCAAGATTGTTGTGACCGATAACGTTCCACTGAAATATATATATATCTATGTTTGCTTAGGATCCTGTTAAAAGTGAGCTGTTTGACAGTACTTTGGGCAAAAAACAGCAACAGCAAAACTTTCACCCTCCTGTACCAAAAATAAAAAAAAGATCTACGTACGTCCACAGAAGCTACAATCCGCACCACCATCTGAATGAAAAACGCCTGTGTTTCTATCAGAATTGTGAGTTCAACAGATTTTGTTTGTTTATTTTTTTATGGTGTGCTTAGCTCTGGGGAAAAAAAACTGATTTCAAACACTTTGTGACGTAACTTTAAAGAAGTGGATCGTCAAGTGACGTACGTAGAGTGACGTCAGAGAGAGAAAAAGTTGAGGCCTGAGAGGACGTCAGACAGAACCCTGACGCAATGGGGAAGGCGGATGATGGGGCCTCAGTGTCCTCCACTGATGAACGTGAGTTTTCCTCTGCCTACTCTTGTTGAGCAGTGTTGTTACCGTTGTTGTTGTTGTTGTTGATGGTAGTTGTGGTGGTGGTTTTCTTCCTCTTCATTCTTTGCTTCTTGTTCTTATTGTTGTTCTTGTTCTTGTTCTTTCTTCTTCTTCTACTTCTTCTTCTTCTTCTTCTTCTTCTTCTTCTTCTTCTTCTTCTTCTTCTTTGCAATTCTTCTTCTTCTTTGCAATTCTTCTTCTTCTTTGCAATTCTTCTTCGCA
>CM060341.1:34758276-34770776 GCA_030674155.1 Stramonita haemastoma | reverse complement strand
TATGCCCAATACTGGATCATCTATGCTGACTGGATTTGGGAAAATCTGCTATCTTGATTCGGACGAGTGATCTACCTTGGCCGTCATCACATGACGCTCTCTCCCTCTCTCTCTGGAGGTCATGGGTTACCCCCCTTATCAGTAGACCACACTGGGTAATGACACTATGTAAGGTTCATATGTAAGTGAGTTTCATCTAATGCAGTTGCTTCAAGAATTGTAATATTTTTAGGGTGGCCCGAGGTGAAAAATAGAAGTGGGAGAACTCGCCGAAGCGTGGGACCTCCGACTTTCTGGCTTCTGACACAGTCCTGATATCAGAGAAATCTGGAAAGGACTATAATTCGACTAAAACAAACAAACAAGCAATGAAAATGAATTGTTGAAAGCAGCAAAGGATCTCTCTCTCTCTCTCTCTCTCTCTCTCTCTCTCTCTCTCTCTCTCTCTCTCTCTCCTCTCTCTCTCTCTCTGGGCCGGATGAAAATAAAGTATGTGAATGCTTAATCTGTAACCCTTGGAAAAGAAAGATCTTTCATTCATTCACTCAAAGATGGGGATTGGGGTGGGGGAGGTGGAAGTTCTATTTAAAAAATTTCAATTTCTAAGATATGGTTAAGCACACACCCACTTAAAAAAAAAAAACAACCCAACCCAAAACATTCAGTCCCCCTATGCATGCAATTTTGTAAATGTTGTCATCTGTTTCCACCAGCACACAGTGTGTGTGTGTGTGTGTGTGTGTGTGTGTGTTCCTGGGTCGTGAGTTTATAAATAAAACAACAACAAAAACATGGCCAGCATTCAACATGGACGAAAATAGCATCTGCAGCCAAACGCGAAAAAAAAAATGTTGCTACTCCTGTTCGCTATAGATCTAAAGGTTGTTTTGTTGTTGTTGTTGTTGTTGTTGTTTTTCACTTGCGTCAGACATGAAAGCCTTGATTGATCTGAATTAATTTGTAATACGATAGTTTCTCTCTTTTTTTTTTTTTTTTTTTTTTTTAGAGATAAAGCCTTTCATTTTATAATTCACTTTTTTACCTTCTCTTTTCGAGGATACTGGGATAAGCACTCATGACTTGTGTTCGTTTTACATCCAGTCCCCGCGTGCTTGTAGTTTTGTAAATGTTGTCTGTTCCCACCACCACACAATGGCCTACTCTTCCGAAAAGCGTAACAGATTTTAACCTGCACGCAAGATGTTTTGAGTGCATTCACATACGGGACCTTGCTCCTCTAGTCTCATCCGAAGGACTTTTAGGGGAGTGAATTCGGTACTGATGTTAAAACTCTGGGGGGAAAAGATCACATCAAACAGACGTTTTGGTGGTGGCTCGAACCAGGGTTTGAACCCGGGCCATCAGATCTTAAACACAAGGCTCTACCCACCCAACTCTATGGCTACATGAGCCTACCTACCTACATACCTACTGGCAATTTGACGACCCGAGTTGATTCCCGTTGGAGGGATTTTTCCCCTAGAGTTAATATCAGTGCTGACTCCACTCTCACCAAAAGTCTTTCGGATGAGACTGTAAACCGAGGCCCCGTGTGCGAACGCACGCAGAACATCTTGCGCACAGGTTAAATCCTGTTCAGCTTTTCGTAGGAGTAGGCTCTCGTGTGCTGCGTGGGAACAGATGACAATATTTACACAACTGCATACACACGGGGACTGGATGAAAAAAAGCACACGAGTGCTTATCCCATTATCCTGGATATAAAAGAATAAAATAAAATTTAAAAAATAAATAAATTACCTTGTACTACTGTGCACATATTCGCTAAGGTACAGAAAAGGTAGTGTGACATATGTATGTAAGTTTATACACATGAGCTTCATACACAGGTGTCTGCTTTCACACGCTGTGTGCTAGTATACTGGTTTATTTTCTTTCATTTCTTTTGTTTTGTTTTGTTTGTAGTGTGTATCTACATGTGCAAGCTACTGAGGTTACAGTCGTAGGCTACAAATGTACGTGAATATTCATATTAATCTTGGCTGTCATTGGGATGCTATATTTTATTTATTTATTTATACCAAGGATAATGGAATAAGCACTTATGTGCTTAGGAAAGTGTAGGATTGTTGTGTGTGTGTGTGTGTGTGTGTGTGTGTGTGTGTGTGTGTGTGTGTGTGTGTGTGTGTGTGTGTGTGTGTGTGTGGTGTGTACTGGGTGAAGAAGAAAAATGCAAAGAAGAAAAAGGAGAAGGAGAAGAAGAAAGTCGAGAAGAAGAAGAAGAAGATGAAGAAGAAGAAGAAGAAAGAAAGAAAGAAAGAAAGAAAAGAAAAGAAAAGAAGAAAAAGAAGAAGAAGAACAAAAACAACAACAACAACGAGAACAATTACAAGAAGAAAAAATTATACAAGACCACCGTACACTGTAGCCTACATGACCATGTGCCGCGCAGTTTATGCGTAAGCAGGAACAAAGTTAGGTCGCGGTCGGAACAATGAACACGCATACATGTGCATGTGATAAACAACACCTGCGATCAATATCATGGGTGGTATACCCCTGCTGTGTCGTTAAGGGGTTAACTTGACCTTAACTGGATTAAGACGTTCAACTAGACGAACACGGTCAAAAAGTAACTGGAAATTATTTCTGAACTTCCCCCGTTGGGTTACATAGGGCCGGCCTGTCAGTATAAATAGCATCCCCATCTTCTGAAAATTTCGTGCTAGAAATTCCCTCTTTTCTATCTTCTCTTTGTTTTGGCCTTGTTCCTTTTCTTCCTGTCACCTTCTTCTTGTCTATTTTCTGTCTTCCTTGTCCGTTCTTCTGCTTTTTTTCCCCACAGAAAGACTTAGAATATCACAATTTTCTCACACGCCCAAGTCGAATGCACTTGGTTTGACTTGTCAGTAGCTTAATGGCAGTGCAACGAATTTTTGCTCATGTGACAGTCAACAATAGTTATTGTCTGAGCGTTCAAAGAAGAAGACGTTAAACTGCGCGAATCCGGTCAAAAGTAACTGAAAACTATTTCTCAACTGCTTAATACATGGCTTTTTAATTTTTTTTTATATATAAAATTCCAAATACAATTGAAAACACTACCCCAAAACATGGCAATAAATATAAAGATACTAAATAAATACAAACTCAGTCGAATAGATCTACGAACTTAAAATGAGTACTCTCTCCCCCCAAAAATGCAATATACAGCATTTCCACATGAAAGATTTCAGATTCTGTGCTTTTTTTTTTTTTTTAGAAGGGGGAGTGGGGGGGGGGGGGGGGGAGGGAGAAGGTTTAGTTTCCGTTGAGTCTTCCCACTTAACGACAATTCTACACTTAAGGACACAACATACACGCTGCGCATGACCGCCACTATTGTTTTAGCTTCCTGTTTCAGAGAACTTAAAACACAACATAATACCAGCCTTCAAAACTGACGTGTATAGCGCGTTTTCCTACTGTCTGCTTCTTCAATACCGCTATACTAATCGAACACGAGAGAGAGAGAGAGAGAGAGAGAAGAGAGAGAGAGAGAGAGAGAGAGAGAGAGAGAGAGAGAGAGATTTTGATTTGATTGATTTATTCTTTTATATCGAGGATAATGGGATAAGCCCTCTTGTGCTTTTTTACATCCATGCTTTTTTTCCAATCAGAGAGAGAGAGAGAGAGAGAGAGGAGAGAGAGAGAGAGAGAGAGAGAGAGAGAGAGAGAGAGAGAGAGAGAGAGAGAGAGAGAAGTGAGGGCACGAGGTAGAACATCAGTCTGTTGTTGTTTTTTTTCTCTGTTCCTCGGCTAGAGTTTTAAGATTCACCAAAATTAATGGTGAGATTTTGCGTATGCGACCGTTTTTTGCCCACCATGAAGGTAACTGCATTCCGACTTCGGGGATGATAAAATCTGTTGCTTTTTTTTTTTTTTTTTTTTTAAATCAGCGACGTTTAGAATTCCTATGACAGACAAGTTTCTTTTATTATTATTATTATTATTATTATTATTATTATTATTATTATCATGATCATTATTATAATAATTATTATTATTATTATTTAAAATTTTTTTTTTTTTTTTTTTTTTTTTTTATAGATCTATCGAGGATAATGGGATAAGCACTCATGTACTTTTTTTTTAGTTCATACACATGTAGAGAATCTGCCCCAAAATTTGTAACATTTTTTTTTTTTTTCAAAATTGTAGTTTACCATTCAGATCACTGTTTTCCACACAGAACTTAAAACACAACACACACCAAGTCTTCAAAACTGACGTGTATAGCGCGTATTCCTACTGTCTACTTTTTCAATACCGCTATACTAATCGAACACAAAACAGGGGGGAAATACTTGCAAATCCCGTTAGCACTTAACCCTCAATGTGCCAGACAATAATTATGAGACTTGAAAAGTGGCTGGTTTCTTTTCCCATTGTCATTAATTAACTCTTTCTATACTCAGTTAACACCTTTCCTCCGAGACCGCTGGGTCGCCATGGTGACGGAGAATGACGTCACTGTGACCGGGTCACAAGGATTATCAACGTAACGGTGTCACAAGAATCGATAATTGTGACGTAAGATTTAAGATGTCTGACTTTTAAAGAGAGATAGACTATGTATTTTTTCTTTGTTTATCAGTGTGTGGTTTTTTCTTCGTTTTGTTTTTGCTTGTTTGTTTGTGTGATTGACTGTTTCGAGTTGTTATTGTTGTTTGTTTTGTGGAGGGAGGGAGAGAGAGAGAGAGAGAGAGAGAGAGAGAGGAGAGAGAGGAGAGAGAGAGAGAGAGAGAGAGAGAGAGAGAGAGATTGATTTTTGATTGATTTATTTATTCTTTTATATCGAGGATAATGGGATAAGCACTCTTGTGCTCTTTTTTTCATCTAGTCCCCGTGTATATGCAGTTTTGTAAATGTCATCTGTTCCAACCGGCACACGATGGCCTACATCTTACGAAAAGCGGAACAGGATTTAACGTGTGCGCAAGATGTTCTGCGTGCGTTCGCACACGGGACCTCGGTTGATAGTCTCATCGGAAGGAGAGAGAGAGAGAGAGAAGAGAGAGAGAGAGAGAGAGAGAGAGAGAGAGAGAGAGAGAGAGAGAGAGAGAGAGAGACACACACACACACACACACACACACACACACACACACACACACACACACACAGAGACAGAGCACACATCCCACTCTCAGTTCACACACACCAAACAACCTTTATTCACAAAACCATTAATACCATAAAGAGCCATGTGTACCAGATATTCAGAATGATAATTAAAAAAATAAAACCAACAACACACGAGTGTAAAAGATTCCAAACAAGCATTTGTATAATAATAATAATATTGATTATTATCATATACCAAGCATTGAATACACCATGTACAGTACAACACAACATTAAAAAAATTCATGCCCCAAAAATCGTGATCTACATAATTATACACAAAAATTGATCATCTTGTGGTGCCAGAAACTTGTTTTTAAAAATCTGTATATTAAACATTTGGTTAAAAAAATAGAAAAAAAGCAAGTACACCAAAGTAAAAAGTTTAATGAAAAAGAGGACCAAAAAAATCTTGAGCAAATGAGAGTATAAATGTATATTATGACATTAGGAATCAAAAAATTCCTTGAGGAAAAAAATTATCATGCACATGCTTAACATGTAATCGGTGAGAAAAGATTCGGGACTGAGAGAGAGAGAGAGGAGAGAGAGAGAGAGAGAGAGAGAGAGAGAGAGAGAGAGAGAGAGAGAGAGAGAGAGAGAGAGAGAGAGAGAACAAAACCAATATTGCAATATAAATCAAAACCAAAAAGCACAAAAATGGAAAATTAAAAGTCCCCTGACATTTTGTACCACGAAGCTAAAAGAAAAATGTGTCTAGATAAACAAATCAAACCAGTGGTTGATAAAATATATTTCAATGGCTACAACAATTGTGGTGGCAAACAAGGTTTGTTTGGGTTTTTTAAAAAAAAATTAATTTTTTTTTTTTGGGGGGGGGGGGGGGGTGTTTTTTGTGTGTGTTTTTTTTCCCTTTTTTTTGTTTGTTTGTTTAAACACGTGTGATCTGCTTGACAAAGGCAAACATTTCAGGGACTGGAAATAGTGGGGGGGAGGGGGAGGAGGTCAAGGTGACGGGGGGGGGGGGGGGGAGAGTAAGATCCCATCTGATATTTTCCTGTATTCTTGCAGAACCGCAACACTCTCAGACGAGAAAATCACGCAAAAATCGGATGCGCTGGGCCTGACTTGTCAGGCGCTTAACGGCAGCGCATTTCCGCACATATGACAGGCAACAACAGTTGCTGTCTGAGCGTTCGACGAAGAAGACGAGAAATGACAGCACCAATTCCGCCCCCCATCCACCTCCCCCCCTCCTCAAAAAAAAAAAAAAAAAAAGGAAAGAAAAAGTCAATGGTTAATAGATTTAAAACTAAAAGAAAAAATTCCGCTTTTTTTTCAGATGCCTGGGATAATTTTCTTTTCTTTCTTCTTCTTCTTCTTCTTCTTCTTCTCCTGCTCTCTCTCCCTTGTATACACAAATTTTCAACTCCAGTTAGCATTCCCAATCAAAACACATGAATTTACATTGAATACCAGGTGCGGATTTTTGGCGTGTGGCTGTTTTTTTGTTTGTTTGCTTATCTCCGTTTTGTTTTAATTCTGGGATCAAGGCAGCCACACTTCATCTTCAACAGTGTTCAAACAATCTTCTCAAAGGCTTCCCAGTTGTTTCTTTCCCCATTTTCAACATCGTTAGAAATCTGATATATATTTTTGATCCAAGGCTCTCGTAAATTAATGTGTCCACAAATCAGCACGGCTAGCTCCCTCTCCCATAATGCTTTGGAATCAACAATGTAATAACAACACTTGTAATTTATGCATTTCACGCATACCAACAGCATAATAACAAGGGTCAAAGGTGTCAAGATAATGAATGCCCGAGACACAACATGGCAAGCAGACCTGTGACTTCAAAGAACGATATTTAATAAAGTTGGGATCAACCAATCAATCAACTCACACAGCATGCCGTTTCCAATACTTTGGGGCTCACCAATCTCGCTTATAATGATAAATGGCAAGATTGACTGACGTCATGTGACGTAATGTCTGAAATACTGATGGCTTAGTTAAAAATGTGTGTGTGTGTGTGTGGTGGTGTGTGTGTGGTGTTGTGTGTGTGTGTGTGTGTGTGTGTGTGTGTGTGTGTGGGTGTGAAGAAGAAGAAGAAGAAGAAGAAGAGAAGAGAAGAAGAAACTTCTTACTAAGTTCAAAATGATACAGTGTCAACTGACGTTTTACAAAAACGCAATAAAATGTTGCATAAAAAAGAAAGAAAAAGGGAAGATCTCTAGGCGGAAAGCAAACAAAAACGGTGCCTCAAAACTGAAAAAAAAAAAAAAAAAGGATGATATTCATGAAAAACTATCAAAACCGTTACCGTCAAAAGAAAAAACAACAACACCCTTTTCAAAAATGCTGCTCTCATATCAAAGAAGGTAAAAACTTCCTATCAAAAAAACTTGCTCTCAAAAAAAAAAAAGATGAAATCAAAATGTTGCTCTCAAAACAAAAATTATATACTCAAAAAAAACGTTACTATCAAAACAAAAAGAGAAAAAAAAAAACACTATCAGGAGCGTTGCTCTCCAAGCAAAGGTAAAATGCTTTATTCCAAAAATGCTGCTAAAACTTATAGAAAAAAAGTTGCTCTCAAAACAAAACAAACAAACAAAAAATCCTATAAATAAAACGTGCTATCAAACAAAAAAAAAAAGAAAATGGAAGAAAAATCCAATCAAAAAAGCTGCTATAAAAACACACAAAAAATCCTATCAAAAACATTGCTCTCAAAACAAAGCAAAAATCAGGGTTTTTAAGAAACCAGATCAAAAATATTGCTCTACAAAGAAAAAAATGTAAGTCTGCATAAAACACCCTCAAAAGCATTGGTCTCGAAAATGAAATGATACAAAATCAAACCAAAAAAAACAAACAAAAAAGAAAAAAAAAGGAAATTAAATGAGAATGTTTTCCATGAAACTCTCTGATGAAAACAGGGTTAAGTTTGGATTGACTGCAGCATGAAATGCAAGGAAGATACAAACCCAGGACACACACACACACACACACACACAACACACACCACACACACACACACACACACCACACAACACACACACACACACACACACACACACACGTTTTCTGTCCCCTAGTAACAAGATCGTGTATTCAAAAAAACGCTGGCAAAGGAAAGAATAGACACAAGTGCAAGTGCGTAATATGACACCCAAGTGAAACATACTTCATATGCTGCTCTTCAAACACGCTTAGATAAGTATACACTAAAATATGAAGGGAAAAAATAATTATTGATTATTAAAACAAACCATTCACAATTCAATACACAAGACGATAGATTAGACCAAACATTCAATTCAATGCAACGAAAAAAAAGATAAAACGAACGGTTCATCTCAATGCAGAAGAAGATGGATTGCGCCAAATGATTCAATTCAATACACGAGAAGATAGATAAGACCAAATAATTCAATTCAATACACCAGAAGATAGAGTAAACCAAATGCATGATTCAATTCAATACAGGAGAAGATAGATTACACCAAATGATTCCATTCAATGCACAAACAGATAGATTACACCAAATGATTCAATTCAATGCAGAAGATAGATTAAAACAAATGATTCAATTCAATGCACGAGAAGATAGATTAAACCAAATGCATGATTCAATTCAATGCACGAGAAGATAGATTAAATCAAATGCATGATTCAATTCAATGCACGAGAAGATAGATTAAACCAATGCATGATTCAATTCTATACACGAGAAGATAGATTAAATCAAATGCATGATTCAATTCAATGCACGAGAAGATAGATTAAATCAAATGCATGATTCAATTCAATGCAGGAGAAGATAGATTAAACCAAATGATTCATATCAATACAGGAGAAGATAGATTACACCAAATAATTCAATTCAATGCAGGAGAAGATAGATTACACCAAATGATTCAATTCAATGCAGGAGAAGATAGATTACACCAAATGATTCAATTCAATGCAGGAGAAGATAGATTAAACCAAAATATTCAATTCAATGCAGGAGAAGATAGATTAAACCAAGTATTCAATTCAATGCAGGAGTAGATTAAACCAAATGCATGATTCAATTCAATTCACGAGAAGATAGATTAAACCAAATGATTCAATTCAAAACACGAGAAGATAGATGAAACCAAATGCATGATCAATTCAATGCAGGAGAAGATAGATAAACCAAATGATTCAATTCAATGCAGGAGAAGATAGATTACACCAAATAATTCAATTCAATGCAGGAGAAGATAGATTAAACCAAATGCATGATTCAATTCAATGCAGGATAGATAGATTAAACCAAATGCATAATTCAATTCAATGCAGGAGAAGATAGAGTAAACCAAATATTCAATTCAATGCACGAAAAGATAGATTAAACCAAACATTCAATTCAATGCAGGAGAAGATAGATTACACCACATGATTCAATTCAATACCCGAGAAGACAGATTAAACCAACCATTCAATGGATACAGTGCAGAACATAACATGAAATATGAAAGTGAAAACATAATTATTTCAATATGCGCGCAAATACTTTTTGGTACACCGACAAATCTAATCGACAAGAATTCCCATCATACACAACAAGATGATAACGGTTACAGACAAAAAGCTGCTAAAAAAATTAACAAAAAAAAAGTTCAAAAACTTAACTACCAAGGAAGCAGTCACTCTATGTTGGGTACTGATCCTTAATGTTTATATATGTTTTCTGTATCTTTTAGTGAGTGAGTGATGAGTAGTGAGTGAGGTGTGTGTGTGTGTGTGTGTGTGTGTGGTTGTGTGTGTGTGTGTGTGTGTGTGTGTTGTGTGTGTGTGTGTGTATGTGTGTGTGTGTGTGTGTGTGTGTGTGTGTGTGTGTGTGTGTGGTGTCTGTGTGTGTGTGTTGTTGTGTGTGGTGTGTGTGTGTGGTGTGGTGTGTGTGTGTGTGTGTGTGTGTGTGTGTGTGTGTGTGTGTGTGTGTGTGTGGTGTGTGGTGGGTGTCGGTGAGCGTATGAGAGAGAGAGAGAGAGAGAGAGAGAGAGAGAGAGAGAGAGAGAGAGAGAGAGAGAGAGAGAGAGAGAGAGAGAGAGAGAGAGAAGAGAGAGAGAAGAGACAGAGATAGAGACAGAGAGACAGAGAGAGACTGTCACATGATATGGACGTTAAGTACACGTCATGACATGAGATTCAAAATAAACAAGTCACACACAACAGTGACATGTGACATGACACAGATTACGTTAATGCTGGATCTTCACTGGGCAGTGCTCTGACGGTGACCTTAATACAAAACGCACCAGTTCCCTTCGCTTTTAATGAACGATGTTTTTTGTTTGTGACCAGCAATATAGGCCTACCTACCCGTCAATAATAGAGTATAACAATCGTAACTCTTAGAATGAAATATCAGCTAGACCTTTAAAAAAAAAAACCTCAAGAACATAATAATCTTTCTGGATTTGTGATTCTTTGCAAAAATGGCACAATGCTAAACAACACATTTAATAAATAGATACACCCAAAAAAACCTCAAGACGTGGGCATTTTAAATTTGAGAAAAAAAGTTATTTGAAACACATACAGTATAAAACACGTTTTGGCAACAACAAAAAAAGAGAAAAAAAAGTGTAACATGTTTAAAAAAAACCCCAACCCAACCACTCAAACCCTTGTTAAAAAAAAAAAAAAGCGGCAGCATTTTGGCAAGCAATTAAAGAAGAAAGCAGAAAAAGCAATAAAAAAAAAAGCAGCATTATGGCAATAATAGACCAGCAAAACATCCAAAGTACAGGGATCTAGATCTATATGTAAATACATTCATTTCTTAAAAAGTTCATAATACAAATTGGTATTTCATTAACAGGATTTCGCCTAAGCATCTTCTGTCTTCCTTTTCTCACCCTGCTCCCTAAGTACACACACACACACACACACACACACACACACACACACACACACACACACACACAACACACACAAAACACACACATGTGCGCGCGCGTGCGCCTTCATTATGTGTAACTTTCAGCAAAAAATTAAAATGGTACCTACTCCCTATTCTTTATTCTCTCCTCTTATTTCCTTCCTTCCCCCCCCCCCCCCCCCCTACCTCTACCTCCCCCCCTTTCATTACAATTATCACCCTTCTCTCCTTTCCACGTGTGCCAGTTAATTAAGTAAAAAAATTAATTGTGGAATTAAAAAAAACACACAGAGAATATTCAACATAATTATGTCTGTCACTGTCATCCCTAAATTGCTGCCAGCAGTTTGATATAATACTGGAATCTGTTGCTGGTGGTGTGTGTGTGTGTGTGTGTGTGTGTGTGTGTGTGTGTGTGTGTGTGTGTGTGTGTGTGTGTGTGTGTGTGAGAAGGAGAGAGAGAGGAGAGAGAGAGGAGGAGAGAGAGCAGAGAGAGAGAAAAGAGAGAGGAGAGAAGAGGAGAGAGAGAGAAGAGAGAGAGAAGAGAGAGAGAGAGAGGGGATGTTCATAAAAATCTATTCTTTACTGTTAAAAAAAACCCTACATTCTAAAGTAAATATGACATAAAATACATATCAGCCACTTTGTCAGAAAAAAGAGGAAAAAACGGATACTCTATGATAACTATTTACATAATCAAACATTAGAACCAAAATCCTGTTTAAGATATAAAAAAAAAGCATAATCTCTTACAAAGCTATGACACGCGACAACATCATATTTTGATACAGTATTTCTCCAATAACACACATACACACAGATATGTAATAAGTTTCTCAACAGCAAAAGGCGGAATATTAGTAGACTAAGTAAATATATTATATGAAAGAAATACGTTTACCTTATGGAATTTGTGAACGGCAGAATAATCTTCACACCCACAAAACACAGAACTATGATAATTGTGATGAATCAATAGACTATAATCATCTCACAATGACTGTCTGTCCTACGATTTTCTAGTGATAAAGAGAACTTTCACAGTAACCCCCCAAAAAACAACAAAAAAAACAGCAGTTACTCATCTTGTACAGTATTGTATCATATTGTAAAGATGGGGCTTGCCAGTATAAATAATAGCATCCACATCTTCTGGAAATTTTGTGCCAGGAATTTCCTCTTTTCTGTCCCTCTCTTTGTTTTTAACCTTTTCTTCTGTCATCTCCTTCTGGTCAACTTTCTGTCCTTTTGGTTTATTCTCCTACCTTTTCCAAATTTTTTTTACCCCAGCAAGACTTAAAAGATAACAATTCTCTCCCTTTCAGTGTCAACAAAACCGTTTTTTGTTTAATTCCCAGCGCAATGTTCTGACCACTAGGCTATCCGTCCCCCCCAGTTACTCATCTTGTGCAGTATTGTACCATATTGTAAAGATATGTTTTCATTTATAACATCTTGTCCTCCGTGGGGATGCCTGGGGGCCTGTCAGTA
>CM060341.1:34738276-34743276 GCA_030674155.1 Stramonita haemastoma | reverse complement strand
CCCTAACCAACATCCGATGACCACTTTAACATAATATTGTATTAACATCACTTGATTATAAATGCTCTCTACTGCCCGTTTCTCTCTCTTTCCTCCACTCCACTCCACCCTACCCCTATTCCCTTTGATTCTCTAATCTGCTTCTTTCTCCTTTTCATCCCCTTTGCTGAACCACAAGGGAACTGGAATCAGCACTGTAAACTTGAGACTGATGACTATACAACTGAAGACCGTGTTAGACTTTTAAGCTATATATATACATATATATATATACACACACACACACACATATATATACATATATATATATATATATATATATATAATATATATATATATATAACAGCATTCAAGTTCATCAATACTATTTTGATACGGAAAAACAAAAAACAAAATACACATGAAGTGGACAGAGTGGGGAGGGGAGGGGAAGGACTCTTAGCCAGGAATTTTCTTCTTGATTTTTCCTTATGCTGATCTCTAGCACCTTAGGAAATGATTTCATACATACACACACACAATTATATATATCTCTTTTTCATACCATACCATATTGTTTATAACCTACCGTTGGTGACCTCTCTCTGTCTCTCTCTCTTTCTCTCTCTCTCTCTATATATATATATAAAAGCACATGAGTGCTTATTCCATTATCCTCGATATAAAAGAATAAATAAATAAATAAATAAATGAATATATATATATATATAGAGAGAGAGAGAGAGAGAGAGAGAGAGAGACAGAGACAGAGACAGAGAGACAGATAGACAGAGAGAGACAGAGACAGAGAGAGACAGAGAGACAGAGACAGAGACAGAGAAGACAGACAGACAGACAAACAGACAGACAGACAGACAAAATTGCACTTTCCAAAAAAAACAACCAACCAAGCAATGCATCAAATGAAAAATAAAAGCAAACACGGCTGACTGAACAAAATACATTGATAATTCAAATCACACTCAAAAATGCAAAAACAGAAAAGATTACCCCAAAAAACCCCACAGAAAAAACTTCACTGACATCAGGGCAAAGACAACAACAATGACAATCATGGTCAGCAAGTCTACAGTCAGAATGGTGTTGTTCCACAACGCAACATAAACAACATTGTAACTTGGGAATCCACGGGGTTAAAACACACACCAATAACACGTATCACATAGACACAGATACAGACATGTTCCCCCCTAAGTCAGCACCAGTGCTGACTCCACTCCCCTACAAAAGTCCTTCGGATGAGATTATAAACCGAGGCACTGTGTGCAAACACACGCAGAACACCTTTGTGCACATGTTAAAACCTGTTCCGCTTAATGGAATACTTGGCCACCATGTGTTGGTGGGAACAGATGACAAAATTGACAAAAAACGCATACACATGGGCTTGGATGTTAAAAAAAAGAAAAAAAAGCATATGGATGCTTATTCCATTATCCTTGAAATAAAACTTAAAAGAATAAAAGAAAAAGAAAAAGTATAACCTCAGCTCACACACACACACACACACACACACACACACACACACACACACACACACACACACACACACACACACAGACTTACACCAATAAATCAACAATTTCTACTCTACATCTCCCCCCCCCCCCCCCCAATTAAAAGCAAAGTCCCCCCAAAAATCATGGTCACATATGGTACAAAATGAATGCCATATCACAAACAAAAAGTAATTTCAACAATGCTGTTAATCACATTCCACATGATCTTGTTCCAAGTTAACCTCTAAACACATGCACTCATGCGTGCACGCAAGCACACACACACACACACACACACACACACACACACACACACACACACACACACACACACACACACACACACACACATTAGTAGTAGCTTTCAATGCTCACTCACGTTTGCTTTTAGTCAACTAAAACACTTTCAGGTCAGCTTCACTTAAGCGACAATATCGACAAAGAAAAAAGATTGACTTAAAACAACAACAACAAAAAAGCATTCACATTGACACAACTCCACAGGCAAGCATTCACATCATGTCCACTAACACAATGTTAAACAACATTCACATCAACATTCACATTCCTCAGCAATCAAAATCAAGGCGGAATTAACCAATTCCAACACAAGCTGTTATATTAAAAAAAACAACAACAAAAAAAACAACACAAAAGTAACAGTGAAAGCTAACCAAACAAAATCACACCTAACAAAATACAAGCAAAGTACAACTGAGGAAAAACCAGTGAACATCAAAAATGCATAACTGAAAAAATCCCAGAGAACTGAGAGGGTGGGTGATATTACAGTAATACATTACTGTGACTATTAGTCATTTGTGCTATTATTTCAATGCCAATAATGTTGATCGTTTTAAAACATATGTTATTTTCAATCGATACAAAATACATAGGGCAACATGTCCTGTAAGAATTATGAATTTTGCTTGTGTACTTAAAAGTAATACATTACCGTGTATTTCTAAATCATGTATACCATCATCACATAACAGTATTACTATTATTATTACAGGGGGCGGGATAGCTAAGTGGTCAGAGCACTTGCTTTCCCCCAGTCAAAGTTAAGCAGCACGGAGCGTGGTTACCAGTTGGATGGGTGACCGTTTGTGCGCCTTGGCTTCATTACAGTCCCCTAGTTCACCCAGCTGTCAATGGGTACCTGCCCTCTTTAGGGTGAGGGAAGGTAAAGCAGCGAGGGAGAGGAGATGGGCGCTGCCCTCAACATGCTGGCCCCTAGAGAAGCTGAAGTCTCTGATGCCTCGCTACCCTAGGACCACATAGGTTATGGGACACCTTTACCTTTTACATATACTATTATCATATAGCCAATAATGCATATAGTTTTATTTTCAGTCAATACAAAATACACAGAACAGGCCCCATGATAAAAACTACCTAGAGTTTTTTTTTTCTTAATTGTCTTGTACAGTTATGCATATGTGGACAACTTTCATATGTAAATTTTCATTTCTTTTTAAGGACAACAAGCTGCCATTATACAATATCACCAAATTTTTTTCTCCTCCTGTTGAAAAATATCTACTGCCCTTTGAGAGAATACCATCAATTTTTTTTTTTTTTTAAACGCAAAATGTTTGTTCTTCTGCTTCTGTGTGTTCTTTTACATTTAGAACATCTTGCGCACATGTTAAATCCTGTTCCGCTTTTCGTAAGAGTAGGCCATCGTGTGCTGGTGGGAACAGATGACATTTACAAAACTGCATACACACAGGGACTGGATGTAAAAAAGCATACGATTGCTTATTCCATTATCCTCGATATAAAAGAAAAAAAGAAAAAAGAAAGAATGTACATGCACTGAATACAGGTTTTTTCTGTTTACTGTTTTCTCTGAAAGACTAGCAACCAGGCCCCCTGCTCATGGTCTGCTGCAATGAGGTTGATGATACTTGGCTTCAGGTGGGATTCAAACTAGGAACCTTTCACTTGCCATGCGCTATACACATGACCCACACGCCACCATGTTGTCTGTTGAAGATATCGTGTTGATATACCTCATACGATACCAACAAAAATATCAGGATCTTTAGCATGTTGTCTGTTAAAGATATCGTGTTGATATACCTCATATGATACCAACAAAAATATCAGGATCTTTAGTATGTTGTCTGTTAAAGGTATCGTGTTGATACATCTCATACGATACCAACAAAGATATCACGATCTTTAGCATATTGTCTGTTAAAGATGTCGAATTGATATACCTTATATGATACCAACAAAGATATCGTGATCTTTAGCATGTTGTCTGTTAAAGATGTCGTGTTGATATACCTCATAAGATACCAACAAAGATATCACGATCTTTAGCATGTTGTCTGTTAAAAGATATCGTGTTGATATACCTCAAACAATACCAACAAAGATATCACGATCTTTAGCATGTTGTCTGTTGAAGATATTGTGTTGATATACCTCATTCGATACCAACAAAAATATCAGGATCTTTAGCAAACATCTGTTTTTCTACCAAAGCTTTAAAATTTCTTCTTTTTCTATAAGTTTTATTCTATCTAATTCACTGCAATGTTTACAGCCATACAATGCATAAAGCAGATGAACTTTCTCTAACACTTTGAGGGGGAGGGGGGGAGGGTGAATAGCCTGGTGGTTAGAGTGTTACGCTCACGGTTTAACAGCCTAGGATCCAGCCTGAGTTCGAGCCACCACTGATACGCTCATTCAAGGGGATTTTTTTCTCTGGAGTTAATATCAGTACTGACCCCACTCTCCTGAAAGTCCTTCGGATGAGACTATAAACCGAGGCTCCATGTGCGAATGCACGCAAAACATCTTGCGCACATGCTGAAAATCAGTTCTGCCTTTAAAAAAAAAAAAGCCATTGTGTGCCTGTGGGAACGGATGCCAAAAATAAAAACGCATGCACACTTGTGTCATGTTTAGACATCATCCCTGAAATCGGAATACGTTTAGCTAAATGTTGGACAAAAAAAAAAACAAGTTGCATATATTGCAAAAATCTCACCACTGGGGAACCTTGTTTGCAGGAACTAAAACAACGACAACAAAAACCTGCCCCTGCACACACCCTGCATCTTTTAAATTTTTTTATTTTTAAAATTTTTTTTTGTATACAATTAAATGGCTCTGGGTCTCCCTATCTTACATCAAAAAAGCTCATTAAAAAACCCAAGCAGCAAACTGAACTTTGAACCAAAAACATCCACAACACAGAAAACAAAATTTTTTTTTTCAAAAGTCTTCACCAAACTTCAAGAACCAAATAGAAGCAGTCAAAACACAGTAACACAAAATAAAGAAGCAGTCAGAACATCAGACAGGCAGGCAGGCAGTAATGGCAGAAGCCGAGAGAAAACTCAATCGACAACATCGACAACACCACCAGGCAACAACAGCGATGAGGTGGGAGGGAGGGGAGAGCATCAGCATCAGCCTCAGTAGCAGGCAGGGGAGGCCACTCAGGCCTGCTTGTTACCTTTGCGCAGCAGTTTCTGC
>CM060341.1:34730776-34733276 GCA_030674155.1 Stramonita haemastoma | reverse complement strand
TGTAATCTGCTGACCCAGGTTCGAATCTTGTCCAAGAGGACATTTCCTCTGGAGCTCAATATCAGTGCTGACTCCACTCTTTCTAAAGTCCTTCGTGTGAGACTATAAATCGAGGTCCTGTGTGTGAACGCATGCAGAGAACATCTTGTGTACAGGTTAAACCCTGGTCTGCTTTTTTGAAGATTGGGCCATTCTGGCTGGTGGGAATGGATGACAAAATTTACAAAATTGTATACACATGGGGACTGGATGTAAAAAAGCACATGAGTGCTTATTCCATTATTTTAATAATAATGATAATAATAACATGGAATTTATATAGCACTCTATCTTGCAAAAACAAATCAAAGCACTTGCATTCGACCCATATAACACACAAGCAATCAATGACAATTAATAGTTTTAGCAGATTTGAATGTACACGCACACACATGCACACGCGTGTTCTCAAAATAAAAAAAATTCTCAACATAAAAGAATGAAATAAATAATAAAAAAATAAATCAATCAACTGACTGATTAACTGACTGACTTACTGAGGGGGGACAGGATAGCCTAGTGGTCAGAACAATGCGTTCGCAATTTGACGACCCAGGTTCGATTCCAGGTCGAGGGGATTTTCCCCTGGAATTAACATCAGTGCTGACTCCACCCTCCCCAAAAGTCCTTTGGATGAGACCCTAAACCAAGGCCCCATGAGCGAATGCACACAGATCATCTTGCGCACACATTAAACCCTGTTCCGCTTTTCGTAAGAGTAGGCCATCGTGTGCCGGTGGGAACAGATGACAAGATTTACAGAACTGCATACTCACGGGGACTGGATGTGAAAAAGCACACGAGTGCTTATTCCATTATCCTCAATATAAAATAATAAAAATAAACACACACTCACACACACGTGTTCTCAAAATAAAAAAAATTTTAAACATAAAAGAATGAAATAAAAAAAAATAAATCAATCAACTGACTGATTAACTGCAAACTGACTGACTAACTGACAAAGTAAGCCAAACAGACAACAGGCAGCTAGCAGAGGTGACTTACCCACAGCACCAGTGACCATCAGTTTGCTGATGAACATGATGAAGTCTGACACCTTGTCCAACACAAACGTCCTGCCAGCAGCAAAAACACACACACAGACACATCAACACAGTGTCTTTAGATAATAATAATAATAATAATAATAATAATGATAATAATAATAATAATAATAATAATAATAATAATACATGGAATTTATTTAGCGCTGTATCTTGTTAAAAAAACAAATCAGACACGTGAACAGTGTCTTGTAATGATAATAATAAAAATAATAATAATATTAAAAATAATAATACATGGAATTTATATAGCGTTATATCTTGTAAAAAAACAAATCACACATGAACACAGTGTCTGTGAATAATAATAATAATAATAATAATAATAATAATAATAATAATAATAATACATGGAATTTATATAGTGCTATATCTTGTAAAAAAAACAAATCAAAGCACTTGCATTCGACCTACACAACACAAGCAATCAATAACAATTTATAAGTTTTAGCAAATTTGAATGTACACACATGTGCGTGTGCGCGCGCACGCGCACGCACACACACACACACACACACACACACACACACACACACACATGCACGAACAGTCCTGACAATCACTTTCATGACCACAAAGTAATTAATCATGTCTGAAAATGTTACACAGACAAAAGGTAGGAGACAGAAACACTGTTCACATTTTGTTTAACCTTAAGAGTTAAGAATAATAGTTGTAATGCTGTCCATTCATACAAAAATCCACATTATTCCTTGATGCAAAATTTATCCAAACACACACATCCCCCCCCCCCCCCCCCCCCCCCCCCCCCCCCTGAAAATGTTGTCATCCATTCTTACAGGTGCGAAATGACCAACTCTTCTAAAACGCGGAACAGGTTTTTAATGTGTGCTGAAGATATTCTGCGTGCATTTGTACACAGGCCCTCGGTTTATAGTCCCATCTGAAGGACTTTGACATCTCAGTTTGATTTTCTTGTCAGACTGGGAAGAAAGGGCGAGGCTGGGAATCGAACCCAAGGTGGCAAGATGGTTAAGATGTTCACTGCCTAACAAGTAAACCATGAGGTTCTGGGTTCGATTCTGAGCCTCATCCTTTCTCCCCAGTTTGTTGAGAAAATCAAACTGAATGTCAAAATCTTTCAGATGAGACTATGAACTGAGAGCCCCGTGTGTGAACACAGGCAGAACATCTTGCACACACATTAAAAACCCGTTCAGAAAAAAAGGCCATGTCATGTTAGTAGGAACAGATGACAAAATTTGTAAAAAAACCGCATGCACGTGCACAAGTATCCTGTTAAGACACCATCCCCAAAGTCAGAATGCAGCTACCTAAAATAGAGGGGAGAAAAAAAAAAAAGGTCACACATGAAAGATCTGACTGTTGGTAACCCTCAGAGCTCTAGATGAGGAACAAAACAACAACAAAAA
>CM060341.1:34710776-34720776 GCA_030674155.1 Stramonita haemastoma | reverse complement strand
TTCGTGTGTGTGTGTGTGGTGTGGGGGGGGGGGGGGGGGGGGGGGGAGGTGTAGTGTGTGTGTGTGTGTGTGGGGGGGATGTAGTGTGTGTGTGTGTGGGGGGGGGGGGGGTGCTTGCATGCGTGAGAGAGAGAGAGAGAGAGAGAGAGAGAGAGACAGAGACAGAGACAGAGAGAGAGACAGACAGACAGACAGACAGACAGAGACAGAGACAGTGAACGACAGAGACAGACAGACAGACAGACAGAGACAGACAGACAGAGACAGACAGACAGAGAGACAGACAGACAGAGACACAGAGACAGACAGACAGACAGATGGACAGAGGGAGACTGACTGAAGATGAAGAGGCCGGCGAAGAGGACGAGGGTCAGCCACACCATCACCCCCACCAGCCACCGCAACAACACGATCCACAGCAACGACACCACCATGGCCACCATCAGTCCTCTGTAACATTGTCATTATTGTCATCATCATTATCATCATTATTGTCATCATGATCCACAGCAACGACACCACCATAGCCACCATCAGTCCTCTGTAACATTGTCATTATTGTCATCATTATCCTCCTCATCATCATGATTATTATCATGATTATTATCATCATCATCATCATGATCTACCGCAACAACACCACCATAGCCACGAACAGTCCTCTGTAACACTGTCATTATCATCATCATTGTCCTTGTCATCATTATCATCATCATCATGATCCACACACACACACACATACATACATACATACACACACAAAACACACACAAACACACACACACATACATACACACACACCCTCCACAAAACCAATCTTAAAAAGACACACACAAAAAACCCCAACAAACAAAACCCAGAAAAACCTAGCTGCCAGTGCCAGCAGCACTTACACCAGACAGACAGACAGACAGACAGACAGACAGACATGCACACACACACATACACACAAACACAACACACACAAACACAATACACACAAACATCTTCCACAAACACAATCTTAAAAAGACACACAAAAAACACAAACAAAACCAGAAAAACCTGACAGTGCCAGCAGTACTTACACCAGGATATGGGGCCAGGAGTCACAGAGGTCACTGAACACCAGCTCTGCATAACCCTTCAGCTTGTAGAAATGGGCCAGGTACCTGACAACACACACACACAGACACACAGACACACGTGCACACCCCCACTCACACACACACAGACACACACACAGACACACACAGCACACACACACACACACACACACACACACACACACACACACACCACCCATCACTGTTGTTACAGACACAGTCACTAAACAACATACAATACAGCTCTGCCTAGCCCTTCACAGCTACATGCTGTGTTTGAAAACTGCTCAACTGTATTTAGCATTTTTGACCCATTCTATGTGCACGATAAAACGTTCATTCTTATGACAATTTTACCTCCCCTTCACAGGCTATCATACACAGTTACGTTCCTTTTTATTGTTTGAAATTACTCAGAAATGCAGAAAAAAGTTTGTTTCTGTTGGAAATAAAGCACCAATTTTTATATAAATTTGTAGACTCAACTGTTTACCTGTCTGAAACAAGGACAGGTACAGGGACAGGGTGAAACCAAACATTTAGAACACGCTTTTTTTCTATTTCTGAACTGATACAGGCAAAGACACCTTTAAAATTTGGAACTCTTAATTTCATAATATGTTGTAAAACTATGCACACAACAAGTTAAGCTGTTGAGTTAGAAATTTGAGATCTCTATGGGGATCACCCCTTAAATCCTAATCCTCCCAAATTTGGAGGAGATGTGTTGTCTATCTTCCCAATGTCTGTGCTGTTTTTTTGTGTGTTAAATTAAAAGCTGTGGTAATTGGGAAGGTGGCTAGGTCAGATGGTAGGGGGGAGGGGTAGCTGGGGGATAGGGGAGGGAGTGGGGGGGAGAGGGAGTGGGGGGGAGAGGGAGTGGGGGGGAGAGGGAGTGGGGGGGAGAGGGAGTGGGGGGGGAGAGGGAGTGGGGGGGAGAGGGAGTGGGGGGGAGAGGGAGTGGGGGGGAGAGGGAGTGGGGGGGAGAGGGAGTGGGGGGGAGAGGGAGTGGGGGGGAGAGGGAGAGGGGGGAGAGGGAGAGGGAGTGGGGGGGGGGTAAGAAAGGGGGGGGTAGATGGGAGGGGGGGAGAGATGGGAGGGGGGGGAAGGAGTAGATAGGGGATAGGGAGGGGGGGGGGGGGGGAAGGAGTAGATAGGGGATAGGAAAGGTGGGGGGGGGGGAGGAGTAGATAGGGGATAGGAAAGGTGATGGGGAGGGGGGGGGGGGGGGAAGGAGTAGATAGGGGATAGGAAAGGTGATGGGAGAGGGGGGGGATGGGAGAGGGGGGTAGCTGGGGGATGGGAAAGGGGGTAGAGATAGGAGGGGGGGATGGGAGAGGGGGGAGATAGGAGGGGGGAGGAGGGGGGGAGATAGGGGAGGGGGGGGGTAGCTGGGGGATGGGGGTAGGGGGAGGGGGTAGAGAGGGAGGGGTAGGAGGGGGGAGGCAAGGGGAGGGGGGGGGGGAGGCATAGGAGGGGGGGGGTAAATAGGGAATAGTAGGGGGGGGGGGGGGGGGGGGGGGGGGTAGAGAAAAAGAACAGAAAGAAAAGGCACCTTACACCTGGATCTACAGGTACTGATGTCAGGGTTTTTATCTTTTAAATTTTTGTGAGAAGTTGAAACAAACAAAAAAAGATCATGCAAATAACTCAAGATAGGATAGATGTGATTCAAGAGAATACACTGAAGCCTCGATACACCCAGTCCTCCCCTCTCTCACACACACACACACACACTTAGCTGTAACGGCTAACAGTGAAACACAGAGGCAACTGATACATACACTCCTCCCCTCTCTCCACACACACACACACACCTTAGCTGTAACGGCTAACAGTGAAACACAGAGGCAACTGATACATACACTCCTCCCTCTCTCCACACACACACACACCTCAGCTGTAACGGCTAACAGTGGAACACAGGCAACTGATACATACACACTCCTCCCTCTCTCCCACACACACACACACACCTTAGCTGTAACGGCTAACAGTGAAACACAGAGGCAACTGATACATACACTCCTCCCCTCTCTCCACACACACACACACCTCAGCTGTAACGGCTAACAGTGGAACACAGGCAACTGATACATACACACTCCTCCCCTCTCTCCACACACACACACCTCAGCTGTAACGGCTAACAGTGGAACAGAGGCAACTGATACATACACTCCTCCCCTCTCTACACACACACACACCTCAGCTGTAACGGCTAACAGTGGAACACAGAGGCAGTTGATACGTACACACTCCTCCCCTCTCTCCACACACACACACACACCTCAGCTGTAAGGGCTAACAGTGAAACACAGGCCACTGATACATACATACATACATACATACACACTCTTCCCTCTCTCCACACACACACACACACACACACACACACCCCAGCTGTAAGGGCTAACAGTGAAACACAGATGCCACTGATACATACACACTCCTCCCCTCTCTCTACACACACACACACACCTCAGCTGTAAGGGCTAACAGTGAAACACAGGCAACTGATACATACACACTCCTCCCCTCTCTCCACACACACACACACACCTTAGCTGTAAGGGCTAACAGTGAAACACAGGCAACTGATACATACACTCCTCCCCTCTCTCCACACACACACACACACTTAGCTGTAAGGGCTAACAGTGAAACACAGGCAACTGATACATACACACTCCTCCCCTCTCTCCACACACACACACACACCTCAGCTGTAAGGGCTAACAGTGAAACACAGGCAACTGATACATACACTCCTCCCCTCTCTCCACACACACACACACACCTCAGCTGTAAGGGCTATAACACAGGCAACAGTGCAACTGATACACTCCTCCCCTCTCTCCACACACACACACACACCTCAGCTGTAAGGGCTAACAGTGAAACACAGGCAACTGATACATACACTCCTCCCCTCTCTCCACACACACACCTCAGTTGTTTTTTGTTGGATTTTTGTTTTGTTTTGTTTTGATTTGATTTTTGTTGTTGTTTTGATTTTATTTCATTTTCTTTAGATAGATGGCTTGATGGAAAAAAGCAAATCGATGCTTACTCAATGTACCATCTGGAAATAAAAAACTCGATTGATTGATTTGATTGATTGATTGATTGTAAGGTGGCAATTTGACGACCCAGGTTCGAGTCCGGTCGAGGGGATTTTTCTCCTGGAGTTAACATCAGTGCTGACTCCACTCTCCGCAAAAAGTCCTTCGGATGAGACTTTAAACCAAGGCCCCGTGTGCGAACGCACGCAGAACATCTTGCGCACACGTTAAATCCTGTTCCGCTTTTCGTAAGAGTAGGTCATCGTGTGCCAGTGGGAACAGATGACATTTACAAAACTGCATACACACGGGGACTGGATGAAAAAAAGCACAAGAGTGCTTATTCCATTATCCTCGATATGAAAGAATAAATAAATAAATAAATAAATACACCCAGTCCTCCCCTCTCTTCACACAGGCTGTAAGGGCTAACTGTGGAACACAGAGGCAGGTGATACGTACTGTGTGCCGTTTTCCAGTTTGGAGCCGGTGATCTTGTCCCCGAACACGGTTTCCATGGTGAAGTTGTCCTTCGTCTTCATCTCCTCCTTCATGTTCAGGATTTCGTTGAACACAGCCGGGATGCAACGGTTGATCACTGCATGGGGGACAGGTAAAATAATTATGATAATAATAATAGTACTAACAATAATAATGATGATAATAATGATAATAATGATGATAATAAAAATAATAGTAATGCAATATGTCATACCATATGACTTTGTTGAATATAGCAGGAATGCAATTGTTGATCACTGCATGGGGAACAGGTCAAGACATGATGATAATGATGATAATGATAATAATAACAACAATAATAATAACAATAGTAGTAGTAGTAGTAACAACAACAATAATAATAATAATAATAAAAAAAAGCAATGTGTCATATTATATGATTTCATTGAATACTTCAGGAATGCAACGGTTGATCACTGCATGGTGGATAGTTCAAGTAATAATGATGATGATGATGATAATAATAATAATGATGATGATGATTATGATGATGATGATTATGATGATAATAATGATGATGATGATGATGATAATGATTATAATAATGATACTGATTATAATAATAATATGATGATGATGATGATGGTAATGATGATGATGGTAATGATGATGATGATAATAATAATAATAATAATAATAATAATAATAACAATGCAATGTGTAATGCTGAATGGTTTCATTGAATAAAACAGGAGTGACAGAATGTGTCATATTGATTTTGATTTGATTACAATACTGAGAGTTAGTTCACTGAGAATTTACAACATAATATAAAAACAGAGCCCCCCAAAAAGTTTCACCTGATTTGGAGGTCACATAATAGGCGGCACACTTTTCGCTTTTCACCAGGTCTTCTATGCTTTCCTGAAAACAAAATCACACTGTTAGGTAAACTGATGTTTCTACTTTTACTTTGTACCTTGCATTGTCATCTTTGTATGTTTAATTTATTCATTCTCTTATTTCCAGGATAATGGTATAAGCACTTGTGTGCTTTTAAAATATCCAGACCCTGTGTGCATGCGATTTTGTCAATTCCATCATCCATTCCCACTGTAAAAATGGCCTACTCTTCCAAAAAGAGGAACAGGTTTTAACATGTGTGCAAGATGTTCTGAGTGCTTTTGCACATGGGAGGGGACCTCAGTTTATAGTTTCATGGGCTTTCGGTGAAGATGAGTCGGCACTGATGTTAACTCCAGAGAAAAAAAATCCCTTTTACCAAACACGTGGTAAAGGTGTCCCATAACCTATACAGTTGTTGGGGAGTGAGGCATCAGAGACCTCAGCTTCTCTAGGGGCCAGCATGTTGAGGGTGGCACCCATCTCTCCTCTCCCCAGCTGCTTTACCTTCCCTGACCCTAAAGAGGGCAGGTACCCATTGACAGCTGGGTGAACTGAGGGACTGTACTGAAGCCAAGGTGCATGAACAGTTACCCATACAAGAGGTAACCATGCTCAACACTGCTTAACCTTAGCTTGGAGAGAGAGAGAGAGTGCTCTGACCACTGAGCTATTTCGCTTCCCTGAGGGTAGTTTTGAGCTGAATGCTTTTTTTTTTTTTTTCCCAGATCATAGCAACAAGGCAGCTTTTTTGTGTTTGACAAGAATCATACAAACTGGTTACATATTCAAAATAGCAATAAAAATCCTTTAAAAAAGGGGGCAATGATTCATAAAAGAATATAGCAATAATTGATTGTCTAAACAATTAATAAAACCTTTGCTGCTGAAAAACAGCATGCACCCCCTTCCCCCTCCCATCATGCATACCCCTCCCCCCCCACCACACCCACACATCAGCTCACCAGGGCACTACTGAGAAGACTACAATCCCAACAGTTACAAACCACAAATCCAACCACACCTTGAACATTTCTGATTTGCGTTACCTTGCCTCACCCTTTTCTGCATGCTAAACACCCTAGACATTCAGGACCCTCACCCCAACACCTGCACACCTTTGTTGATAATTCAGGAGGGAGAGCCACCTTTAGTTGAATACCCCCCTCTCACCTGGGAGGCCACAGGGTCCACGCCATCTTTGCAGATGAGCTGTTGGCGGGCGGAGGTTCGGTCCCCGGCCCTCTCCAGAGCCTGACTCTCCAGGTACACAAAGTTCTTCTTAGGGCACTGCGCCACACACACCTGCAGAGATCACACACACACACAAGATTCAAGATTTAATTCCTTTCACCCCTTTTGGGGCATGGAGGATAACAAACAAGTTCAACAGGAGAAAAGAAACCTTACAGCAATACATCCAAAAGTATTATCAATATCAACAGGAACTGAAAAGCACGAGTTCATCGCAAAATAATAAACAAACAATATTAAAGACTCAGGACATTTTTTTTTAAAGGTATGTAAATTTCTGTGAAAGACACAATCTACACTGGTTAAAGGCATCAAATCAAATTTTAAAAAATACTTGCAACTCTTATGAATTTTGATAGAGACAGAAGAACTTTTCGAGATTTACATTTCATCAGCCTGCAAAAATTATAACTGGACATGGGTTGACGAAAATGCTGAGGAATAAAATGTTGCCGTAAATGTGTAAATTGGGGACATTCCACAAACACACACACACACAACAGTGTGCTGGTCAGTGACAGTGAAAAAGTACACAAAGTTCTTCTTGGGGCACTGCGCCACACACACCTGCAGAGATCACACAGACACACAGACAGACATACAGACAGACAGACATACACAGCAGTGTGCTGGTTAAATGACAGTGAAAAAGAAGAAATATATTTGTGGTATTTGATGACAGAGAAAAAAATTAATTTGCAGTGTTCTGTTGTCATTCCCACTGCTTCTTTACTGTTGTCCTGACATTACACTAGACTGTGCCACTTGTGGGCAAAGGCTCTGAGCAATGGCCTGTTCCATCTGTGGGCAATGTTTGTGTCATCTGTGGGCAATGTTTGTGTCATCTGTGGGCAATGTTTGTGCCATCTGCGGGCAATGTTTGTGCCATCTGCGAGCAATAACTTGTGCCATCTGAGGGCAATGGCTTATGCCATTTGTGGTAATGGTTTGTGCCATTTGTGGTAATGGTTTGTGCCATCTGTGGGTAATGGTTTGTGCCATTTGTGGGCAACGGCTTGTGCCATCTGTGGGCTATGGCACAAGCCCCTGCCCACACAAGAACTACTGCCACTATCATTAAAACTTCTTCTACTACCTACCACAGCCACCGTTACTATCACTACCACTGTCCATAACGATAACTGTGATGATGAGCACTGACGACAAACAAGCTGACGACGACACTAACTACAGCTGTAACATAAGAGGGACAGGAGGACAGCGTTACCTGAGGTGTAGGACACCCCAGCACCACCCCTGGCCCCATCCTGGCACACTGCAGCAGGTCGAAGAAGAACAGGAAGGGCTTGTCCCTGAAAACACACACCCATCATTATGTATACACTGTCCTGACTGTAACTTAAAAAAAAAAAAATGATGTGTCAGAGATGGATGCATGCTATAGCCGAGTGGTTAAAACAGTTCAACTTCAACCCCGTGGGTCCATGAAGTCATGGGTTTGAATCTTGGCATCAGAGTCTGACAAAATAACGGGTTAGGGATTTTTACCAGTCAACTTCTAGTGCAGACCTGCTAGTACCTTTGTTCCCTTCGTGTATATACACAATAAGAAGGTCAAATATGCAAGCTGAAGATCCCAATTTCATGTCAACATTCAATTCAGGTTGGAAACACGAATATACCCAGCATACATCCCTGAAGTCAGAATGCGGCTACCTTCATGGTGGGCAAAAACAGTTGCATATGCAAAAATCTTACCACTGGTGAACCTTGGAGTTCTGGTTGAGGAATGAAACCAAAAAAAAGTACTGCTATATACAATAAAACAAAAGAAAGAAAGAGATGGGGGCAGGATGGCCTAGTGGTTAGAGCCTTATGCTCACGCTTTGACAACCCCACTTCAAGCCACTATTGATACACTTGTTCCAGGAGATTTTTTTTCCCTCTGAGTTAACATCAGTACTGACTCCACTTCCCCCAAAAAGTCCTTTGAATAAGACTACAAACTAAGAGGCCTAGGTGTAAATGCACGCAGAAACATCTTGCACAGCACATGTTAAAACCTATTCTGTCTCTCTCAGCAAAGTAGACCATAAGTGCCAGTAAGAATGGATGACAACAAATACAGAAAAAAATAAGAATGCACACTCACTCACTCACTCACTCAGTCCCATGTCCCAAAGGACGTAGGGGGGACATGAGAGAAGACGCACACTACTGGTGCCTTATTTAGATATATCCTCCCTGAAAATGGAATGCAGCTACCTTAATGGTGGGGCAGAAATGGCTGCATACACAAAAATCTCACTGTTGGTGAAAACCTTGATCTGCTGGAAAAAAAAACCCAACCCAAAAAACAAGGCAAAAAACCCCCCAAACACCCCCCCCCAAAAAAAAAAAAAAGAAAAGAAAAGAAAAATAATAAAAAAAGAAATTACTGAAGGTTTCCATGGCCGCAGAACCGTCCTGCAGAGTCTGTGGGGAAGACCAGTCTCTGGGGATCTCCTCGTGCGTAACCTGGAGAAAGAGACAGAGAGATTTTAATTAATTTTTTTTTTTTTTTTGGTTGATTTTAATTTCAATTAATTTATTTTATTTTTTTATATCGAGGATAATGCATATAAAAAAAAATAAAACAAATTAATTAATCAAAATTAAATAAAAAAATTTCATTACAAATTAAATACAGAGAGAGAGAGAGAGAGAGAGAGAGAGAGAGAGAGACAGACAGACAGACAGAAAGAAAAAATAAAAGAACAAAATGACAACAGTATCTTACAGACAATTGATTAAGTAACATCATAATTAGTCACTTGTTATTCATTAGGTCACTTAATAACACAGGAGGGAGGGGGGGAAAAAAGAAGGAAATTTAAGAACAATGTAAACAACAACAAAAATTAGTCAAAAAAGTTTCCTTTAACCAAAACAAAATGTTCTCAAGTTTTTATCTGAATTTTTTTTTCTACTGTCAATAAATGACCATGATAAAAGAAAAAAAAAGGTTTTTTTTTTTTTTCTCGTTTCCTTTCAAGTTAGGCATTTTGATGAACAACTGTAAAAGTGCCCCCCACCCCCCATCTTTTTTTTTTTGATAAGGGGAAGCAAGCATTGATAAACTAATGCAATTTTCCCTCAGCGCTGGAGTTGTTTCCCATACCCCATTCTCTCTAGCTCTCCTCAGCCAAAGAAATTCAAACAGATGGCATTTCGTTCAAAAGTGTTTTCTTGCTGCTTGTAGCAGCTCAGCAAGCCAATCAGACCCCTGCT
>CM060341.1:34688276-34695776 GCA_030674155.1 Stramonita haemastoma | reverse complement strand
TATGTATGTATGTATGTAAGTATGTATGTATGTATGCATGTATGTATGTAGTACGTACGTTATGTATGTATGTATGTATGTATGTATGTATGTATGTTATGTATGTATGTATGTATGTATGTATGTATGTATGTATGTATGTATGGTCTCCCCCCCCCCCTCTCTCTCTCTTTCTCCGTCCATCCATCTATCCATCCTTCATCCCTCTCTCCATTCATCTATCTATCTGTGTATCTGTGTCTCTGTCTATTGTCTATCTATCTGTCTGTCTGTCTGTCTGTCTGTCTGTCTGTCTATCTATCTATCTATCTATCTATCTATCTATCTATCTATCTATCTATCTATCTGTATTTGTATGTCTGTCTGTCTGTGTATCTATGTCTCATATGTATAGTCTATGTCTGTCTGTATATATATCTATCTACTTATCTACATATGCAGTATACACACGCGCATCTGCAAATGAATACTCGTCAATCCTCAAATAAGCGTGTTTATATATATATACAAATGCATTATTCATTATGTCGATTATGTACCAGTGTCTGTACGTATATGTGGCCAGATATACATCTGCGTGCATGAGTGTTTTATGTGTGTAGTCCGTGTGTGTGTGTGTGTGTGTGTGTGTGTGTGTGTGTGTGTGTGTGTGTGTGTGTGTGTGTGTGTGTGTGTGTGGTGTGTGTGTGTGTGTGTGCGCGCGCGTGCTTGTGCGTGTGATATGCACAAGCATATGATTTTTTTAAAATGTTACTTCTCTTTACTCTAAACTATACGAGTACGTGCGTACGTACATAAGTGTTCGTGCGCGTGCACGCATACGAGAGAGAGAAGAGAGAGAGAGAGGAAGAGAGAGGAGAGAGAGAGAGAGAGAGAGAGAGAGAGGAGAGAGAGAGGGGGGGGGAGAGAGTGAGAGAGAGAGAGAGAGGGGGGGGGGAGGAGAGAGAGAGAGAGAGAGAGAGAGATTGAGAGAGAGAGAGAGAGGAGAGAGAGAGAGAGAGAGTGTGTGTGTGTGTGTGTGTGTGTGTGTGTGTGTGTGTGTGTGTGTGTGTGTGTGTGCGCGCGCGCGCGCGTGCGCGCGTGCGTGCGTGTGTGTGTATGAGGGGAAGGTTGTCGATCGGGGGGAAAAAGTTGGCGACATAAGTCCCACCAGCACCTTCCAAAAGACTCATTGCAAAAACATCAGACCTCGCTCATTATCTACCATCCACCCAAAGCCATCCCCCCCCCCCTCCTTGTCCCCCTCCCTTCTACCACCACTCCTTTGCTCCCCCCCCCCCCACCTCTCCTCCATCCCCAATCCCCACCCACCCCAACTCCCCTGGCGCCACTTGACAGAACCGATTTCTATGGAAATTTATCTCTCCCAAGACTACGCTTTGTGTCTTTATCAACGACCATTGGGGGAAGAAGGCATAACTAGCAATGGAAAGACGTACAGAACTGTTGCTAACGCTCCTTCTCACTTAATTCCATCTCTTTACTTCTTGTCTCACGAAGGTCTTGAATTGTCTGTATCACCCTGTCGCGTCCGCTTGGGTACAGAGACAGCTCTGTTTATGCAGCTCATTACCATTCATTCTCTTAAGAGTAAGTACAGACCTGTAAGCATGGTGGTTAAGCTAAAGTCTGTCCCGAGCCTAAGGCTCATCAGGCCGGTGCTTATCCCGGTTTCTGTGGCGTTAAGCGACTGAGAGTCATAGACTCCCCCCTGGATAGGACGCCAGTCTATCGCAGGGTTAACCCCCAACACAAGGTTGGTACCCCTTTTACACCTGGGTGGGGTGAGAAAATAGCCGTAAAGTGCCTTTTCCAAGGGCACAACGCCATAGCCGAAAGCTGGGATCGAACCCGCAACCTTTAGATTACGAGTCCAACGCCCTAACCACTAGACTACAGCGGCGGCAAGCATGGTGGTTAGATCTAGAATCACTGGAGGGGTGGACAGGAGAGAGGCGGCGTTAGATAAGAATTATTTTGTGTTGCATTTGAAGACTGAAGATTGGAAAGACTTGGTTTTGTTTTCGTGTTGAACACACATTGTCTTTTTTGTTGTTGTTGTTATTGTTATTGCTGGGTCTAAGTATATGTTGAGGGGGGGGGGGGGGGGGTATATATGAACATATTGATGCCTTTTTTTCCTTTTTATTTTTTCGTCTGGAGGAGGGGGGGGGGGAGAGGGGGAAGATTTGTTGCAATTAGTATTGCGCAGATTGTTCCTGTGTTGCTATTATTCTTGTTTTACTGACAAGAAATTCATGGTGAAGGAATATTTTACCTTCGAAACAAAAGCTTGAGTTGAGTGGCTTTGTTTCCGAAAAAAACGGCTTCCTCTTTGGATTATTCTATTGTTGTACATCGTACCCGCACCTCCCGTTTAAATCAAATTGTACCAAACAATCACATCGAAGGGTAGGGAGGGGGGTGGGGACAGGCGCGTGGGGAGGGAGATAAGCGAGTGGTTAGAGTGCTCATAAAACTCGTAGTCTGATATAGGATATGAGAATACAGGTTCGAGTCACCGCTGAGTTGAAGAAAAAGAATGCCAAGAAGAAGTAGAATGCAAAGAAGAAGAATGCAAAGAAGATGAAAGTCGAAGGGAGGGAAGACGAGGAGAGGGAAGAGGATGAGAGAAACGCGAAGAAGATGAATAAAAAGAAGAAAAGAAGAAGAACGCAGAAAAGAAGAAAAATGCAAAGAAGAAGAATGTAAAAAAAAATATATATATATTACACCCAAAAAACACACAAACAAAAAAAAAGAAAGCGAAGAAGAATGCAAAGAAGAATGCAAAGAAGAAGAAGAAGAATGCAAAAGAGACGAAGAAGAGGAAGCAGATGAAGAAAATATGCAAAGAGGAAGTAAAATGTAAAGAAGAATACAAAGAAGGAGAATCGAAAAGAATGAGAATCCAAAGAAGAGGAAAAGAAAAAGAAGAAAGAGGAACATGAAATAAACATTGTGGAATGAATGCTGTGTGCTCTAATCAATACTGCATGCATAAATGACATGATTTATCCTTGAACTGTAGGGCCTCAGAAACTTGGCACGGGCACAGAGAGGGGGGGGGGGGGGAGGCTGGGCCACCCATATAAATCTCAAAGGATTATTGAGCACTTCCAGAATCTCCATCATCACGATTACCATCCAACAGCATGGCAAAATGGACAGAAAAAAAAGAAGGAAATGTTGAGATCATGCTTTGGCACAGAACCAACAAAACTGGAGGAATTTGGTGAAAAGGTCTTCAGTGCTGTATCCCTATGACTCTGAGCCTCCACAGAATTGATGGAGGAGGAGGAGGAGGAGGAAGAATGCAAAGTATGCAAATAATGCAAAGAAGAAAATGCAAATAATGCAAAGAAGGAAAATGCAAAGAGAAGAAGAAGAAGAAGAAAGAAGAAGAAGAAGAAGAAGAAGAAGAAGAAGAAGAAGAAGAAGAAGGACGAGGAGGAGGACGGAGGAGGAGGAGGAGGAGGAAAGGGATAACAAGAAGAGGAAGAGCTAACTGATAGAGCACTTCTCTACACTTATGGTTTTCCGCCATTGTTCTACTAGATACTCCTCTTAATAATCACTGTATTATAACTGTTGTTTGTGCCAAGAATAACAACAAAGTGACACACATAAACTGGCCCTAAACCATCATCTGTATAATAGATCTATAGATACATCTGCACCAACAATACATCCAAGAGACCTTTTTTTTCCTGACTTTCAGCCAAACTCAAGCTCTGCATCTGATCCCAGACTAAATCCTAGATAGATCCTATCCTTTCCTATCAGTTCTGATCCAACAACCCCTAGAGACAGATCACCACCTCCACACCACTCACATCCACAGGACATTTTTTTTCTGACTTTCAGCCAAAACCCAACGCCGCATCTATCCCTGAGAAAATCCTAGTCATATCCTATCAGTTCTGATCCAACAACCCCTAGAGACAGATCACCACCTCCAAACCACTCACACCCAAAATACTTTTTTTCTGACTTTCAGCCAAAACCCAAGCTCTGCATCTGATCCCAGACAAAATCCTAGATAGATCCTATCCTTTCCTATCAGTTCTGATCCAACAACCCCTAGAGACAGAGCACCACCTCCACACCACTCACATCCATGATACTTTTTTCTTCTCTGACTTTCAGCCAAAACCAAACGCTGCATCTATATATCCCAGAGAAAATCCTAGCTCATATCCTATCAGTTCTGATCCAACAACCCCTACCCATGCAGAGAGGGGTCACCACCTCCACCCCCTCAAAGGAATCAGCTGAACAGAATGACCAGCGACCTGGCATGACCCCCTGCTTCTGAAGCCGGCACACTATGTCTAGGCCACACTCCTGCTTCAGAATGTGCCACTTTTCCTTCTGTTTTCCTATAATTAGCAGGCTTGCATTCATACCGTACGTACTAAGGCATCTACAGGAATTATTTAAAAAAAAATAATAAAACCCTACAACCAACAGTTTTTGTAAAAGACTAAGCCTCTGACTCAAAACTTATGTGACTATTGCACAAATTTGGTAGGTTTGATTAAAAAAATTTTTTTTTAGCACCCCCCCTCCCTTCCCTTTTGAGTCCCTTCTCGTCTGCTAGCTTCCTAACAACAATATGCACGCACTGGGTCAACACTGTAGGAACACAAGCAATCCTCAAAAATGATGGTCATTTCCAACTTTTTTCTAACTACCTGGTGTTGCTCTTATGTCCTCAATCCCCAAAACACAAGCGCACAGTGCATTTTTTTTTCATACTTGGAAAAAAAATCAATGAAAATCAGCTCATTTTTTTCCGACTAGCATTCTGTAGAAGATACTACATGACCCTTCATCTAAAACAGGAGCGTTAGTCTGTAGGTATTTATTTATTTATTTATTCTTTTATCCTTTTATATCGAGGATAATGGAATAAGCACTCATGTGCTTTTTTACATCCAGTCCACATGAGTAGGCAGTTTTGTAAATCTTGTCATCTGTTCCCACTGGCACACAATAGCCTACTCTTACGAAAAGCGGAACAGGATTTTAACGTGTGTGCAAGATGTTCCCTGTGCGTTCGCACACAGGGTCTCGGTTTATAGTCTCATCCAAAGAATTTTTGGGGTGAGTGGAGTCAGCACTGATGTTAACTCCAGGAGGAAAATCCCCTCGAACGGGAATCGAACCCGGGTCGTCAAATTGCGAGCGCAATGTTCTGACCACTAGGCTATTCCGTCCCCCCCCCCCCCCCCCCCCCCCCCCCCCTATAACACTACTAGCAGAGCAAAGCAGAGCTGAGCAAACCCTGTGGGAAAAAGACACTACACAGGGAGTTAGGGGCTGCCAAGAAGGCATGGGAAAACCCTTCCCAACTTTGCTGACTATTGACTGATTGGGTGGAGGGGGGGGGGGAGGGGGGAGGGGGGGAAGGAGGGAGGGGTGGAGGTGGTGCAAATAGGACGTTTCAGATGAACTGGACGGAGGGAATGAGGGAGGGGGAGGGAGGGGGAAGTGTGGGGTAGGAGAAGGGGGGAGGGGGTGATTTGGAAATGGGATGAGGTCGACGGTGGAGTGGGGGAAGAAGAGCGTGCGTATAAGGTTTGGGAGAGGGGGGGGGGGGGGTGTAGGTCACTGCTGTGGAGGGAGAGGGTTGACAACAGAAGCAGTGGCTAGGCCCTATGACAGTACTGTTATTATCAGTTGAAGCTAAAGGCTACATACAGCAGCAGCAGCAGCTGCAGTAGTGGATTGTTGTTGACAGTGGTAGTTGTGTGTGTGTGTGTGTGTGTGTGTGTGTGTGTGTGTGTGTGTGTGTGTGTGTGTGTGTGTGTGTGTGTGTGTGGTGTGTGCGTGAGTGTGTGCGCGCGCACGCGCGTGTGTATGTATTGTATTATATATATATATATATATATATATATATATATATATTATATATATATATATATATATATATATATGTGTGTGTGTGTGTGTGTGTGTGTGTGTGTGTGTGTGTGTGTGTGTGTAGTGTAGTGTAGTGTAGTGTAGTGTAGTGTAGTGTAGTGTAGTGTAGTGTAGTGTAGTGTAGTGTAGTGTAGTGTAGTGTACTGTAGTGTAGTGTAGTGAAGTGTACTGTAGTGTACTGTAGTGTACTGTAGTGTACTGTAGTGTACTGCAGTGTACTGTACTGTAGTGTAGTGTAGTGTAGTGTAGTGTGTATGTATGTGTCTATGAGTGAGAGAGACAGAGACAGACAGACAGACAGACAAAAAGAAGAAGAAGAAGGAGAAGAAGGAGAAGAAGAAGAAGAAGAAGAAGAAGAAGAAGAAGAAGAAGAAGAAGAAGAAGAAGAAGAAGAAGAAGAACAACAACAACAACAACAACAACAACAACAACAACAACAACATCACAAGAAACGTGACACACTGGAAGTAGAAAACAAGTTAAACAAAGAAAGAAAGATTGAGCAACGCAGATCAAAGAAAGCCATTTGAAGTGATAGGTCTTTTTCCTTTTTTCCCCCTCCCGTGGCTAAGCTAAATAAGAGATAGATGTGATGCACACAGTGATGGGCTAGCAAGTGGGCCAGGCCGTGAGATCACTCCATTACTGCAGTCTGTCTGTCTGTCTCTTATGTAGCTTACACTGTTTTCCTCTTTAGCTGACATGCTGCATCTTTAGTCCCTCTGTCCGTCGCAATGCCTGTCTGTCTCTCTGTGTTCAGTTCTCTCTCTCTCTCTCTCTCTCTCTCTCTCTCTCTCTCTCTCTCTCTCTCTCTCTCTCTCTCTCTCTCTCTCTGTGCGAGTGTGAGTGAGTGAGTGAGTGAGTGAGTGAGTGAGTGAGTGTGTGTGTGTGTGTGTGTGTGTGTGTGTGTGTGTGTGTGTGTGTGTGTGTGTGTGTGTGTGTGTGTGTGTGTGTGTGTGTGTGTCTTTATTTTATTCTAGACCACTTTGTGTCACAGCAGATTTCTCTGCGTGTAATTCGGACAGCTCTCCCTGGGGAGAGCCGCAACAAGTGCAGCGCCTACCCATTTTTAAAAATATTTTATTACAGCCCTGAGCCGCCCTGGGGACTCCAACTCCCCGATTTTTCCTCAGGGATGGTGTCTAAACACGACACATCTGTGCATGCTGTTCTTTTTTTATAATCTTGTCATCCGCTCCTACCGGCACACAATGGCCTGCTCTTTCGAAAAGCGGAAGGGTGTTTTAACGTGTGCGCAAGACGTTCTCCGTGCGTTCGCACATGGGGCCTCAGATTATAGTCTCATCTGAATGACTGACTTTGACATTCAGTCCGATTTTTTCGTCAAACTGAGAAGAAAGGGCGAGGCTGGGAATCGAACCCAGAACCTCACGGTTTACTTTTTAGCAGGAAAACGTCTTAACCATCCTGCCACCTTCCTTCCTTCCTTCTCTCTCTCTCTCTCTCTCTCTCTCTCTCTCTCTCTCTCTCTCTCTCTCTCTCTCTCTCTCTCTCTCGTATGTGTGTGTGTGTGTGTGTGTGTGTGTGTGTGTGTGTGTGTGTGTGTGTGTG
>CM060341.1:34662703-34675203 GCA_030674155.1 Stramonita haemastoma | reverse complement strand
TTTGCCCTCTCTGATCTGACGATGTTTCAGCGTCAGCACTCTTGTGATGCAACAAAGCAAAACACGGAGTAGTAAAAAGCACGTAAAGACACTAATGAACAGCACCGGCAGCAGCAGCAGCAGCAAAATACAGAGAATCGATGCTAACACTGACAACACTTGACTCCCAACACGATATTTGCCACTCAACTCCTGTAACATATACGCACGCTCGCACGCATGCACGTGGACGCGTGCACACACACACAACACACACCACACACACACACACACACACACCATACATACACACACAAATGCGCGCACCCACGCACAGAAGCATACAGACACGCGCTCGCTCGCACACACACAACACATACATGCGCAGACAGACAGACGTACACACAAAACATGAACGCATCCCTCCCCCTCTCACTAACACACACACACGACGCGCGCGCGCGCGCGCACACACCACACACACACACATAAACACACACACATACACACGGCGCGCGGTCCTCTCTCTCTCCACACACTCTACACACCACACACACACACACACACGGCCACACACCACGGCCACACACACAACAACGGCCTACACACACGGCCACACTACACACACACACACACACACACACACACACTCTCTCTCTTCTCTCTCTTGATTTAGGGGTCTCAGTCTCTGTCTGTCTGTCTCTCTCCCTCGTCCATCTCTCTCCTCTCTTGATTTAGGGCTCTCTCTGTCTGTCTGTCTGTCTGTCTGTCTGTCTGTCTGTCTGTCTGTCTGTCTGTCTGTCTCTCTCTCTCTCTCTCTCCCCCCCCCCCCCCCCCCCCCCCTTCTCCCCTCTCCGTCTCTCTGTGTCTCAGCGTTGTTGCTGACTGCGCGAACCAAATAAAGTGTTTGTCGTCTGATCATTTCCAGCATCACCCCCCATCCCCTCCATCCCCCCCATCCTCCAACAATCACTGTCCTGAAGAAATCAGTCTCCAAACAAGACAAAACCCAGACAGCCATAAAACGGAGAGGGCTCTTCAAAAACAAAAACAACTACAACAAAAAACCAAACAAACAAAAGAAAAAAAACAAACAAAAAGAAAAAAACAAAAAGAACAGAGGGAAGTGGGAGGAGTGGAGTGGCAAAAAGAGGAAGAAAGTGGTGTGGTGAGGAGGTAGAGAGAAGTAGAGAGAGTAGAGAGAGAGAGAGAGAGAGGAGAGAAGAGAAGGAGGAGAGAGAGAGAGAGAGAGAGAGGAGAGAGAGAGAGTGTGTGTGTGTGTGTGTGTGTGTGTGTGGTGTGTGTGTGTGTGTGTGGAGTGTGTGTGTGGTGTGTGTGTGGTGTGTGTGATGTGTGTGTGGGTAGTGTGTGTGTGTGAGTGAGTGTGAGTGTGAGACAGAGAGAGAGACTGAGAGACAGACAGAGACAGAGAGTAACAAAGACAAAGAGACGAAGAGAGGGGGAGAAGAGAGGGAGAGAGAGGAGAGAGAGAGAGAGAAGAGAGAGAGAGAGAGAGAGGGGAGAGTGGAGTGGGGGTAGAGGTAGTGTGAGAGAGAGAGAAGAGAGAGAGAGAGAGAGAGAGAGAGGAGAGAGAAGAGAGAGAGAGAGAGAGAGAGAGAGAGAAGGGAAGAAGACGAAGAAGAGAGAGAGAGAGAGAGTGAAGAAAGCGAGAATGAGAGAGGGACAGAGACAAAGCCAGAGAATGAGAGAGTGATCAACTTCAACATAACATGCCGTATTCACGTGAGTACATAACATAGACTGATAGCTCTAGACATAAAATTATATGTCATGAAAATATCGTCATTTAATAGAATATACTGGACGGTAATGTCATTAGAATAGGGTATGCATGCACACAAGACGTATGATTTGGACATTACACATAATATCAAAGAGAGTGAAGAGATGGGAAAGGGGGGGGGGGAGGCAATCAAGAGAGAGAGAGAGAGGAGAGAGAGAGAGAGAGAGGAGAGAGAGAGAGAGAGAGAGAGAGAGAGAGAGAGAGAGAGGACGAGAGAAGAGGTGAGAGAGAGAGAGAGAGAGAGAGAGAGGAGGGGATGAGAGAGGATAGACAGACAGACAGAGCAGACAGACAGAAGGGCATACAGACAGACAACAGAGAGAAACAGAGAGTAGGAGGGGACTGTTTGAAAGATAGCAATTTAATGAAGAAGCCAGAAAATCATTAAATCTACAAACTCAGCGATCCCTCGTAAACTTTTCTACTTCACCTGTAGTTCATAAAAATAGCACGCGTGGCTGTGTTTACGCTTTTCACTCTCATTTTAAACATCCCCCCTCCCCTTTCCGCCTCCTCGCAACCACAGGCACATGAAATAAGACTACTGCTGAGGAAGAAGTAAGCTAACACGTATTTACTTAGTAGTAGAAGTAGTATAGTGGCAGTATATACTATCATATAAAAAAAAGAAGTGAGGAGGCAGTAGAGGAGGAGAAGAAGAAGGAGAAGAAGAAGAAGAAAGAAGAAGAAGAAGAAGAAGAAGAAGAAGAAAGAAGAAGAAGAAGATGAATAGAGAGATGATGATGATGATGATGATGATCGATGATGATGATGGATGAGATGATGATGATGATGTGAGTGAGTAGTAGTAGTAGTAGTAGTAGTAGTAGTAGTAGTAGTAGTAGTAGTAGTAGTAGTAGTATCAGCAGCATCAGCAGCAGTAGTAGAAATAGTAGTAGCAGCAGCAGAGCATTTGTAGTAGTTCTATAGGTAGTGGTAGTACTTACTCACTGTACTAGTAGGCCTAGTGGTAGTAGTAGAAGTAGTAACAGTAGTAGCAGACTGTTAGACTAGAGTGAGAGACAATGGAGGTTGGAGGATTGGGGTTAGGTTGTTTAAGACATTAGATTTTTGATTCTTACCCTCTGTATAACTAAGAAAAGAAGAAAAAGAAGAATTTATATCACTCAATCATACTTTTTTTTTTTCTTTCTTTTTTTACAAACTGACCTTTCTCTCCTCTCCTCCCCCCCCCCCCCCCCCACCCCCCCCCTCCCCCCCCCCTCTCTGCCTCTGTTTCTCAGCTAGAGTTTGAGGTTCACCTATGGTGAAATTTTTGCATACATATATAGAACTTGTAACCATTTTGCCGAAAATGTTGTCCTCCGATTTTACCTGCACTTAATGGCTCACTCTTCCTAAAGGCAGAATGGGTTTTAAATGTGTGCACAAGATGTTCTTCATGTGTTTGCCCTGGGACCCTTGTTTGTAGACTTACCAAAGGATTTTCAGGGGAGTGGGTTTGGGTACTGATGTTATCTCCAGGTGGTAAAACCCCTTGTAAGGGGTGTCTCAGTAATTGCCAATGGCTTGAACCTGGGTTGTTGGATTCCAAGCTTAATTTTAGGTCTTTCAGAGCTTATTAACAGTGTTTAAGTGTGAATGTCAGACGAGTCATGATGAGAAACTTAAATGAAACTCAATTACTGAATTACCTTCTGAAAAAAAAAGAAAAAAGAATTACCTTCTGAAATGAACCAATTACTAATGGTTCTATAATAAAAAGGTTCTCCAAATGAAACTCTCACTTAGTATCTATTAGTATTCCTATTTATTTTTGTTGTTTGTGTTTTGATTTTTCATCTGATGTATGCATGAATATCAGTTCTTCAAGCTACGATTTTACGTCAGATAAATATTACTTTTCACCCTCATTACTTTAGCAAACATTTAGGTGTTCAATTTTTTTTTTCTTCTCTAAAATACCATATGCCTAAGAAAACAACCAGTTAACTCATAAATACAATGCAATTACTTGAGAACTCTTATTCTTCTCTTGGCAAAAAGCCTGATATTTTCTTCAATAAATCAGTACCTCAAGCTCAGCTCTAGAAATAGACATTAATTTTCCTTGCATCTGAAAGATGAACAACACTGAAGACTGTGCCTGAAGATTTTTTGGGTAGTTTGAAAGCAAGCGACAGCACTGTTAAAAAATTACTTACACTGCACACACTCCAAGGTTCACCAAAAGTGAGATTTTATGCATGTAACTGTTTTAACCAACTTGTGAGATAGCTGCATTATATCTGAATTTTATTTATTAAAAAAGAAAGAAAGAATATAAGAGAACTCCTGTCAGAGAGAGAAAGGAGAATGTAGGGACATTAGTCATCAAAAAAAGATTGATCACAATAACAGAAAAGATACTGAATTGCTTGTGACACGTTATAGACAAAGTCTTGGTTCCTCTTATCCATCTTTCATCATCTTTCCTTTTATTTGTGATTTTTTTTTTTTTAAAGGATTTTTTAAACAACTAAAATGACTATTTTTCTTATTTATTGATGTATTGGTGTGTAGCCATAGAAACAGTCTAGTGAAAGAAACAGTTACACTGTCCAGCAGAGAGAGAGAGAGGAGAGAGGAGAGAGAGAGAGAGAGAGAGAGAGAGGAGAGAGAGAGAGAGAGAGAGAGAGAGGAGAGAGAGAAGAAGACAGACAGACAGAGAAGAGAAGACAGACAGAGAGAGACAGAGAGAGACAGAGAGAGAGAGAAGAGAGAGCAGAGACAGAGAGAGACAGAAGACAGACAGAGAGAGACAGACAGAGATACAGAGACACAGAGAGAGAGAACTTAATAAATTACCATAAAATGAAAGAGACAAACGTCACAAAGGTGAAAAAAGAAAGACAGAGACTAAGAGTAAGGAGGAAACCCATGGCAGGTGACAGTAACATATGTATTTATCAAACAAGAAAGTGAACAAAGTATAAATACATGTATATTGGGGGATGATAGAATAGGGAGGGAGGAGAGGAAATCATATACCTTTAGAAGGGAGAGTCTAGACAAAGCACAAAGAAACTTGTCACTAATGATCTGACCCCATTTTCAGCAGCCCAGGTAACAAAGGTAACAAAGACCAGTGACGCAAGATCCCCACACCCTTTTATGCTGCACAGAGAGAGGGGGAGAGAGGGGGGGGTGGGGGGAAATCCAAATGGTCATGGTCCATTACCCTGAGCCTTGTCATAGAGTCATCTGGAGCATAACGCCCTGCAGTGGTTGCACTGCTAGTAGTGCTAGAGACGCAGTGAGAGAGTGAGTGAGTGAGTGAGTGAGTGAGTCTGATGACGCTGTGGGTCTCACTCTATCAGAGCATTCAGACCAAGCTGTGTCACTGTCAGCCACATTGTATACTCTCTCTCTCTCTCTCTCTCTCTCTCTCTCTCTCTCTCTCTCTCTCTCTCTTCTCTGCTCTTATTCCTTCTTTTATTTTTTTTTTTTTTTTTTTTTACCTTTTTCACTTTAAAAAAGATTTCTTTAATTTTTTTTGGGGGGTGGGGGGTTGTCATTGCACATCCCCATCTCTTCATAAACTCTTACTCTTTTCCCTGAGCTACAGACCGTAGTATTAATATGGTTGTGTAGCTTTATTCCCATTACTTATTTACTTATATTTTTTAGTGTACTATATCATGAGAGAGAGACACTGACAGACCGAGACAGAGTGAGAGAGACAGTGTGTGTGTGTGTGTGTGTGTGTGTGTGTGTGTGTGTGTGTGTGTGTGTGTGTGTGTGTGTGTGTGTGTGTGTGTGTGTGTTTGTGTGTGAGGGAGAAGTAAGGGGTTAGATGGGTAAGTTCTGTACCCAAGATTGTGTGCTTGCCTGTATGTTTCAGTAATGCATGCAAGCCATCTGTGCATATAGTGCACAAATACACACATTTTTCAACATGATCTGACCTAAAATTGCTGGCGTCAGTCTTGTGTCTACTGACTCAGTGACTGATCAACTTTGTGTACTGTGATTTATTTTATTTTATGTTTATTTATTTGCTTGGAGGATAATGGAATAAGTTCTCCTTTTCATCCAGTCCCCCTATGCAGGCGGTTTTGGTTAATTATGTAATCCCTTCCCACCCACACAAACGGCCTACTCTTCCAAAAGGCAGACTCAGGACTGGTCATTATCGTTTGAACATTCATTGTGTCAAACTGATAAACTTGGTCATTATTATGTTCATGTGCTGTGAACAAACATGTAGATCTATACTCTGCTACAATGAGTTGTGTTTTTTTTATAAAGTGTCCATGAATTAGGATGTATAGAAAGAATGCTGCAGTAGAAAAAAAAGGGAAAAAAGTCTTCTGTAGGCCGAGACCTACCAGTCACTAAGCGCAAGGCCATAGGCTTTTCTAGGCCTGACCCGATGCAACCCTATTTTCGCGCAGCCTCTGACCTCAAATCGAGGTTACTTCAAGGCGTGTAAACCCAGCAAATACTGAAAATACAAAGGCAATAATCTCCCAAAACGGTTGGTCGTCAAGATACACAACAGCAGTGATCAATCGAAACAAAGACAGCAGCATAGCGTCCGTCTCATACGCCTCCACCCACACACAACGCTGAACAACCGGCAAGCTAGGAATAGCCTAGATCTATCTCTATAGAAGCAGACGACACTTTGCCAATCGCGACCTTCAAGCAAAGCAAAACAAAACTCAATGGAAAACATGCACTGGAAAGGAAGCGTAGACAAGCACACAAAATCAAACAGAGAAAAATCCCACTGACCGTATTCGTTCTTCACATCGTGCCTCTCTTCGGCAGCTTCCAAAGCATACACTTCCTCTTTTTCTGGCGCCATTTTACCTGCAGAGAACTCCGGCTTGTGTTGTCAACAGCGGTCCTGGCTGCTCGAGTTTCCCTGATTCATAAAGCGTTACGTGTCGTGACTGCCCGGCTACCTGTCTAATGAATTATAGAAGGAGATCTTTGCGTGCGAGAAGGTAACTGAACGCAATACTTCAAGAGCGCGTTCCTTGTCGGCAGCAGAAATGGAAGCAAGGGAAGCAAACGCCGCAAGTGTTGTAAGCCTTTTTTTCTTGTTACGCAGTTACGTCCCATAGATAGTTTTTTTTGTTGTTATTTATATTACCACTTTATTTCTGCAGATTTCTCTGCGTGAAATTCGGACTGCTCTCCCCGGGGAGAGCGCATCGCCACAAGTGCAGCGCCACCTTTTTTTTTACTGTCTGCTACTGTATTTGTCCCTAATCAGCGTGGCTTTTTTTTCTACAGAATTTTTCCAGGGACAACTTTCTTGTTGCCGTGGGTTCTTTTACGTGCGCTAAATAATGACGTGTAAAACACGGGACCTCGGTTTATCGCCTGATTCGAAAGACTAGCACCCAGACCACCACTCATGGTGTAATGGATGGAGAAAAAGTTTTGGGCCCAAACGGGATCCGGACCACCACACACTCCGACCGTACTTTCCGGTTTCCAGGGAGACGCGTTACCTGTAGACCACCGATCCATGTGGTGTGTGTGTGTGTGTGTGTGTGTGTGTGTGTGTGTGTGTGTGTGTGTGTGTGTGTGTGTGTGTGTGTGTTTATTTATGTTTTATTTATTCTTTTATTTCGAGGATATTGGTATAAGCACCTATGTGCTTTTTTTTTGCTTTTTTTTTTTTTTTTACATCCAGTCCTCGTGTGTGTGTGTGTGTGTGTGTGTGTGTGTGTGTGTGTGTGTGTGTGTGTGTGTGTGTGTGTGTGTGTGTGTGTGTGTGTGGTGTGTGGTGTGCGTGTGTGTGGTGTGTGTGTGTGTGTGTGTGTGTGTGTGTGTGTGTGTGTGTGTGTGCGTGTGTGTGCGTGCTGTGTGCGTGGTGTGTGCATGTGTGTGATCTTAGTTATCTATTCAGTCTTTTATTTCAAGGATAATGGAATAAGCTCTGTGTGTGTGTGTGTGTGTGTGTGTGTGTGTGTGTGTGTGTGTGTGTGTGTGTGTGTGTGTGTGTGTGTGTGTGTGTGCATGTGTGTGTGTATGTGCACCTGCGCCTACGCATGCACGCACGCGCATGCGAGGTGTCATGGATTTGATTCCTGTCTGTTGTCCAGCTGTCTCTCCTGCAAGGGCACTGCTCTGTGTGACCTATGTGTGGAGTTTTGTATACATATTCTTCTGGTTTAGGCGACTGTGGCCTGTCCTGAGTCTGAATATACACGCATACATATACACACACACACACACACACACACACACACACACACACACACACACACACACACACACACACACACACACACACACACACACACATGCTTGCTCCCGCCGTGTCAGCAGTAGTTAGAGGTCTGACCCACAGTAGTGTGGATGTTGTTGTATCCACTCATTTCCCTGTTTGGCCTTGATGATGAGGTCTTGGCCTCAGAAAAAAAACTGACAAACCTATCACCTGCTCTTGCCTTGTGCCTTTCTCTTTCAGAACATGTGCTGTATGCAGTCCTGCCCGCTACATGAGGCAGCACTCTGAAAGAGGATCTGGCCTTACTGACCCTATTATATCACCCTAGTGGCCAAGAAGCTCTAGGGAGACTTGGAAGACCTGCAGCGTAGTACAGCTACCTTCTTCACAGATACTGCTGGCAATTTGACGACCCGGGTTCGAGTCCGTCGAGGACATTTTTCTCCTGGAGTTAACATCAGTGCTGACTCTACTTCCCCAAAAGTCTTTCGGATGAGACTATAAACCGAGGTCCCTGTGCGAACGCATGCAGAACATCTTGCGCATATGTTAAATCCTGTTCCGCTTTTCGTAAGAGTAGGCCATTGTGTGCCGGTGGGAACAGATGACAGTATTTACACAACTGCATACACACGGGAACTGGATGAAAAAAAGCACATGAGTGCTTATCCCATTATCCTCGATATAAAGGAATAAAACAAATAAAAAATAAATAAATAGAACATGTGCTGCAGTCCTGCCCGCTACATGAGGCACTCTGAAAGAGGATCTGGCCTGACTGACCCCTTATCACCCCAGTGGCCAAGAAGCTCTATGGGAGACTGGGAGGACCTGCAGCGTAGTACAGCTGCCTTCGTTACAGAGACTGAGCTATCCATCTGATGAACGCCAGAATTTTTTTTTGAAGTATGACTTTTTCCATCTGACTGGCGAACAATGATGATAATTGGGTGCTAGTCTTTCAGGATGACACGAAAAACTTATTATATAAAGCGCATGAACACACACACACACACACACACACACACACACACACACACACACACACACACACACACACACACACATTTTGTGATATAAAGGGACCGATGTAATATGAATATTTGAAATTTTCGAAACACACAATCGGCTGCCAATCCGGTATCATTTTAAACAATGGTAGGTTTGGGGTGTTTTGGTTTTGTTTTTCTTTTAGTTAGTTTGTTTGTTTTGCTTTTTTCTGTCTATTGTAGTTTGTTTAACGTTTTGTTTTGATTTGTTGCTCAATCCTAGCAACTTGCATAGGGGAAAGAACAGCCCAACAGAAACAGTTTCAATGAGTTATCTTTTCCTCCTGAAAGCTGGAGATTTTTGCCATTCATAAGAGTCAGTGTATAACCATGTCTAATTCTTTTTCATTGCTATCATCATTTGTGTACTTTTTGCTCTTCCTCTCATACATATCATCCGTTTATTGATATTGATTTATACTTTTTAGTTTCTCTATAGCTTAAAGGAGTTAGTAAGGGAGTCAACCATTTTGAAAGTTATTGTGAATTGAATTGACTTTATTTCTCACCCGAATGCGTTGTCTGTTTGTGAACAAAATATTATTCAAGAAAATTTCGCTGCAATGACTATTGCGTTTACTTGTCGAATAAAAAAAAAGTCTGAATCCTGTATGACTGGATTGGATTGGATTATTAACCTATTCATCGATTTTGGTTTTAGAAATGGATGAGTTGTCTTTCTTTTCATAACGGCAGTTTTCCCACTGCCCATGCGTCAACCTTTGAACTGCAAAACCTGTCTGCTGGCCACAATTTGAAAGTAATAACAAATTAACGGCATTATAATTATAAAGAGTTTGCTATGATTCAGGATCAATTTTTGTATGAGAGAGAGAGGTTTTTTTCATTTTTATTTTATCTATTCTTTTATATCGAGGATAATGCAATAAGCACTCATGTGATTTTTTACACCTGGGCCCCGTGTGCATGAGTTTTAATCTTGTCATCTGTTCCATCGTCACACAATGGCCTACACACAGACACACAACACACACACACACACACACACACAAATCCCACGATAACTATAAACCGAGGCCCGTGTGTGAACACACACTAATTGGCACACAAACTGAACCATAAATACACAACAAGACAAAGTGCTTACACAGACTGATGTAAAAACACAGGCTTATCCATTCATCGTTTAAAATCACACACACACACACACACACACACACACAAATATCACTGACAAAGAAGACATGAACTTACAACATACGAACCATGTGTTTGCTTCAAAAGTGTGTATTTGAATGATCTACATGTTTCGCATTTCGTAAAATCACCACAAATCCACAACACACTATAATAATGACGGTAAAAAAAATTTATGTACAAATCTTTCTGGCTTAAATTCAATAAACCATTATCACAGATTTGCTTTAAAAAACCTTGAAATTTGATGCTAATTTTGATACGACATTCTCTCCAACCAAAAAAAAAAAAACAGGGAAAGAAACTGAACCCCCACCACACCACCACCTCTCCTCAAAAAAAAAAGAAAAGGAAAAGCAACAAAACGAACAAACAAACACCCCCCAAAAAACAACAACAACAACAACAACAACACAACAACAACAAACACCAAAAGAAACAACAGCAACGACAACAAAACAACCCAGCAAAAAAATAAAAAAAAAGACAACGCAATTAAAACCCCAAATAAACTAAAACACATTAAAGCAAAAACATTGTAAGCTTAACTTTCGGCAATCAGTTTTATGAACTCATAACACAACATCAAAGACTTTAATAGCAAAACTTTCACACACACACACACACTCACCACAACACACACACACACACACACACACACACACACACACTCACTACACACAATCAAATCAAATCGAATCAAATTTAAATTCAATGTACCATCAAATCAAATCAAATCAAATTTTTAATTCAATGTACCGTCTGAAATAACATTTTGATTTACTTTGATTTCACACACACACACACACACACACACGTACACACGTACACCACACACACACACACACACACACACACACACACACACAACACACACACACACATGTCATAGCCAGTTGAAATCGTCAAGGGGTAAAAATCAAACAGTAAACCAAATCCACAATATAAAAAAAGAGTAATATTTTGTGCATGAGAAAACCACATACACAACAAGAGGTTAGACAACACAAGAACTGCAACAGCGTGTTATATATATATATATATATATATATATATATATATATATATATATATATATATATATATATATATATATATATATATATATGTGTTGTGTGTGTGTGTGTGTGTGTGTGTGTGTTGTGTGTGTGTGTGATGTGTGGTGTGTGTGTGTGTGTGTGTGTGTGTTTGTGTGTGTGTGTGTGTGTGTGGCTCAACGTCCTCCTGGGTCATCATCCCATGTGTGACATTGGCCGTTTACATGCTGATGAACATTAAACAAGACAACAAACAGGCCTAGGCCTATAATTTATCAACTTTGTAAAGGTCTGTGCTGTGTACTGTACAAGAGAGAACAAGAGAGAACTCTCAACTCTGGAAAGATTCATTCATAGAAGCCGTCCATTTGGCCCATATATGAAGGGAGCTGCTGATAAATCAATGATGAATGATGGAAGGAATACACGATTAAGAACAACTGTGACAAACAAATTAATGCAAACAAAAATCCATAGTCAAAAAAAAAAAAATCCTTATGACAGTATAGTGTCCCTTGTTTTAAAAGCGTCACATGAATATAGAGCTAAATTTCTGATGACATAATGCTTACTATGTCCTAGCAGCAAACAAAGTCTAAATGCATTATTCTGGCTACTGGCATATTTTGCTGGGATGTACTTCTGTCATTAAACGCGGGGCAACACAAAAACACAACATGTTTTTCTTCTTCAGTTGCTTCATTATATAACGAGTTTGTTGTATCATAATTATTCACGATGCATTCTGTGTCTCATCTTATGAATATATTTTTTTTTATAGCTGACACAATGAATCAGAATTTACCATTCCTTCTTTTTATTATTATTATTATTATTTTTAATGCATAGTCATTTCAAGGTTTAAATAAGATTTGACGTCATGTAAGCTCACAACAGAGAGAGAGAGAGAGAGAGAGAGAGAGAGGAGAGAGAGAGAGAGAGAGAGAGAGAGAGAGGAGAGAGAGAGAGAGAGAGGGAAGAGAGAAGAAGGACGCAATCAAGTTATCATCAATAAAGGAACTCATATGCAGAAAGAGTGACTGTTCTTGCTGTTGACGTCATAGACCACCACTTTTCCTTCTCTTCTTTCATTCACTCTTCATAACTTGAAAAAATGTCCGGAAGATACCAAAAGTTTCCTTTAGGCTATGTCTAACAGATTACATTCATACTTCTTCATCTTCGTCAAAAACGCTCAGACAGTGAGAGAGAGAGAAAAATAGAAAACTACGATTAGGTGGGACACTGGGGTCGAAACTGATGACATTTTGTTTACAAGC
>CM060341.1:34650203-34657703 GCA_030674155.1 Stramonita haemastoma | reverse complement strand
CTATACCTACCTACCTACCTACCTACCTACCTACTATCTACATACATACATACATACATACATACATACATACATACATACATACATACATACATACATACATACATACATACATACATATATGAACCTCTTTCTCTCGCACACACACACACACACACATACACACCACACACACACACACCACACACACACACACACACACACACACACACACACACACACACGCACACACACACACACACACACTCCCACCCTTCCAACACACACACACACACACACACACACACACACACACACACACACACACACACACACACACACACACACACTCTCTCTCTCTCTCTCTCTCTCTCTCTCTCACACACACACACACACACACACACACACACACACACACACACACATACACACACACACACACACACACACACACACACACACACCACCCCAACACACACACACACACACACACACACACACACACACACACACACACACACACACACCACACACACACACACTGCATTGTACTGCACTGTACTCACAGACACCAGCAGTGCAGACCAGTTTGCTGAGGAAGAGGACGAAGTCTGTCACCTTGTCCAGCACTAGGACTCTGCAACAACAGACATCGCCACTGTTATCACACCTGTTATCCTCCCTTTTATCACCTCTGTTATCCATTTTCTCATCATTAACCCTAATGCCTTAAGATCGATACTTAATATAGTCGTCTATTGTCGTCAATAAGCCTACAACCTAAAAATCAATGCTTAATGTCGTCGTCTATTATCGTCAATAACTCTACCACTATCTAAAAATCAATGGTTAATGTCGTCGTCTATTATCGTCAATAAGCCTAGTACCTTAAGATCAATACTTAATATCGTCGTCTATAATCGTCAATAACCCTACTACCTTAAGATCAATACTTAATGTCGTCGTCTATAATCATTAACTCTAAGTGCCTTAAGTCAATATTTAATATCGTCGTCTATTATCGTGAATAACCCTACTACCTTAAGATCAATACTTAATGTCGTCGTCTATTATCGTCAATAACCCTACTACCTTAAGATCAATACTTAATATTGTCGTCTATTATCGTCAATAACTCTACTACCTTAAAATCAATGCTTAATATCGTCGTCTATTGTCGTCAATAACCTTAGTACCTTAAGATCAATACTTAATATCGTCGTCTGTTATCGTCAATAACCCTACCACCTTAAGATCAATGCTTAATATCGTCGTCTATTATCGTCATTAACCCTACTACCTTAAGACCAATGCTTAATATCGTCGTCTATTACCGTCAATAACCTTAGTACCTTAAGATCAATACTTAATATTGTCGTCTATAATCATCAACTCTAAGTGCCTTAAGATCAATACTTAATATTGTCGTCTATAATCATCAACTCTAAGTGCCTTAAGATCAATACTTAATGTCGTCGTCTATAATCATTAACTCTAAGTGCCTTAAGATCAATACTTAATATCATCGACCATTATCGTCATTAATCCTAAGTGCCTTAAGATCAATACTTAATATCGTCTATAATCATTAACTCTAAGTACCTTAAGATCAATACTTAATATCGTCGTCTGTTATCGTCAATAACCCTACTACCTTAAGATCATTACTTAATATCGTCGTCTGTTATCGTCAATAACCCTACTTAAGATCAATACTTAATATCGTTGTCTGTTATCGTCAATAACCTACTACCTTAAGATCAATACTTAATATCGTCGTCTGTTATCGTCAATAACCCTACTTAAGATCAATACTTAATATCGTCGTCTGTTATCGTCAATAACCTTACTACCTTAAGATCAATACTTAATATCGTCGTCTATTATCGTCAATAACCCTACTACCTTAAGATCAATACTTAATGTCGTCGTCTGTAATCATCAACTCTAAGTGCCTTAAGATCAATACTTAATATCGTCGACCATTATCGTCATTAATCCTAAGTGCCTTAAGATCAATACTTAATATCGTCGACCATTATCGTCATTAATCCTAAGTGCCTTAAGATCAATACTTAATGTCGTCTTTTCTCGTCATTAACTCCAAGTGCTTTAGGATAAAAATTGAATGTCGTCGTCTATCATCATTTAACTCTAAGTGCCTTATCATCAATACTCAATATCATCGTCAACAACCACAGCAATGCCTACCTGACGATGTTACGCATGATCAGGAAGAAAGCATCTTTGGCTGAGAAGCAGAAGTTCTTTCCTCGGATGGCAATCTGTTAAAAAAAGAAGAAAAAAAGGAGGAAAGGTAGGTAGTGATCAGCAGATATAATATACGTCAGCTCCCTTTTAAGTGGTCAATTTTGTTTATCACACAGCACGCTTATGAACTCATCAACGCATACCTTGTATGCAAGCATGCACCGCACGTGTACACGTGTACACAACAGATGATAGTGACAACATCACACTTGAAAATGCCACACCTAAACACAGCGCAGATGACATTTACAAAACTGCATACACACGGGACTAGATGTAAACAAGCACAAGATTGCTTATTCCATTATCCTCGATATAAAAGAATAAATCAAATAAATCAATCAAATCAAATCAAATCTCTCTCTCTCTCTCTCTCTCTCTCTCTCTCTCTCTCTCTCTCTCTCTCTCTCTCTCTCCTCTCTCTCTCTCTCTCTCTCTCTCTCTCTCTCTCTCTCTCTCTCTCTCTCTCTCTCTCTCTCTCTCTCTCTCTCTCCCTCTCCTCTCTCCTCTCTCTCTCTCTCTCTTCTCTCTCTCTCTCTCACACATGACTCAGTTTGACTTTGACTTTCACCACACACACACACACACACACACACACACACACACACACACACACACACACACACACACACACACAACACACACACACACACACACGAATAAATGAACCAGATTGACAACACGATTTCACGATAGAGAAAGGCAGACACCAAAAAATGTCCAGAGAGGATAGAAGATGTAAATACTGCAAGAGAAAAAAAAGAAGATAAATTCCATTTATTCGACGAATGTGTCATGAACTCAGAAACAATTTCTTATTGAAAATGAAAACCAGAAACAAAGAACGTAAAAACTGCATAAACAAACTAAACAACATAATCATAGTTGATATCAATCAAGCAGATATTGTGCGTACGAATGTTTTCAGAAAAGAAAAAAAAAGAGAAGTAGAATGCAACATGGTTTTTTGTTTGTTTTTTGTTGTTGCTATTGTTGTTTAGTGTTTGCATTTGAGCCAATGGGTGATTATAACATATTTGTTCTTGTTGTGTCAAATAAGCCTACATGACATTTATGGCGATACAAATATTCTAAATAATGAATCTGAATCAGGGGAAAACACTCACCATGATGTAGGCATTCTTGTTAAGGAACTTGAGCAGTTTCTCCAGGCAGTAAAAGCAGCACTTCAAACACCTGGCATCACACAACACTTCGTTTTAGGTCAGATTTTTATTTTCACTTTATACACCTGGCATCACACAACACTTCGTTTTTAGGTCAGATTTTTATTTTCACTTTATAACACCTGGCATCACACAACACTTTGTATTAGGTCAGATTTTTAATTTTCACTTTAAATATACCGACATCACACAAACGCTTCGTTTTAGGTCAGATTTTTATTTTCACTTTAAATACCTGACATCACACAACACTTTGTTTTAGGTCAGATTTTTATTTTCACTTTAACACCTGGCATCACAACACTTTGTTTTAGGTCAGATTTTTATTTTCACTTTAAATACCTGACATCACACAACATTTTGTTTTAGGTCCAGATTTTTATTTTCACTTTAGACATCTGGTATCACACAACATTTTGTTTTATGTCCAAGATTTTCATTTTCACATCAAACACCTGGCATCACGTAACACTTTGTTTTATGCCAAATATATATATATTTTTTATTCACTTTAGACATCTGGTATCACACAACACTTTGTTTTATGCCCAAGATTTTTATTTTCACTTCAGACAACAGACATTACACAAAAGTTTTCCCCGCGTAGGTATGCCGGGGGCCTGTCAGTATAGATAGCATCTGTGCTAGGATTTCCCCTCTTTTCTATCCCTCCCTTTGTTTCTGTCTTGTTCCTTTTTTCCCTCTTAACCTCCTTCTCGTCTATTTTCTGCCTTCTTGATTCATTCTTCTACCTTTTAAAAGATTATTTTCTCACACGTCAAAGTCAGATCCGCTGTGGTGCCTGACTTGTTCAGGCACTTAGACGGCCGCGAAACGCATTTTCGCTCATATGACAGACAACAATAGTTTCTGTCTGAGTGCTCCGACTAAGAAGTAAAACAACAGTATTGTGTTTTTTTCTCAGTAGTTTTCATTTTATCACACAGATGATCAGTGAAAGTCAGGATGAGATTAATGATGCTGTGGAGACGAATATCTCTCTCCAACAATCTCAATCTCCACACCCCCCAAAAAAATGAATTTTGGTAAGAAAGCAAAAACTAAAGCATAGAAAATACACATGAATCGTAAATTTAATTTCCACATAAACAAATCCCAAACTCAAACATTCTCCCCACCTCCTTATTCCAGTAAAAAAAAAAAAGAGGAATATTTCAATACAAATCCTCAAACAAAATTTTCTCCAAATAAAACAATCCCTTAAAACTTGCTTTAATAAAAGAAATCAATTTGACACGTGCAAGTAAATAGAGATCAGAAAAAAAATATCAGAAGAAGAAGAAAAATAATCTCACATACATACACAAACACACACACACACAACACAACAACACACCACCACCACTACTAACAACTCTAACATACAAAAGCAGCAACAATAACAGCAACAACAACGCACATAATCATGTATTTGAATATCAACAAATACAACAACAAACACCAACACCACCACCATCATCATCATCAACACCACCACCACCACCATCATCACCACCATCACCACCACCACCGTCGTCGTCGTCGTCATCATCATCATCATCATCATCATCATCAGCAGCAGCAGCAGCAGCAGCAGCAGCAGCAGCAGCAGCAGCAGCAGCAGCATCTTTATCATCACCATCATCACCACCACCCACCATCACAACCACCACCCACCACAACCACCACCGCCACCCATCACCACCATCACAGCCACCATCACCACCCACCACCACCCACCTTCACAACCACCACCACCACCCACCACCACCACCATTACCACCACCACCACCCACCACCACCACCAACACCACCACCACCACCTCCACCACCACCACCACCACTCACCACCACCACCACCATCACAACCACCACCACCATCACCATCACCACCACCACCACCACCACCACCACCACCACCACCACCACCACCACCACCATCATCATCATCACCAATAGTGGGCAGGCGCAGCACTTGTGGCGACGCGCTCTCCCCGGGGAGAGCAGCCCGAATTTCACGCAGAGAAATCTGCTGTGACATAAAGTGGTATACAAAAAAACCAACAAAAAACCGATCACCACTACCACCACCACCACCACCACCACCACCACCACCACCACCACCACCACCACCACCACCACCACCCACCACCACCACCACCACCACCACTACAACCACCCACCACCACCACTACAACCACCACCACCACCCACCACAACCACCAACCACCACCACCACCACCACCACAACAACAACAAACAAACAAACAACAGCAGCAGTCAAAAACCTAACTGACTTGAGGAAGAACTTGGCCACACGGTTCTCCGATCCCTTTAGCTTGCTGTCGATGTACTCCAGGATGATTCGAACCATCTGGATCACCGCGATGATGAACGACCCGAATGCCAGGGACCCCAGGTGATACCTGAAACCGATATGTTATGTGATTCGTTCATTCATTCGTTCATTCATTCGTTCATTCATTTGTTCGTTCGTTCATTCATTCATTCATTCATTCATTCATTCATTCATTCATTCATTCATTCATTCATTCGTTCATTCGTTCGTTCGTTCATTCTGTCTGTCTGTCTGTCTGTCTGTCTGTCTGTCTGTCTGTCTGTCTGTCTGTCTGTCTGTCTGTCTCTGTCTGTCTGTGTCTGCCTCTATGTCTCTCTCTGTCTCTTTCTGTCTCTGTCTGTCTCTGTCTCTGTTTGTCTGTCTGTCTGTCTGTCTCTGTCTGACTGTCTGTCTGTCTGCCTCTCTCTGTCTGTCTGTCTCTGTATGTGTCTGTCTGTCTGTCTGTCTGTCTGTCTGTCTGTCTCTAACTCTCTCTGTCTCTGTCTCTCTCTCTCCCTCTCTCATACACATGCACTTGTATACACACACATACGCACGCGCACACGCCTGAGCACGCGCACACATGCACCCCCCCCCCCACACACACATACACTCTCCTCCCCCTCCCCCGACCTCCCACTCCCCTCAATCCCCTATCCTCCACCAACCTACCTCCACCCTCTCCCACCTCCCCCAACCCCTCCTCACCTCCTCCCCCCCCCTCCCCCCCCCTCCCCCAACCTGACCAAATACTACGATAGAAGACCCAGAGAAGCGGGAAAGGCGCGGATATTGTTAGGCTTGTTAAAGTAAAGTCCCAGAGGTAAGAGGAGAAGGCTCCGGCTACCTCTCCCTCTCTATGTATAAAATCCCATCTCACCCCAACCCACTACCCACCCCACAACCCCTTCACCCACATTGCCCAAAACCTGTTCACACTAAAGCTAAGCGAAAGAAGGCCCAGAGAAGAAGGGAAATCTGGATATCGTCAGTTTGTTAAAGTAAAGTCCCAGAGGTAAGAGGAGAAAGCTCCGGCCACTCTCCTCTATCCAACTCTCCCCACCCCACCCCCATCCTCTTACCCACCCCAACCCTCACCCCCACCACCCAACCTCCTCTCACCTGATGCTACAGTAGAAGGCCCAGAGAAGCAGAGAAATCTGGGATATCGTCAGGCATGTTAAAGTAAAGAAAGGAAGGGGAGAGGAGATGGGCGCCGCCCACAATATGCTGGCTCCTAGAGAAGCTGAGGTCTTTGATGCCTCGCTCCCCTACGACCACCAAGGTTATGGGACATCTTTACCCTTTTTTGTTGTTAAAGTAAAGTCCCAGAGGTAAGACGAGAAGGCTCCAGCCACCTCTCCCTCTATCCAACCCTCCACACCTCTCCCCCATCCCTCCCCCCACCCCCATCCCCAACCTCCTCTCACCTGATGCTACGAAAGAAGGTCCAGAGGAACAGGGAAATCGGAGATATCGTCAGGCTTGTTAAAGTAAAGTCCCAGAGGTAAGACGAGAAAGCTCCGGCCACCTCTCTCCCTCTATCCAACCCACCCCCCACCCCTACCGCCCCCCCCCTCACCTCACCCCCATCCCCCGGCCCAACCTCCTCTCACCTGATGCTACGAAAGAAGGTCCAGAGAAACAGGGAAATCGGAGATATCGTCAAGCTTGTTAAAGTAAAGTCCCAGAGGTAAGACGAGAAAGCTCCGGCCACCTCTCTCC
>CM060341.1:34635203-34637703 GCA_030674155.1 Stramonita haemastoma | reverse complement strand
TGCATACCAGTCTTGGCGAAAACAATCAACCATACGTTCTTTATCACATACTTTTTTCTTTCTTTATATAAAAAAACTTGTTCATTTCCCACCCCACCATATACCCACACTTCAGCAGAAGCACCAAAAAGATTAAAATATATTTCAATACAACATGACCAGTTACTTAAATCTAATGTCCTTCAGCGAGTTCCAGAATCATATATTACGGTCATCAAATACGCCTGTTTTGGAAATATGAATAGAAACATAATAATTTTGAAGTTTAAACCAGTATGTAACAGATCTTATGGAACTATCAATATGCAAGGAATAAAGTCCCAGTTCCCATTGATCACTGTATTTGGAGTTTTGAGGAAAAAACATTTAATAAGCGTTTTTGCAAGCAAATAAATGCATTGATTTAGATACGGTGAAATTTTGGAGAAAAAAAAAAACCAGAGCTCAGAAGCATGTAACAACATGGGTTTGATCTGGGCATCAATCATCTTTAAAACGGAAGAGAGAGAGACAGAGATTTGATTTGATTTGATTTATTCTTTTATATCGAGGATAATGGGATAAGCACTCTTGTGCTTTTTTTTACATCCAGTCCCCGTGTGAATGCAGTTTTGTAAATGTCATCTGTTCCCACCGGCACACGATGGCCTACTCTTACGAAAAGCGGAACAGGATTTAACGTGTGCGCAAGATGTTCTGCGTGCGTTCGCGCACGGGGCCTCGGTTTAAAGTCTCATCCGAAGGACCGAGAGAGAGAGAGAGAGAGAGAGAGAGAGAGAGAGAGAGAGAGAGAGAGAGAGAGAAGAGAAGTACTGGGTGGAGTGTTTCGTGCTTCATTGTGACGTCACTTACCTGACGTAGTCTTGACGTAATAAGCAGCGCAGTCTTCATCGTCCACCAATGTCGTCACTACAGACTGAGAGACAGGAAACAAATTCATCATAATCATCATCATCATCATCATCATCATTTTCTTGTTCTTGTATTTGTCTTTTTTGTTGTTTGTTGTTGTTTTGTTGTTGTGTTGTTGTTGTTCTTCTTCTTCTTCTTCTTCTTCTTCTTCTTCTTCTTCTTCTTCTTCAGGACAGTGGTTGTCGTTCTTGTCGTCGTCAGAATTGCTTTAAGTTTGATCAAAAGTAACGATGAAATAACAAAAGCTGTGTGTGCGTGCGTGCGTGTATGTGTAAAAAAAAAAAAAGAAGAGATGTATGTTATACACTTCATAATCATCAAAGGTGTGTTTTATTAGGTGTTAAATTGCACCATTTTACTTCCTGCTCTGTCATTTTTGTTTGTTTCGTAATATTATCTCAGGTCAAATTTTAAAATATGAATTCTTTTCTTCCATGTTCGTGTAATGGTATTTGTTTGTATATATAAGGAAAATTGCTGGGTTTTTTTTTTTTTATTATAATCGTCACTTGTTTGCATTCCCGATCCACCGCGGGGATGCCAGGGTCTTGTCAGTATAAATAGCATCCCTACCTTCTGGAAACTCTCTGCTCTAAATTTCCTCTTTTCTATCCCTCTCTTTGTTTCTGCTGTGTTCTTTTTCTTTCTGTCACCTCCCCCTCCCCCCCCCTTTCTTGTCTATTTTCTTGCCTTCTTTGTCCATTCTCCTGCCTTTTTTAAAAATTATTTCCAGAAAGACTTAAAAGATACCATTTCTCTCTCTCATGCCGAAGTCGGATGCGCTGGGCCTGACAAGTCAGGCCCGGGTACTTAACGGCAGCGCAACGCATTTTTGTTAATATTATAACAGAGAACAATAACATTGCTGTCTGAGCATTCGACGATGACGACGAAGAAGAAGACTTGCAAGGCAAGGCAAGGCAAGGCAAGGCAAGGCAAGGCAAGGCAAGGCAAGGCAAGGTAAATTCTTTTATTCGAGGATAATAGATAAGCACTCATGTGCTTTTTATATATATATATATATATTTTTTACATCCAGTCCCCTAGTCTGCATGAGCATTGTATGTTAGTTAACTCCTGATGGGGTTGGGAGCTTGAAATAAGCTGTAGCTCCATGCCTTTCCCCTCGCTGTATTGATCTTTAAAGGTAAAGGTTAACGCGTTCGCATAACCTGTGTGGTCGTAGGGAAGCGAGGCATCAGAGACCTCAGCTTCTCCAGGGCCAGTATATCGAGGGCAGCGCCATCTCCTCTCCCACGCTACTTTATTTACCTTCCCTGACGCTAAAGAGGGCAGGTACCCATTTTACAGCTGGGTGAACTGGGGGGGGGGGGGGGGGGGGACTGTACTGAAGCCAAGGCGAGCAAAACGGTCACTACCCATCCAATTGGTAACCACGCTCAATGCTGCTTAACATTGGCTGGGGTGAGGTGGGGGTGGGGAAGCGAGTGCTCTGACCTCTAAAGATATCCCCATCCCCTCCACCCCACCCACCATTGATCTTTTGCTTCAATTAATATGTTGTTAGCATATCGAATAAGTCGTCCACACCAAATAAATGCATTACAGTAGTAGTAGTAGTAGTAGT
>CM060341.1:34607703-34612703 GCA_030674155.1 Stramonita haemastoma | reverse complement strand
TTTTAGGGATCTAAATAATGTCATATATTCAAAACTAGACACGGAAGAATTCTTCGTGGTGTAAGTTATTATGTGGGTTTCTTTAATTAACTCCCCTGAAAAGGCGGTCCTTTATGAATTTTAGTAAGAACAAAGAAGACAACCGCGTTCTTGCTAAGGGAGGCAATTCAAAACATGGGCGACAATCCTTTATGAATTTTAGTAGTTTTAAAGAAGGCAACAGTGTTTTTCATGGTCAGGGGAAGGAATTCTAGGCATCGCGCATTAGCGCAACATGGACCAATGGACATATAGGCAAAATAAGATAAACGAAGGGTAAATTGTATTTTGAATATTTATTTCGTAACTTACTTTTGAAAAAAAAAGTTGATTGTAGATGTTCTCTGTTCGGCATAATAGACTATTGCTACCCTCATCCCGATACAAATGAAAAGGAGTGAACGAGGCTTTGTAAGTACATATTCCGCACACCCTGCATATAAATCTCTCCCAGAGACAGCAGGCTATATAAATGAGCGTTAAACCGGCGGCAGCTCTTCAGGCTGTTGACAATTTAGCTTTCTTTTTCTCAAGAAATGTGTGCGTTTCTTTTCTTTCTTTCTTTCTTTTTTTTTTTTTAACAGAAGGAGAGAACGTGTACCTGCAGTGACCTTTTCGTTTACTTACCGCTTGTTCCTTTATCTTACTGATTGTCAGATTGTTGTTTTGTAGTTGTGCTTTTTGCGAAGGCGTTCCTTCTTGATTTGCTGATAGTCCCTAATCAGGGCAACGGCCGGAGGAAAAATAATTTTATTGCGAATGCTTATCTGTAAACCCCTTGGAAAATAAAGATCTCTCTCTCTCTCTGTCTCTCTCTGTCTCTCTCTCTCTGTCTCTCTCTCTCTCTCTCTCTCACTTATGTTGATGACCTCAGGTTACTATGCCCATTATGTAGGCAAGGGGGTTACATTGTGTAAGCAAGGAGGTTACTATGCCCATTATGTAAGGGGGGTGGACTAGCCTAGTGGTCACAGCATAGGCTGGCAATTTGACGACCCGGGTACGGTTCGAGTCTGGTCGAGGAGATTTTTCTCCTGGAGTTAACATCAGTGCTGACTCCACTCTCCCCAAAAGTCCTCCAGATGAGACTATAAACCGAGGCCCCGTGTGCGAACGCACGCAGAACATCTTGCGCACACGTTAAATCCTGTTCCGCTTTTCATAAGAGTAGGCCATTGTGTGCCGGTGGGAACAGATGACATTTACAAAACTGCATACACACGGGGACTGGATGTAAAAAAGCACAAGAGTGCTTATCCCATCATCCTCGATATAAAAGAATCTCTCTCTCTCTCTCTCTCTCTCTCTCTCTCTCTCTCTCTCTCTCTCTCTCTCTCTCCTCTCTCTCTCTCTCTCTCTCTCTCTTCTGTTAATTGTAGACCAGGTGTGGTTAAAGGGAAGTAGCCCAATCCATACTTGTTACTGAAGTAAAGATAGGAGCGCTTATGTCCCTTGTCCTGACAAGGCAAGTCAAGGCAAGGCAAGGCAAGGCAAGGTTGTTTCTTGAACTGGAAAAAAAATAGAGAAAAACTCACGCATTCAAAAAAAAAATCCAGTACCTGCCTTATCAAAGACTACAGACTGGCACACAAAACCATACACTAAATCCTGCTCCGCTTTTGTAAGAGTAGGCCATCGTGTTCCGGTGGGAACAGATGAGAAAATTTACGAAACCGCACATACACGGGGACTGGATGTAAAAAAAAAGCACATGAGTGTCATTCCATTTCCTTGATATAAAAGAATAAATAAAAAATAAAATAAGAAAACATTTTGACCCCCCCAAAAACAACAACAAACAACAACAACAAACAACCCGAACCAAACAAAACAAAAACCACAAAAAGCAAAAAAACCCTTAATAATATTCCCTACTACACTCATCTACTTTCACCCACTTGCTGCCAAACTGAAGGAGTCAAACATAATTATTGTTTCAAGCATGCCATCAGCTATTTCCTCGTGATTGCTCTTTATTTATTTATTATTATTTATTATTATTCATTTATTATTTATTTATTTATTTATTTTTTTGTTTTATATCAAGGATAATGGAATAAGCACTCATGTGTTTTTTCATTCAGTCCCCGTGTGTATCATTTTTGTAAATCTTGTCATCTGTTCCCAACCGGCACACAATGGCCTACTCTTACGACAACCGGAACAGGATTTAACGTGTGCGCCAGATGTTCTGCGTGCGTTCGCACACGGGGCCTCGGTTTACAGTCTCATCCGAAAGACTTTTGGGGAGAGTGGAGTCAGCACTGATGTTAACTCCAGGGGAAAAATCCCCTCGACCGGGAATCGAACTCGGGTCGTCAAATAGCGAGCGCAATGTTCTGACCACTAGGCTATCCCGTCCCATCCCATCCTCAATAAGTGTATGTATCATATTCATGTTTTCTGATTTAGATCTTTTTAAACCAATGCCAACTCTACCAATGTTCATCATTAATTTATGCATGGAAATATAAAACTAAAAACAAAAACTACACAAAACAAAACACAAAAATTCAATTTGGTAGTCTATCTTTTTTCTTTTTTAAATTTCGTTTCATTAAAAAATTTTTTTTATATCGAAGATGATGAAATAAGCACTATGTCTTTTTTTTTCATCAGTCTCCATATGCACACAGTTTGTTTTTTCAATACTGTCATCTCTCCCCATGGTCTACAATGGCCTAATCTTTCAAAAAGTGGAGTAGTTTTAACAAGGTTTAACACTGTCAAGGCTGATGGATGCTGAGTGGCCCACAAAATACTCACGTGCTATCTGATAAAGGATGAAAAATAAAGCTGTCCCACAGCCTATGTGCTTGTAGGGGGGCGAGGCGTCAGAGACCTCAGCTTCTCTAGGGACCAGCATGTTGAGGGCGGTGCCCATCTCCTCTCCCTCGCTGCTTTACCTTCCCTGACCCTAAAGAGGGCAGGTACCCATTTACAGCTGGGTGAACTGGGGGACTGTACTGAAGCCAAAACGCGCAAACGGTCACCCATCCACTTGGTAACCACGCTCAATGCTGCTTAACATTGGTTTTCGGAAAGCGAGTACTCTGACCATTGAGCTATCCCGTTTCCCATACAAGTTCCTAAAATTGGATAAGGGGAAACAAGTTAAAAGTTAATGATAAATGTGAGCCAAGATAGCATCATTACAACAACGACAATTAAAAAAAAAAAATTACGCTTACAGAGAGTAACTCTTAATATACCAAAAGTAACGCGCAGTACGAGTGGCTGCCCTTGGACCACAATTACTAAATGTCCCCCCCCATAATATTTGCAGAACATTATCATTGTTTTTATTATCGCTTATGTTCTACACAGTTTCTTTCTTCGTAATTTTTCAAGCCATAAACAGTTTATACCTAGGCTACTTACAACTGAAGTGTAATCTGTCCCCTCTTTAGTCTGACTTGTAATAAGAGAGAGAGAGAGAGAGGGAGAGAGAGAGGAGAGAGAGAGAGAGAGAGAGAGAGAGGAGAGAGAGAGAGAGAGAGAGAGAGAGAGGAGAGAGAGAGAGAGAGAGAGAGAGAGAGAGAGAGAGAGAGAGAATGAATGAATGAATGAATGAATGAATGAATGAATGATCTTTTATTTTCCAAGGGTGACAGAGTAAGCATTCACATACAGTTTTTCATCCGGCCCTTGCCCGCAGCCTCCCCCCAAAAAACAACAACAACAACACAAACAAACAACAAACAAACAAACAACAACAAAACAACAACAACAAAAGACAAAGATTCAAACAGCAAAATAAAGCAAAAGAAAATCAAAACCACCACCACCAATAATAAAATTCGACCTATGTTTTAAGGAAGGGATAGAGAACAACTTCGGCGTGCGAGAGAATTGTTATTTTTAAAGCCTTTCTGGAATTAAACAGAACAACAACAACAACAACAACAACAACAAACCAAAGCAGAAGAATGGACCAAGAAGGCAGAAAATAGACAAGAAGGAGATGACAGAAAGAAAAGAATTGAAGAAGGCAAAAGCAAAGTGAGGGATAGAAAAGAGGGAATTCCTAGCACAGAATTTCCCCCATGCCCTTCCTTCCTTCCTCTTTACACGTGTCTCTCATCCCCAGTTTTCCTTTAACCATCTTTGTAAACTTCCCCTATCCACTTTGAACCCATAGAACAGAAGGGATAGGGGGTAAGGAATATATAAAAAAAATGTTAATATCCCCCTCCTCCCCTACCCCCCCCCCCCCCCCCTTACCCCCTCTCCCCCACACACACACCCAAAGACATGAACGGTCGTCGTGGCCATACTCAATAACAAAACGCCCTCTCTCTCTCTCTTCTCTCTCTCTCTCTCTCTCTCTCTCTCTCTCTCTCTCTCTCTCTCTCTCTCTCTCTCTCTCTCTCTCTCTCTCTCTCAAAACGAGAGGGATTGTCGTGTTTTCCCGGTGAGGTTCCGATGTTAGCCGAACGTGCTGTTCCCTAATTCTACATCAACACCTCCCTCCTAATTTGAGGGGAGATTTCGTCTTCATCTTTGGATAGAAAGAGGGCCTGGATTTGGCAACATCATTGAAATGAGACCCTCCTTTATGGGTTTCATTTTTTTCTCTATCTAACCCCCCACCCCCCACCCTCCTCTCCCTCCTCCTTCCTCCTCGTAGCAGTAGGTTCCCCTGAAAGCGAGATTTAGAAAGTGAAGGAAAAGGGGACAGGAGGGGTCAGTTTTTAATCAATCAAGAAAAAAGAGTACAGGTTCTGTCTAAAAAAAAACTGGCCACAGCAAAATACGTGTTTAAATCCCTGTAGTAAAAAATGCATCTACCTTAATTAATGGTGGGCAGAAAATGGTCGCATATGCAAAAATTTCATCATTAGTGAAGTCTGGAACTCTTAGCTGAGGAACTAAGGGAGAAAAATCATGTCTGTCTTTTGCCCTTACAGGAAAGCTGTTGAAATGTCAGACCTCAGGACACCTTTGGTGCATGGGTGGTC
>CM060341.1:34592703-34595203 GCA_030674155.1 Stramonita haemastoma | reverse complement strand
AAAGAGTTGACAGAGTGCAATTTTCCTCACAGAGAAAAGCTGTCTTGTTTTCATAAAGACTTGAAACAGAAAAAGCTCGGAACGTTACCCGTCTGCATCAAGCAAATAACACCTACCATCGGAGACTTTGTGACCCCTTTGTATTGACGCTGCGAATAAACATGGCGGAACAGGGGAGTTAACTCGCACTTAACATAGAGTGGTGGTGGTCTCCCATTATGGGGGAGAGACAGGGACAGAGCCAGAAAGACAAGAAGCTCTCTTTCTCCTCCTCCTGTCTTGTCTTGTCTTGTCTTGTCTATGCTGGCGTCAGATTGGCAATGAAGTTTGTACTGAGAGGACGGGGGGTTGGGGGTAGGGGGGTAACCAAAAGAAGAAGTGTGTGTGTATGTTTGGGGAGGGGGGGGGGGGGGGGTAGGTAGCGTTTATTCTTTTAGAATTTGTCATCTGTTCCTATCAGCACAAAATGGCCTACTCTACCGAAAGGTGGAAGAGGATGGGATAACCTAGTGGTTAGAGTATTGTGCTCGTAATCTGATGACCTGGGTTCGAATCCCGTTCAAGAGGATATTGATCCCCTGGAGTTAACATTTGTGCAGACTCCATTCTTCCCAAAAGTCCTTCGGATGAGACTATAAACCGAGACACCGTGTGCGAACGCATGCAGAACATCTTGCACACACGTTAAAGCCTGTTCCGCTTTTCTAAAAAGTAGGCCATTGTGTGCCAGTGGGAACAGATGGCAAAATTTATTTTTTAAAAGCATGCACACGGGGGGCTGGATGTAAAAAAATGCACGTTAGTGCTCAATCCATTATCCTAGGTATAAAAATGCAAATGAATGAATGATTAAATAGACAAAAGGCAGAACATGTTTTTGACATGTGCGCAAGATATCCTGCGTGCATTCGTACACGGGGTTGATGTTCATCTCATCCAAAGGACTCTGACATTCACTTTGATTTTTCTCGTCAAATTGGAAAGAAAGGGCAAGACTCGGAATCGAACCCAGAGCCTCACAGTTTACTAGTTATTCACGTAGACGTCTTAACCGTCCTGCCAATTTTCTTTTTATGCTCCCGTTTCTTTGTTCCGCCTTTCGGAAGAGTAGGCCATTGTGTGGTGGTAGGGATGGGTGACAAAATTTACAAAAGCGCATGTACACATTGACGGGATGTAAAAAATAAAAGCACATTAACAGTTATTCCATTATCCTCGAAATAAAGGAATAAATAAATAGTAAAAAGAGACAGATAAATCAATTTTTGAAAGAGAGAGAGAGAGAGAGAGAGAGAGAGAGAGAGAGAGAGAGAGAGAGACAGAGAGAGACAGAGAGAGACAGAGACAGAGAGAGACAGAGAGAGAAATAAAGGGTTTGAGGAGAGAAAGACGAAAACGAGAGAAAATTAATTAACACACGTTCAAAAACTATTTGTTCAACCGCCTAAACTAAACACCCTGTATAGCTAGTTTTTTTTAAAAAAGGTATGCCATTTTAAACAAAAAGAAACAAAAAAGCTCTTTTCATCCACCTAACCCCCCTCCCCTCACCTTTTAATCAACCAAGGTATCCCACAATGCTTTACACAAGGAACCCCTCTCAGCCACTCACTGTTTTCTTTCCATTTTGAATCTAAACTGAGATGAAACAAACTTAAAAGATGTTCAACACCACTCACCCCCTGGTTCCAGTTAAAGGCAAGAACCACTTGTCCCCCTCCTCACACAGGCTTTGGGCAAATGTTGTCTCTATCACTGTCCTGTCGCGGTTATCTGTCGAGAAAGTGTGAAGACAGGATTATTCCCCTTTCCTTTCCACCTCTCTATTTAGCGAGTCACGATTAGTCACCAGAAAAACGAGACGTCTGCAGCTTCAAAAAAAAAAAAAAAATTAATGGTGGTGTCAGTGGTGTATTTCTTTTTTTATGATTTAAATCTCGAAAATTTTAATGTCTTCAAGTGAGGGGTAGTGATGAAAGCTTGGTTATGAGTTGAAGAGCAGATAAATTTTGTTTTGATGTTATGAAGTGGTACAGGCACGTCACACGAACATCAGGACTGGTCAAGATTGTCCTACAGGGAACAGCACAAGGAGGGAGACGAAGAGGCAGACAGAGGAAACGATGGGAAGACAACATCAGAGAGTGGACTGGTCTTGAGTGGAGCAACTTGCTACGGGAAGATAAGATCTGCAAGGAGTGGAGGAAGCCGGTTGCAAAGTCTTGAGTGGTGACGAAATGGTCGAGGAGACTTTGGGATAGAGGAAGGTGAAGGTGATGTGATAATGACACATACATGAATTTACTCAAGATTTGAATTGGCTCTTAAATAGTAGTAATTCTTACATCTACAAATTCCTTGTCAGTCTTTTTTTGTGGCCATATCAGTCTCCTTAGATTTTAAGTTTTTCTTTTTTTTCTGATTTCACTTTTCCATATTTTTTGTTCACTACCACTCAATATGTTCGCCACTAGAGAAACTGAAGTCTTCAATGCCTCGC
>CM060341.1:34582703-34587703 GCA_030674155.1 Stramonita haemastoma | reverse complement strand
AGCTTACCCTCCCCGGATAGCCTAGTGGTCAGAACATTGCGCTGGCAATTTGACGACCCAGGTTCGAGTCCGGTTGAGGAAATTTTTCTCCTGGAGTTAAACATCAGTGCTGACTCCATCCACTCTCACCAAAAGTACAACGGATGAGACTATAAGTATAAACCGAGGCCCCGTGTGCGAACGCACGCAGAACATCTTGCACACACGTTAAATCCTGTTCCGCTTTTCGTAAGAGTAGGCCATCGTGTGCTGATGGGAACAGATGACATTTACAAAACTGCATACACACAGGGACTGGTTGTAAAAAAAAAAGCACAAGAGTGCTTATTCCATTATCCTCGATATAAAAGAATAAATACAATAAAATCAAATCTTTTCCTCATTTATTTTTCTCTACATCTACTTTTCAGTAGTCTCTGATTTTCATTTTATTTCTGTCCCCACCCTCCTGTCCTCCTCCCCACTCACTCACTCACTTAAACCACGTAAAAAAAAGAATTGGACCCCCCCCCCAAAAAAAAATCCTCGGAGAAAAATATTTGCTGGAGGCATAAAACGAACCTGACTATACCCTGGTAACAAAATGCTCCCCCCTCCTCCCCCCCCCCATCCCCCAGTTCCAACCCCCCCCCCCACCCCCCTCCTCCCAACCCCCACCTCTGACGAGGCGACTTCGTGTTTTCCCGGAGAGGTTCCGATGTTAGCCGAACGTGCTGTTCTGTAATTCTACATAAACACGTCAATCCAATTTGAAAGAGATTGTCTCTCTTTACTCAATAATAATAATGTTCGGAGGAGAGATATAGGGTTTAGCAACTCTACTGCAATCTTGGGAGGGACTTTGGATTCTTTTTTCTTTTCTTTTTTTTTTGGTGGTTATTATCTCCCTTTGTCTTTGATGGTGTAGTTATTAGTTCCCTTGACGGTGGGCAGGCAAGGATTTGAGTATTAATGTGAAAGGGAGGGAGGGTCTATTTTTTTTTATCAGTGAAGATTAAAATGATCAGGTTTTTTTTTTAATGCTGTTTTGGTGTAAGGGGGGGAGAAGATTAGGAGTGGGGAAGTAAGAAAGAGGGAGAGGGGGAGAGGGGGAGAGAGGGAGATGGGGGGATGGGAGGGAGGGAGGGAGAGGGAGAGGAGGGAGGGAGGAGAGGGAGAGAGAGAGAGAGAGAGAGAGAGAGAGGAGGAGAGAGAGGAGAGAAGAGAGAGAGGAGAGAGAGAGAGAGAGAGAGATAGAAAGAGAGAGAGAGAGAGAGAGAGAGAGAGAGAGAGAGAGAGAGAGAGAGAGAGAGAGAGAGAGAGAAGGCAGACAGACAGACAGACAGACACAGAGAGAGAGAGAGAGAGAGAGAGAGAGAGAGAGAGAGAGAGAGAGAGAGAGAGAGAGAGAGAGAGGCAGACAGACAGACAGACAGACAGAAATACAGAAAGACGGAAAGAGAGACAGATACAGACAGACTCACACACATAACAGACAGACAGACAATCAGAAACCCAGAAAGAGAGAAAGAACACCAATAAAGGCATCTTTCCGTAAGCAGGAAACACCATCACAATCATCTCACTTCTTTTATCACAGAAATAATCAACGTCATCAGCAGATTCTCCCCCTTTTATTTTATTTATTTATTTATTCTTTTATATCGAGGATAACAGAATAAGCAATCATGTGCTTTTTTTCATCTGGTCCCCGTGTGTATGCAGTTTTGTAAATATTGTCATCTGTTCCCACCAGCACACGATGGCCTACTCTTACGAAAAGCGGAACAGGATTTAACGTGTGCGCAAGATGTTCTGCGTGCGTTCGCACACGGGGCCTCGGTTTAAAGTCTCATCCGAAGGACTTTTTGGGGAGAGTAGAGTCAGCCTTTACCCATCAAGCATTGCGCACCAGTTTGCTTCCAGAAAGGTCTCTGTTACATGCAGCCAGAAGCCTACTAATTCCATGGTCAGAACATTGCTCTTGCAATTTGACGACCCGGTTCGATTCCCGGTCGAGGAGTTAACTTCAGGTACTACTAATAATAATAAATGGAATTTATATAGCGCTATATCTTGCAAAAACAAATCAAAGCGCTTGCATTTAACCAATTCTTGCGCATGCAGCCAACAACAATTTAGATTTTTAAGCCAATGTACACACACACACACACACACACACACACACACACACACACACACACCACACACACACACACACACACACACACACATACACCACACACACACACAGGTTAAACACTTTGGCAGGATGGTGGATATTTCGGCTGTTGAGAGCAGGGGCAGAGGATGAAACAGGATAGGAAAGTCTTAGCTTTGAAATAAGTGTGTCTTGAGGCTGGATTTAAGTGTGTCATAGGTAGGCTTTTTACGAAGGGAGAGACGGAGATCGTTCCAGATCACTGGACCAGAAACAGAGAAAGAGGGACGGCCAACGTGGATTGATTGAATCTAGGTATTTGTAAGCGCAGGGTATCTGCAGCAGAGCGGAGGGAACGAGAAGGAGTGTACGGGTAAAGACATTCACAGAGGTAGGAGGGTGCTGTTTTGTGAAGACATTTATAACAGAGAGTACTGATCTTATAGTTGACTCTGTGTGGCACAGGCAACCGTGGAGAGATTGCAAGAGAGGATAATGTGCTCAGATTTTTTCTTTCTGAGGACCAGTCGAGCTGCGGAGTTTTGTATACGTTGAAGGGAGGGATAGATGAATGCGGGGCAACCAGCAAAAGAGAATTGCAATAGTCGAGATTTTAAAAAAATCAAGACGTGACGAGTTTAGATGTTGCATCAGTGGACAGGTACTTTCGAATTGCGCTAATACGTCTTAATTGATAGAGCATGAGTGGCAGGTTCTGGGTGATGAATTTTTGCATGGATAGTGTGTTGTGCTGACTCCAATCTCCCCAAAAGTCCTTCGGATAAGGCTATAAACCCGAGGCCCCGTGTGGAAACTCTCGCAGAACATCTTGCGCACATGTTAAATTCCTGTTCCGCTTTTCGTAAGAGTAGGCCATCGTTGGTGCCGGTGGAAACAGATGACACGATTTACAAAAACTGCATAGACACGGGGACTGGAATGAAAAAAAGCAAATAAAATGCTTATTCTATTATCCTCGATAAAAAAAAAAGAATTCTCTCTCTCTCTCTCTTCTCTCTCCCTCTCTCTCCCCCTTCTCTCTTCTCTCTCTCTCTCTCCCTTCTCTCTCTCTCCTCTCTCCTCTCTCCCCCTCTCTCTCTCTCTCTCTCTGTGTCTGCCCCCTGTCCTGTCTGTCTGTCCTTGTCTGTCTTTTCTGTCTCTCTCCTCTCTCTCTCTCTCTCTCTCTCACACACACACACACACCGCATACACACATAACACACACATTCACACCCTCCCTCTCACCCACATAAAAAACTCTTCTCATGAGCTAAGACTACCCGTCACCAATCACATGGTTGTGTAACGATGTGGGTTTTTTTCCCCCTTTTTGTGCCTGTGGACACTCTCACCCACCATGGGAGACCACCACTTGGGATGTTGACCGCGAGTTGCCCTCCCCTGTTCAGGCCCCGCTTACTGTCACCTTTGTTCAAAGGGGGACAGTTTTTTCACAGGGCGGGCGTTGTTTGTTAGCAGAAAAGAGACGTTTCGTTTTAAGTTCTAAAGTGAAAACAGACACCCTTGTCTATCCTTTCCTTTGTCTGTCTCTGTCTGTCTGTTTTTTCTCTGTCTGTCTGTCTGTCTGTCTGTTTTGTCTGTCTTTCAGTCTCTGTCAATTTTTCTTTTTTTTAATTATTTTTTTTATATACCACTTTTGAGTCCTTCTTTGTCTCTGTCTGTGTTTCTGTCTGTCTGTCTGTCTGTCTCTGTCTATATCTCACCTTTTCTTGTTGTTGTTGTTGTTGTTTTTGTTGTTGTTGTTGATGTTGTTTTTTCTTCTTCTTCTTCTTCTTCTTTTCTTCTTTTCTTCTTCTTCTTTTTTCTTCTTCTTCTTCCTCCTCCTCCTCCTCCTCCTCCTCCTCCTCCTCCTCACCATAACTTTACCCTGCCAGTTCCTATTTGCTTACCCTGCTTTACTAAAAAAAAAATTCACAGGAATATAAGAAGAATGCTATCTCATTATCAGCAACATCTAGTGATCCCACGCTTTTCATTCCAGCCTCATCATTCACACTTACACTCAAAGTGGACTTTTCGCCAGGCTATAGACCTGTGGAGCCACCAACTAGAGAAGGCTCTAGAGAATTAAAGTCTGGCTTAAACTGTGGTAAGTATTCTGTGCCCTTTTCCGTCGTAGGCGAGAAAAATTAGGACTGCACAAAAAAGGAAACTAACCCCCCCCCCCCCCCCCCCCACCCCCCCCCCCCCCCCCCCCCCCCCCCCCCCCCCCCCCCCCCCCCCCCCCCCCCCCCCAGGTTGTGGGAAAGTCACATCAGAAAGGGAAAATCGGGATGATTAGGATGTTTACAGGGACCACACCTAGATTTAAACGTAATTACATACAACAAATCTCAAAAATGAATGAATGATGATTTGTATGATTTAGATATGCACAAAAAATCTTGAAACCACGGATGTGATTGAAGTGTACCACCATGCTTTACAGAAAACCAGTATGACGAAATAAAGGAAAGTTCCCGTATATGAAAAAAAAAAGGAGTTTACCAGTATTATATAAAGTAAAGCTCTAAAGATTGGGTGAAAAATGAAAATGAAAGCAATTTACAGAGACCCAACACTGATGTAGTAATACAAAAAGTTAGGTAAAACAACTTAGCGGTCGTAGGAAAGGCGAGGTTGGTGTCAGAGACCTCAGCTTCTCCATGGGGCCAGCATGATTATTTAGGGCAGCGCCCATCTCCTCTCCCTCGCTGTTTTTTAACCCTTCACTTTCACTGCTCAGGAACAAACAGGTTTCAGAGCAGGGCGTAGCACAACTGAACAGATATTCAACCTCAGAATACTCTGGAGCGGTACCTTCAACATTACAAGACCTCTACCACGTATTTATTGATTT
>CM060341.1:34565203-34577703 GCA_030674155.1 Stramonita haemastoma | reverse complement strand
GACATTTTTTTTTAACGCATGCACACAGGTGTCGTCATGTTTAGACGCAATCGTCGAAGTTGGGATGCGGCTAGGTCTAAATAGTTATTGGTGGTGGTGGTGGGGGGGGGGGGGGGGGGGGGGCAGGGCGGTCGCGCACGCCAATATGTCATCATTGGTGAACCTCAGAGCTCTAGCTAAGGGACAAAACACAAAATAGAAATAAAAATTGGAAATCCCAGCTTTCTATAAAAACTAAAAACCTATTGTGTACTGGAGCAGAATTGTGTTACGCCACACAAGTGTTACGCACACAAGTGCGCGCGCGCGCACACACGCACGCACGCACTCACGCACACGCGCGCTCAAGCACGCACACATACACAAATGTGTGTGTGTGTGTTCCAGTTTCTCTCTTTCTTTTTATCTTGTCCCTAAAGACTGCAATCAAATCAACACATCGCCCAACCTATCATAACTATCGTGTCTAACCCTTTCCCCACTCCTCTCTCTCCTCTCTCTCTCTCTCTCTCTCTCTCTCTCTCTCTCTCTCTCTCTCTCTCTCTCTCTCTCTCTCTCTCTGCCCCCTCTCCTCCACACACACACACACACACACACACACACACACACACACACACACACACACACACACACACACACCACCACGCACGCACGCACGCACGCACACTCAGAGTATATCAATAAGTATTCCCTTGAAGAGCCCATCGTCACTCTCTTTTTCTGCCTATCTGTCTGTCTCTCTTTCCCTCTGTCTGTTTTTCTATCTATCTGTCTGTCTATCTCTTTCTCTCTCTCTTTCTCTGTCTGTCTCTCTTTCTCTGTCAGTCTTTGTTCTGTTTATCTGTCTGTCTGTCTCTCATTCCTCTCTGTCTGTCTGTCTGTCTGTCTGTCTGTCTCTCTTTCTGTTTCTCTGTCTCTGTCTGTCTGTCTGTCTGTCTGTCTGTCTCTCTTTCTGTTTCTCTGTCTGTCTGTCTGTCTCTCTTTCTGTTTCTCTGTCTCTGTCTGTCTGTCTGTCATCTCTCTCTCTCTCTCTCTCTCTCTCTCTCTCTCTCTCTCTCTCTCTCTCTCTCTCTCTCTCTCTCTGTCACACACATGTATATCAACAACTATTGCCCTTAAAAAAAACAAAAAACCTTCCTTTCTCTCTCTTTCTCTCTCTCTTTTTTCTGTCTGTCTGTCTGTCTGTCTGTCTATCAGTCAGTCTGTTTATCTGTTTCTCTGTTCAACTGTAGCATCAGTCTCAGAGGGGGCGGCGGGCACACAGACAAAACAGAAGGGGGCCAATTTTACCATTTGCATCCCAAACCATCGCTCAAACTCAGCCACCCTTTGCGCTATCGGGGACACCCCCCCTTCCTCTCCTCATCATTAATTCATTCTCTCCCCTGCATTAATGTGCAGTCAGGGGAGGCCACTATTGTATTCAGTGGGGCAGTGAAATCAACACGCGGATGGGTGACTCTCCGTGGATATTAAAAGAAGATTGGTTTGGGTTGTTTTTTTTTCTGTGTTTTTTTTTGTGTGTGTGTGGATATTATGCATTTTTATGGTGGTTTTTTTTAAAATAAAAAATATTAGAATAATGTAGGTTATTTTGTTGTTGTTGTTTGGATTAAATAATTTCATATATTTTTGCGATGTATTTTTGCATTTCGTATTTTGTACCACTTAATGTCACAGCAGATTTCTCTGCGTGAAATTCGGGACGCTCTCCTCGGGGAGAGCGCGTCGCCACAAGTGCAGCGCCTGCCCTTTTTGTTTCTTTTTCCTGCATGTAACTGTATTTGTTTCCCTATCAGAGTGGCTTTTTCCACAAAATTTTGCCAGGGTCAACCCCCTTGTTGCCGTGGGTTCTTTTACGTGCGCTAAATAGTGATGTGTAACACACGGGACCTCGGTTTATCGTCTCATCCGAAAGACTAGCGCCCAGACCACCACTCAGGGTCTAATGGATGGGGGAAAAGTTTTGGGCCCAAATCGGGTACAAACCACCGCACACTCCGACCCGGACTTTTTGCTTTCTAGGCAAGGCGCGTTACCACCTAGACCACCGATCCACCGATGTCGTCTTCTTCTTCTTCTTTCTTCTTCTTCTTCTTCTTCTTCCTCCTCTTCTTCTTCTTCTTCTTCTAAAATCACGTAGTTTGATATTTATTTATGGCATTCTCTTTCGTATCAACTGTTTTTCATTGTTAATCTACTGTTACACTGAAAAACACAAAATTGCTAAGACAGAGACTATTAATATTCACATTTTTCACAGTAAATCATTTCATTTTTTCCTCTTTCGTTCCTCACCTAAATCTCCGTGGTTCACCAATGAAATTATACATCTGCGACCTTTCTTGCCAGCTAGCTACGAAGGTAGCTGCATACCAACTTCAGGGATACAGAAACTGTTCACATCTACCGTTATTCGTAAAGTATGATCGTCTCATCCGAAAGACTAGCACCCAGAACACCACTCATGGTTTTAAAGGATGGAAGAAAAGTTTTTGGGCCTAAACGGGGATCAAACCACCGCACACTCCCGACCCGGACTTTTCGCTTTCTAGGCAGGCGCGTTACCTCTAGACCACCGATCCGCTTTATTCAGTTATTGATGTCAGTTGATTAATTTCCAGGCCTACACTAAGATGTTTTTATGTTGTAAAATGTCGTGTTGGGAGATTGCCCTCAGCCATGACAAATTCTTAACATAAGAATCTGCCCTTTCCTTTTAAGGAGGAAAGAAAGTCCTCTGAAGTCGGAGTATGGCTGCCTGTATGGCGAGGTACTTGAAAACCCCAAGATGGATCGTCAACTCTGATTTCTTGTTCTTGTTCTTGTTCTTGTTCTTCTGCTCCTGCTCCTGCTCCTGCTCCTCCTCCTGCTCCTCCTCATTCTCCTCCTCCTACTTCTTCTTCTTCTTCTTCTTCTTCTTCTTCTTCTTTCTTCTTTCTTCTTCTTTCTTCTTTGCATTCTTTTTCTTCTTGTTTGCATTCTTCTTCTTTGCATTCTTCTTCTTCATCGTCGTCGAACCCTCAAACAGCAACTATTGTTGTCTTGTCACATGAGTGAAAATGCGTTGCGCTGCCGTTAAGCGCCTGACAAGTCAGGCCCTGCGCATCATCCGACTTCAGCGTGAGAGAGAATTATTATCTTTGAAGTCCTCCCTGAAAAAAAATAATACAGGTAGGAGAATGGACCAAGAAGGCAGAAAATAGACATGAAGGAAATGACAGGTAGAAAAGGGAACAAGGCAGAAACAGAGAGAGGGATAGAAAAGAGGGAATTTCTAGCACAGAATTTTCAGAAGGTGGGGATGCTGTTTGTACTGACAGGCCCCTAGCATCCCCACGGAGGGATGTGGGGGTGAGGGGGAGGGAGGGAGGGGGAGGGAGGAGGAGGGGATTCCTGGGAATGAACACTGATGACTAACAGAATGCAAACTTTTAGGACAGGGGAGGGGGGGGTGGAGTGGTGTACGGTGATGATCATGATAATGGTGACGATGACGACAACAACAACAATATCACACACACACACACTTACACACACACACACACACACACACACACACACTACACACACACACACACACACACACACACACAACACTTACACACTTACACACACACAACACACACACACACACCACACACACACACACACACACACACACACACACACACACACACAACACACACACACACAAACACACCACACACACTAAACACACACTTACACACACACACACAACACACACACACACACACACACACACACACACACACACACAACACACACACACACAACCCATGGCTATTAGGCCTACCCCCACCCTCTCTCTCAGTTCTTATGGATCAATCAGAAGAGTGGTTTGGTGGCGTCGGACTGGGGCGCAAAGAGGGAGAGGAGGGAAGGGAGGGAGGGAGGGAGGGAGAGAGGAGAGGCGGGGGTGGGGGGAGGGGGTAGGGGAGGGGGGTTAGTACTAGAACTATGCCAGTTATTGTCGATGGACACAGCTTGTCATTAGACGATTGTTTAATGTGCATCGCAACCAACCACAACCCTCCCTCCCTCCCTCCTCCCCCTTCCCTCTCTTCTCCCTCTCTTCCTCTTCCCTCCACCCACCCACCCACCACCTTCCCCTCTACCTCTACCACCACCCTTACAACGCTTGTTAATTCTAGCTACTTGGGATGAGACTATAAACCGAGGTCTTGTGTGTGAACGCACGTAGAACATCTTGCGCACACGTTAAAAAAAAAAATTCGTTCCGCTTTTCGGAAGAGTAGGCCATTGTATGACGGTGGGAATGGATGACAAAATTGACAAAACTGCATACATACGGGACTGGATGCAAAAATGTATATGAGGACTTATTCCATTATCCTCGATATAAAAGAATTAATAGATCTAGATAAATAAATAGATAAATAAACAAATATGGAGAGAAAACAAGAATTTCACACAGAGAAATCTGCCGTTACTAAAAGTGACTGAAAGTGGTATTCGATTCAATATTCTATGGTCATAAAAGATGATAATGACGACAACAACAACAACGACGACGACGACGACGATGATGATGACGACGACGGTGACGACGAAAAGGATGACGACGACGACGACGACGACGACGACGAAAAGGATGACGACGACGACAACTACGACGACGATGATGACGACGACGACGATGACGACGAAAATGATGATGATGATGATGACAACGACAATGATGAAGATAATAAATGATGACGATGATGATGGTGTGACAATAACAAAAATTACACAATAAAAGAAAAAAAAATTAACGATGATCGTCATCTATGAAACCCCCACGGTTCATCTGATGGGTCGTTCAGAAGAGTTCTCAGTGGAATTGGAAAGAGGGGGGTGGGGGGAGAATGGGAAGAAGGGGTTGGAGGGTGGAGGGTGGAGGGGAGGGGGTGGGGGGGGCTGGGGGTCAGGGGGTAAGGGAATGGGAGAGGGGAGGGGGGAGTAGCGATGTGTGTGCGAACCATGCGGATTATTGTGGCACTTGTCATCAGATGATTGTTTAATGTGCGTCCCCCACCCACCGCACGCACTCCCCCACCCCCACCCCCTTTCCCTCCATCCCCCCCCCTACCCCTCAGTCCCCCTCCCCCCTCAAACTGCTCTCTTCATTACAGCTATACTACCTCTGTTGGGGCTTGAAAGTGATGAAACATGTGTTTCTAGCTACAGTCATGATTCTTCTAAAAAGGCTGCTAGGCTAATATAAGGGATGAGGGATGATGATTGTGTTTCTACGTGAATCTTCTGAAATTATTCTAAGTGGTAAAACAGGATTTTGTTCCAATGTGAATCTTCTGAAATTATTCTAAGTGAGAAAACAGGATTCTGTTTCTACGTGAATCTTCTGAAATTATTCTAAGTGATGAAAAAGCAGGATTCTGTTCCTGCCTGAATCTTCTGAAATTATTCTAAGTTATAAAACAAGATTCTGTTTCTACGTGAATCTTCTGAAATTATTCTAGGTGATAAAAACAAGATTCTGTTTCTACGTGAATATTCTGAAATTATTCTAAGTGGTAAAACAGGATTCTGTTCCTTCCTGAATCTTCTGAAATTATTCTAAGTGATAAAAGATGATTCTGTTTCTACGTGAATCTTCTGAAATTATTCTAAGTGATAAATCAGATTTCTCTTCCTATATGAATCTTCTGAAATGATTCTAAGTGGTAAAACAGTATCCTGTTTCTACGTGAATCTTCTGAAATTAGTCTAGGTGATAAAACAGGACTCTGTTCCCACCTGAATCTTATTGAAATTATTCTAAGTGATATATACAAGATTCTGTTCCTTCCTGAATCTTCTGAAATTAGTCTAAGTGATAACACAGGATTTTGTTCCTACATAAATCTTCTAAATCTCTGTTCGATTCCTTTGTTTTCTTCTCTACGTGATTTGTGTGGACATTTGTACGTGGATCTGATGAAACCTCTATTTTATTTTCAGAATTTTACAGGATCTTTCTTACACTCTTACTATTTGTTTTCGGTAATGTCATACATGGATCTGATAAAATCATTGTAATTACATGAATCTTAAAAAACATTACTGTTTGGTCTTTTCCTTTAAATGCACTACTTGTGTGTGTGTGTGTGTGTGTGTGTGTGTGTGTGTGTGTGTGTGTGTGTGCGTGTGCGCGCGCGCACGTGCGTGCGTGCGTGCGTGGGTGCGCACACGCGTGTGTCCATGTGTGTGTTGTTGTTGTTTGTGTTGTTTTTGCTGTTGTTATTGTTGCTGTTTAATAGAGAAGACTGACAGTAGTGTACAGTCTATCAGATAGATAGATAGATAGATAGATAGATAGATAGATAGATAGATAGATAGATAGATAGATAGATAGATAGATAGATAGATAGATAGATAGTCGCACACACACATGACCCCACCCTCCATCCCCACTCCCACTATCCCATCCCAAAACCCCCTTCCTCTTTTACAACTCCAGGCTCTAGAGCGCAAAACCTGAGTAAGTAAGTATGGAGCTGTTACCCATGCAGCAGACCCCACTCTCCACGTCACTGGAATGATCCATTGGAAAGGCCATGACCGATACGAATGGTTCCAGTACTATCGCAGGAGCCGCCAGAACGTTGCCATATACAACCCTGAACCGCCCTGGGAACTCCAACTCCCCGATTTTTCTTCAGGGATGGTGTCTTAACACGACGCCTGTGTGCATGCTGTTTTTTTTGTTTGGTCATCCTCTCCTACCAGCACACAATGGCCTGCTCTTCCGAAAGGTGGAACGGGTTTTTAACGTGCGCGCAAGATTTCTGTGTGGGTTCGCACACGGGGCCTCAGTTTATAGTATCATCTGAAAGACTTCGACATTCAGTGTGCTTTTTTTTTCTCGTGAGACTGGGAAGCAAAGGCGAGGCTGGGAATCGAACCCAGAACTTCACGGTTTACTTGTTGGCAGACAGGCGAATATCTTAACCATCCTGCCACCTTCCCTGCACACACCACACCACAGCACAGCACACCACAGCAGCTCATTAGAAAGCTTGTGTCGTGTGCGCCACCCCTTTGGGTCTATTAGGCAAATTACACAGGCTTTACGGCTGTTGAAACCTCATTAGGCCTAAGCCACCCCCTTCCCTACCATATCCGGGGCAACTGGCGCATGCGCCGCCCTCGTGTCCGAAGAGTGGTTTTGATTGGTTGGCTTGCTTGGTTTGTGACAGTGAATAGAAGGAGAGACAGGGGTGATGGTGATGGGTTGGGTGGGTGGGTGAGGGGGGGGGGGGGTAGGAAACTTTTTGCGCATGCTTGGGGAGAAAGAAGTAAGGTTGTGTGTGTGTGTGTGTGTGTGTGGTGTGTGTGTGTGTGTGTAATAATTAGAGTTATTGGGGCAATATGTTGATAAATAATGCCCTTTAAAAGCCACAAAGGAGGCGCCACGGCCCCTTCCACCCCCCTCCCCCTCCTCTCTCCTCCCTCCTCCTTCCTTCCTCCCCCCCCCCCCTCCCTCTAATCTCATCTGCTACTACTACTATCTATCACCCTAGTCCACCCCCTCCCACTCGTGCTGTCTGCTTTTACCTCGCTCGCATTCTGTCCATTAATGTAGATTGCTCCAAACAAAGTGGCCATCGGACATAGCAGCAGAGATGCTCATTATATGCTCACGCAAACAGATAACAGCCAGTGTAATTCTATAATTATAATGCTCCGCTTTTGACATACTCGTACATCTCTGTATTTCGGTGCCCAGGCTTGCTTGCTCGCAAATGCTTCTGCACGAAGGTTTGGCATGCACGCAAGCATGTATACCACCAACACAACCCACTTATTATAATTATTGTACACCCCTTTTAGTAAGCCAGGGCAGATTTCTTTGCATGAAAATCGGGCTGCTTTTCCCCGGGGAGACAGATTGTCGCCACGAGAGCAGCGCAACACATTATTTTTTTTCTTTTCCTGTCTGCATCTGTGTTCGTTTCCCTATCAGAGTCTTTTTTTCTACAGAATTTGGTCATGGACAACTCCATTGTTACCGTGGGTTCCTTAACGTGCTCTAAATAATGATGCGTAACACACATGACCTCGGTTTATCGTCTCATCCGAAAGATTCTGGTTTCAGTTTGGAAAGTGAGGCAGATACAACATTGGACACCCTCTGCCCCCAAAAAACCAAGGCAGCCATTACCCCCCCCCCTCTACCAAATGAATTCTCTCTCTCTCTCTCTCTCTCTCTCTCTCTCTCTCTCTCTCTCTCTCTCTCTCTCTCTCTCTCTCTCTCTCTCTCTCTCTCTCTCTCTCTCTCTCACACACACACACACACACACACACACACACACACACACATCTTACGCACATGTTCCGCTTTTCGGAAGAGTAGGCCATTGTGTACCGATGTGAACGGATCACAGATTTATAAAACTGCATACATACTGGGACCGGATGTAAAACAAAAGCATACAAGTGCTTATTTCATTATCCTCAAAATAAAAGACTTTTTTTTCTTCAAAATCCTACCAATAATAACAGGAAGCAGTTTGAGTTCAGGACAGGATTTGAACAGTAAACCTCACGTTTCTTTAAACATATCCTACTTGTTGAACAAACTGAGGGCTACACTACAAGCTTCCACATGTAAAACTGACCTCGTCATTGTTGTTGAGCACATTATTATAAGCTTTAAGTTTGTTGCTGCTCTATTACAAGTGTAAACATGTGCCATTTTCTTTTAAATAAAATGTTGTGTAAGGTGGGACATGGGGGTCAAAACTGATGAAATTTTGTTTAGAGCCCATGTTAAAAGTTATGCCATGTAATTATTGAAAGGGCATCACTTGTGAAGCATAAAAATCCAAGAATTACTCAGTTTTCTGCACTGTTGCCATGAAAACAATCCAAAATGGCTGCCAAAACAGAATGTTTCAAACCCCTAAACCTTTTCTATCTATAAAAAGTAGAAGTAACTTGTTTTTGCAGACATGTTTTACAACCTGAATTCTTTAAATTCACACAGGGAGATCTCCATAAATGTATCTAGCAACTTTTAATTCTAAAAATACCCCATGATTTTGGCCACTTTTGGACCTGTGTCTTACCTTGAAACCCTATTCTTTTTAATCTATTCTTTTATATCGAGGATAATGGAATAAGCATTCTTGTGCTTTTTTACATCCAGTCCCCGTGTGTATGCAGTTTTGTAAATGTCATCTGTTCCCACCGGCACACGATGGCCTACTCTTACGACAAGCGGAACAGGATTTAACGTGTGCGCAAGATGTTCTGCATGCGTTCGCACAGGGGGACTCGGTTTAAAGTCTCATCCGAAGGACTACTGTGATGGGTGAAGAGTAGAAAGGGTGTTGAATGTTGTTTTTTTGGGGGGTTCTTTTTTTTATCAAAATGTTCTTGTCATGTTCTGCATTTTAATGTAGAAATACTTAGATCTATACCAGTAATATGTGCATTGATTATGCTGATGAGATATTTTATTAGATGTGTTTAAATAATTATTGTTATAAAAAAAATTATTTTGCTTTGTTACTCTTTACTATTATTGATATATATATATATATATATATATATATATATATATATATATATATATATATATATATATATATATATATATATATATTGTGTGTGTGTGTGTGTGTGTGTGTGTGTGTGTGTGTGTGTGCGCGCGAGCGTATGGTCTTCAAATTTACGTGTGTGTGTGCGAGCGTGTGTGTATGTGTGCGCGCGCGTGCGCGCGTGTACGTATGTGCATGTGACGCAGGATAAGTCGATTTTAAGATACTGTGTTGCTTTTTACTTTTTCTTCTGTTTAACAATGCATGGGGTGTAATTGTAATTTTAGAATGCCACTTATCATTTCTCAAGTTGAGACATTAAAGTATTCTTGAGTCTTCAGTCTTGAACCACTAAAACTGAATGAGGTAGGCAACCGCCCTGATATAATAATAATAATAATATATATATATATATATATATATATATATATATATGGCTTTCGTGGTCGACAGTGGGGCAAGAAACAACACAAACCTGATATCATCATAACTGACTTACAGTATTCTTGGTTTTGAAGATGGTATTTTCATAAGTTGGTCCTCTCTCTCTCTCTCTCTCTCTCTCTCTCTCTCTCTCTCTCTCTCTCTCTCTCTCTCTTCTCTCTCTCTCTCTCTCTCTCTCTCTCTCTCTCTCCTTCTCCGGTTGTTGTTGTTGTTGGTTTTTTTTTTTTAGTGTTTTGTTTCTGTTTTATAAAATATATTCTATCCTCACTACTTTTGTGTGTTTTGTCTACAAACAGATATATTTCTTTGAGTTACTTTTTCCTTTTTCTAGCAAAGATTGCAATTGATGGTGGGTTGTTTTTTTGTTTTTGTTGTTGGCTTGCACATTGCAAGCTCAACTGCCGTCGTTTTCATGTTAATTCTCATTGATTACTTGAGCACACTATAAGCTTACAAGCTTGTTGTTGCTATGATTTCTAAATGCTGTTGTTTTCAATGTTTGTTCAAAATTCTAAACACAACTGAGAGAATCCGGCTTTTTTCGTCTGATATGAATGAAAGTGGTATGGTTGGTCTCTAAGGACAAGGTTGTTTTAAGGAATCTGGTTTTGGTTTTATCTCGTTTTAAGTGTGGGTTTTCCCACGACGCGGGGGCCGTCCTGGGCTGACCCTTATGGTCGACCGGGGCGTCGATACAAGCAAGGACAGTTGAGTTGGTTTTATACCTCGTTTTAAACTGTACATAGTCGCACACTTTTAACACGAGTTTTAAAATGTGACGAGGTGATAGCCCTGATATGGTCTATGTGGTCGGTGGGGCTATAAGCAACATCATTGGATTGGATTGAAACTATTTAAACCAAACAACATGAACTAAACTGAAATGAAAGCTACACACATGCAGACACAGGGCAAGGAAAACAGCAGTATAGGGGGGAGGGGGGGGAGGGGGGGGGGAGAGCCTTGTTTCCACAGAGAAGATGAAAATAGTGAAACAAGATAGAGGAGGGGGCAGGGGGAGGGGTGGGGGGGGGGAGTAAAGTAACTATATGCAGATGGGGGAGAAGGGGGACGTACCATAGGCTGATATCGAATGAGAAAGAGATGGGGTAGGGGGAGGACAAGGGAGGAGGTTGTGTATGTGTGTGGGGGAGTGGGGGGTAGGGGGTGGGGATGAAGGAGAGGGGGGGGGAGGGAGGGGGGCAGATGTGGTATAAAGTTTGATTTCGATGATCGAGATCAAGTGACAGAGTGCGAAGCCGCAGGTTGTCTTTGATATGCTTTTAATGGAATTAAGCCCTGGTGACTACTACGATATGGGCGCGCCTTGTCCCCACCTACCCCTACCCCTACCCCTACATGTGTGTGTGTGTGTGTGTGTGTGTGTGTGTGTGTGTGTGTGTGGTGTGTGTGTGTGTGTGTGTGTGTGTGTGTGTGTGTGTGTGTGTGTGTGTGTGTATGTGTGTTGTGTTGTGTTGTGTGGGTTGATATATATATATATATATATATATATGTATATATATATATATATATATATATATATATATATATATATATATATATATATGGCGGGGTGTATTTGTGGTGTGTGTGTAAGAGAGAGAGAGAGAGAGAGAGAGAGAGAGAGAGAGAGAGAGAGAGAAGAGAGAGAGAGAGAGAGAGAGAGAGAGGAGAGAGAGAGAGAGAGAGAGAGAGAGAGAGAGAGAGACACACACACACACACACAGACACAGACAGAGAGAGAGACACAGACACAGACAGAGACAGAGACAGACAGACAGAGACAGAGACAGACAGAGACAGAGACAAAGAGACAGAGAGAGAGAAACAGTGGCAATGACAATGACAAATAGTTTATTGTCCATTTCTTAATTATGCCATATTGGGGTTATTACCGATATTGTGAGCCTATCTCAGCGTGTTCTCTCCATATCGATGCCTCTCCCCCCCCTCCCCCCCCGCGCCCACCTTTACCCTCTGCACGCAACCATTTGCACGCACACACTCGCACGCGCTCATGTGTGCGTTTGAGTACGCAAACAAAAACAGACATTATCATCATTATCATTATTATCACCTAATCATTGTCGGATTAAGATTTGTACGTGCGCGCGCGTACACACACACACACACACACACACACACACACACACACACACACACACACACACACACACACACACACACACACACACACACACACACTTTCGGATAATACTGTAAACCGAGGCCCCGTGTGCGAACGCACGCAGAACATCTTGCGCACACGTTAAATCCTGTTCCACTTTTCGTAAGAGTAGGCCATTGTGTGCCAGTGGGAACAGATGACAATATTTACAAAACTGCATATACACCGGGACTGGATGAAAAAAGCACATGAGTGCTTATTCTATCATCCTCGATATAAAAGAATACAAATGAAAAAAAAAAATAAAACACACACATGCTTTATTGTCAGATTAAGATTCGTACACACACACACAC
>CM060341.1:34559257-34561757 GCA_030674155.1 Stramonita haemastoma | reverse complement strand
AATAATAATAATAATATATAATAATAATAATAATAATAATAATAATAAATAATAATAATAATAATAATAATAAACATTAAAAAACAAACAGATGGTGAAAGAGGAAAGATTAGTTTCAGTATCACATAGGTAAAGGTAAACCAGTTTGGTCTTCTCTGCACTGATTTCCATGCCATATGTTTTAGAGGCCTTGTTCAGGTGTTCTGTTAGACTGGCAAGCTCTTGCTCTGATCCTGCTAGTCCGTCAATGTCAACTGCGAAGCGAAAGTTTGTGATTGTTCTGCCACCAATGCTGACTGATCCTTTATGGTGTTCCAGTGCATCAGCCATGATTCTCTCAAGGAAGATGTTGAAAAGGGTGGGTGATAGTAGAAAACCCTGCCTTACTCCAACTGTTGTTCGAAACCACCCTCCAATGTTGCTGTTGTAGTACACTGCACTGGTGGCCTTGTTGTACAGCTCTTTGATGACTCTGATCAGGTTTGCATTGATGCTGTACAAATTCATGGTTGCCCACAAAACTACATGCCACATTCTATCGAATACCTTCTTAAAATCAATAAAAACCTGGTAGAGGTCTTGTAAGTGTTGAAGGTACCGCTCACGGAGTATTCTGAGGTTGAATATCTGTTCAGTTGTGCTACACCCTGCTTTGAAACCTGCATGTTCCTGAGCAGTGAAAGTGAAGGTTAAAAAACAGCGAGGGAGAGGAGATGGGCGCTGCCTTAAATAATCATGCTGGCCCCTGGAGAAGCTGAGGTCTCTGACACCTCGCTCCCCTACAACCGCATAGGTTGTGGAATACCTTTACCTAACTTTTTGTATTACTACATCAGTGTTGGGTCTAGGTAAATTGCTTTCTTTTTCATTTTCACCCAATCTTTACAGCTTTACTTTATATAATACTGTAAACATCCTTTTTTTTAAAATATAACTGGAAACTTTCCTTAATTTCGTCATACTGGTTTTCTGTAAAGCATGGTGGTACACTTCAATCACATCCGTGGTTTCAAGATTTTTGTGCATATCTAAATCATGCAAATCATTCATTCATTCATTCTTTGAGATTTGATTATGTAATTACGTTTAAATTTAGGTGTGTCCCTGTAAACATTCTAATCATCCGATTTTCCCTTTCTGATGTGACTTTCCACAACCATTCGGGAGGGGGGGGGGGGGGGGGGGGGGGGGGTTGTGAGTTTTCCATTTTGTGCAGTCCTAATTTTTTCTCGCCTACGACAGAAAAGGGCACAGAATACTTACCACCGCTTAGGCTAGACTTTAATTCTCTAGAGCCTTCTCTAGTTGGTGGCTCCACAGGGTCTATAGCTTGGCGAAAAGTCCAACTTTGAGTGTAAGTGTGAATGATGAGGCTGGAATGAAAAACGTGGGATCACTAGATGTTGCTGATAATGAGATAGCATTCTTCTTATATTCCTGTGAATTTTTTTTTATTAAAGCGGGGTAAGCAAATAGGAACTGGCAGGGTAGGTTATGTGAGGAGGAGGAGGAGAGGAGGAGGAGGAAGAAGAAGAAGAAGAAGAAGAAGAAGAAGAAGAAGAAGAAGAAGAAGAAGAAGAAGAAGAAGAAGAAGAAAGAAGAAGAAGAATGAATGAATGAAAAAGAAGAAGAAGGAGAAGAAGAATGAAGAAGAAGAAGAAGAAGAAGAAGAAGAAGAAGAAGAAGAAGAAGAAGAAGAACAACAACAACAACAACAACAACAACAACAACAACAACAACAACAACAAGAATTAAGAAGAAGAAGAAGAAGAAGAAGAAGAAGAAGAAGAAGAAGAAGAAGAAGAAGAGAAGAAGAAGAAAAGTGAGATATAGACAGAGACAGATAGACAGACAGACAGAAACACACAGACACAAAGAAGGACTTAAAAGTGGTATTAAAAAAAAAAATTGACAGAGACTGAAAGACAGACAGACAAAAAACAAACAGACAGAGACAGACAAAAAGAAAGGATAGACAAGGTGTCTGTTATCACTTCAGAACTTAAAACGAAACGTCTCTTCTCTGCTAGACAAACAACGCTGCCCTGTGAAAAACTGTCCCCCTTTGAACAAAGGTGACAGTAAGCGGGGCCTGAACAGGGGAGTCAACTCGCGGTCAACATCCAAGTTGGTGGTCTCCCATGGTGGGTGAGAGTGTCCACAGGCACAAAAAGGGAAACAAACCCACATCGTTACACAACCATGTGATGGTGACGGGTAGTCTTAGCTCATGTGAAGAGTTTTATTAGGTGGGTGAGAGGGAGGGTGTGAATGTGTGTGTATGTGTGTGTGTGTGTGTGTGTGTGTGTGTGAGAGAGAGAGAGAGAGAGAGAGGAGAGAAGAAGACAGACAGACAGACAGACAGACAGACAGACAGACAGACAGATAGACAGACAGACAGACAGACAGACAGACAGACAGACAGACAGACAGACAAGACAGACAGACAGACAGAGAGAGATAGAGAGAGAGAGAGAGAAGAGAGAGAGAGAGAAGAGAG
>CM060341.1:34546757-34554257 GCA_030674155.1 Stramonita haemastoma | reverse complement strand
AACTTGAAAAACGAAAAGTTTCAAAACTTATCTCCAGCGTTCTAAGCAAATATAGCACTTCCGGGTGGAGTGCTGTAACGTTTTGAATAAAGTTGAGAATAAGCACGGTTGAACAGGGAGTTAACTTGCTGTCAACATTCCGCGGTGGTCTCCCATCGCGAGTTAGATTGACAAAGCAACACAGTGCAGCACCCTATCTTGCCATAAGGAATGTACGAATACATTATCTATGTATCTATGTATCTATCCATCTATGTATCTATTCCTTAGTCTGGCGACCGTGGGGGCACCCTGAAGACTTGACAACCAGTTCCCTCCATTCCTCTCTCTGTTCTGCCTGTTATATATATATATATATATATATATATATATATATATATATATATATATATATATATATATAATATATATATATATATATATATAACATATATGTATATATATATATATATATATATATATATATTATATATATATATATATATATATATATATATATATAACACGAGAAATTTATGTAAGTGTACAAGCTACATGCCACCTTTAGATTGTGCCCCTTTTCCTTCTGTTTTCCTTTATCACTCTTACATTTATACTGCATGTACTGTGGCATCCACAGAAATAAAAAACACTTTGTGAAAGACTATCCTCTGATTCATAACTCATTCGATTTTGCCCAAATTGGTACGTTTGAACCTTGTTTTTTTTAAATCAGCCAACACTGTGCCCCCTAAGTCCTTAGTCCTCTGCTAGCTCCCTAACCACAATGAATAAGCATGTGCAGGGTCAACATTGTACGAACACAAGCAATCCTCATTAAAAAAAAAAATTGATGATCATTTCCAGTTTTTTCATGACTATCTGGTGTTGCTCTTATGTCCTCAATCCCTAAACCAAGTATACAGTGCACTTTTAACACTCTAAAAAAAATCGGCAAAATAAAATTCTGACTAGCACTCTATAGATCTAGAAGACATTGGAGGGAGCTGGTAAGAGTTTTCTTTTTCTGCTTCCTAGGTATCTTGAAAGATAATGTTAGATAGTTTTGTTTGTTTGTTGTTGTTGTTTTTGTTGTTGTTGTTGTTTTACTTTCGCTTCTTCGGTATTTTTTTGCCACCTTTAATGATGAGACAAAAACGTTCACATACGAAACATCTCACCATTGGTGAACCTTGGAGCTCTAACCTAAGAATGAACAAGAAATATTGTAAAGGTAAAAGTGTCCCATAACCTCTGTGGTCGTGGGGGAGTGAGGCATCAGAGACCTCAGCTTTTGTAGGAGTGAACATATTGAGGGCGGTGAACACAAAAAAATATGGAAAAGTGAAATCAGAAAAAAAGAGAAAAACTTTAAAACTAAGGAGACTGATATGGCCACAAAAAAAGACTGACAAGGAATTTGTAGATGTAAGAATTACTACTATTTAAGAGCCAATTCAAATCTTGAGTAAATTCTTGTATGTGTCATTATCACATCACCTTCACCTTCCTCTATCCCAAAGTCTCCTCGAAGACTTTGCAACCGGCTTCCTCCACTCCTTGCAGATCTTATCTTCCCGTAGCAAGTTGCTCCACTCAAGACCAGTCCACTCTCTTATGTTGTCTTCCCATCGTTTTCTCTGTCTGTCTCTTCGTCTCCCTCCTTGTACTGTTCCCTGTAGAACAGTCTTGGCCAGTTCAGATGTTCGTTGTGACGTGCCCGTACCACTTCATCACAGCAAAACAAAATTTATCTGCTCTTCAACTCATAACCAAGCTATCATCACTACCCCCCACTTGAAGACATTAAAATTTTCGAGATTCAAATCATAAAAAAGAAATACACCACTGACACCACCATTAATTTTTTTTTTTTTTTTTGGAAGCTGCAGACTTCTCGTTTTTCTGGTGACTAATCGTGACTCGCTAAATAGAGAGGTGGAAAGGAAAGGGGAATAATCCTGTCTTGACACTTTCTCGACAGATAACCGCGACAGGACAGTGATAGAGACAACATTTGCCCAAAGCCTGTGTGAGGAGGGGGACAAGTGGTTCTTGCCTTTAACTGGAACCAGGGGGTGAGTGGTGTTGAACATCTTTTAAGTTTGTTTCATCTCAGTTTAGATTCAAAATGGAAAGAAAACAGTAAGTGGCTGAGAGGGGTTCCTTGTGTAAAGCATTGTGGGATATCTTGGTTGATTAAAAGGGGAGGGGAGGGGGGTTAGGTGGATGAAAAGAGCTTTTTTGTTTCTTTTTGTTCAAAATGGCATACCTTTTTTTAAAAAAAAAACTAGCTATACAGGTGTTTAGTTTAGGCGGTTGAACAAATAGTTTTTGAACGTGTGTTAATTAATTTTCTCTCGTTTTCGTCTTTCTCTCCTCAAACCCTTTATTTCTCTCTCTGTCTCTCTCTGTCTCTCTGTCTCTCTGTCTCTCTGTCTCTCTCTCTCTCTCTCTCTCTCTCTCTCTCTCTCTCTCTCAAAAATTGATTTATCTGTCTCTTTTTACTATTTATTTATTCCTTTATTTCGAGGATAATGAAATAACTACTAACGCGCTTTTATTTTTTACATCCAGTCAATGTGTGCATGCGGTTTTGTAAATTTTGTCACCGGTCCCTACCACCACACAATGGCCTACTCTTCCGAAAGGCGGAGCAAAGAAACGGGAACATAAAAAGGAATTTGGCAGGACGGTTAAGACGTCTACATGAATAACTAGTAAACTGTGAGGCTCTGGGTTCGATTCCCAGTCTTGCCTTTTCTTTCCAGTTTGACAAGAAAAATCAAACTGAATGTCAAGTCTTTCGGATCAGATGAGCATCGCCCCCGTGTGCGAATGCACGCAGGATATCTTGCGCACATGTCAAAAACATGTTCCGCCTTTTGTCTATTTATTCATTCATTCATTCATTTGTATTTTTATATCGAGGATAATGGCATGAGCACTCACGTGCATCTTTTACATCTAGCCCCCTGTGTGCATGCGGTTTTTATAAATGTTGCCATCTGTTCCCACTGGCACACAATGGCCTACTCTTTGGAAAAGCGGAACAGGCTGTAACGTGTGTGCAAGGTGTTTCTGCATGCGTTCGCACACGGGATCTCGGTTCATAGTCTCATCCGAAGGACTTTTGGGAAGAATGGAGTCTGCACAAATGTTAACTCCAGGGGAAAATATCCCCTTTTGAACGGGATTCGAACCCAGGTCATCAGATTACGAACACAATACTCTAACCACTAGGCTATCCCGTGCTCTTCCACCTTTCGTTAGAGTAGGCCATTTTGTGTCGCTAGGAACAGATGACAAACTCTACAAGAGTAAATTTATGCTACCTACCCCCACTCCCCAAACATACACACACACTTCTTCTTTTGGTTACCCCCCCACCCCACCCCTACCCCCCGTCCTCTCAGTCCAAACTTCATTGCCAATCTGACGCCAGCATAAACAAGACAAGACAAGACAAGACAAGACAAGACAGGAGGAGGAGAAAGAGAGCTTCTTGTCTGTCTGGCTCTGTCCCTGTCTCTCCCCCATAATGGGAGAGCACCACCACTCTATGTTAAGTGCGAGTTAACTCCCCTGTTCCGCCATGTTTATTCGCAGCGTCAATACAAAGGGGTCACAAAGTCTTCGATGGTAGGTGTTGTTTGCTTGATGCAGACGGGTAACGTTCCGAGCTTTTTCTGTTTCAAGTCTTTATGAAAACAAGACAGCTTTTCTCTGTGAGGAAAATGCACTCTGTCAACTCTTTTGGGGGGCGTTGAGTTTTCGCTTTCATTGGCTTCATTAATTAAAGGGGCTCTGCTCTGTCTGTTTGGGAACGTGATAGCTCAGTCAGTGGTCAGAGCGCTCGCTTTCCCCCAAGTGAAGGTTATAAGCAGCATGGAGCGTGGTTACCAAGTGGATGGGTGACCGTTTGCGCGTCTCTGCTTCAGCACAGTCCCCCAGTTTACCCAGCTGTAAATAGGTACCTGCCCTTTTTTAGGGTCAGGGAAGGTAAAAGCTGCGAGGGAGAGGAGATGGGCACCGCCCTCAATATGCCGGCCCCTAGAAAAGCTGAGGTTTCTAAGTCTCGCTCCCCAACGACCCGCATAGAACATTTTTACATCTTTACAGACAGACAGACAGACAGACAGACAGACAGATAGATAAATAGATAGATAGATAGATAGATAGATAGATAGGCGGGCGGGCGGGCGGGCAGGCAGGCAGGCAGGCAGGTAGGTAGGTAGGTAGGTAGGTAGGTAGGTAGGTAGGTAGGTAGGTAGGTAGGTAGGTAGGTAGGCAGACAGGCAGATGATAGATAGATAGATAGATAGATAGATAGATAGATAGATAGATAGATCGACAGACAGACAGACAGACAGACAGACAGACATGAAGATGATAGATAGATAGATAGATAGATAGATAGATAGATAGATAGATAGATAGATAGATAGATAGATAGATAGACGGACGGACGGACGGACGGACGGACGGACGGACGGGCAGGCAGGCAGGCAGGCAGGCAGGCAGGCAGGCAGGCAGGCAGACATAGAGACACACACACACAGACACATATACAGGCAGATTTATTGATTATTTATTTCATGTATTACTCTTCTATAATCTTTTCTCTCTATGCACATGCACATGCACAAGCGTGCACATGCATGCAGTGAAAGAAGCATGCCAACATTTATCTGATATCCTTTTCAATACTGATTGCCATAAGGCCTATCATCAGCAGCATGGGCGATATGAAATATACACCACTAGCGCAATTAGCACCACGTTAAAACACAGCCGCCATAGCCACTGGATATGAGTGTGTGTGTGTGTGTGTGTGTGTGTGTGTGTGTGTGTGTGGTGTGTGTGTGTGTGTGTGTGTGTGTTTGCGTTTGTGTGTATGTGTAATTGTTTTGGAAAGAGCTCTCTCTCTCTCTCTCCTCTCTCTCTCTCTCTCTCTCTCTCCTCTCTCTCTCTCTCTCTCTCTCTCTCTCTCTCCCTCTCTCTCTCTCTCTCACTCTCTCTCTCTCTCTCTCTCACTCTCACTCTCTCTCTCTCTCTCTCTCTCTCTCTCTCCCTCCCTCTCTCTCTCTCTCTTCTCTCTCTCTCTCCCCCTCCCCCCCTCCTCCTCTCTCTCTTTCTTTCTCTCTCGTCACTCACTCACTCATCTCTCTCTCTCTCTCTCTCTCTCTCTCTCTCTTCTCTCTCTCTCTCTCTCTCTCTCTCTATCTCTCTCTCTCTCTCTCTCTCTCTCTCTCTCTCTCTCTCTCTCTCCAAGTGTTTTAAAGTGCATTAGCCTAAGCAGTTAAATTGAGAAGGTTTTGTGTTGTTGTTGTGGTGTTGTTGTTGTTTTTTTTCTCCTTAAGAAAAGGGGGCGTGGATTTTGTGAGGAAAGAAAGCTTGGATAATGCCGGTAATTACCCGTGTGACAATCCAGTTAAAACAGGCATGCACGCTTACTTTTCTGTCTGTCTGCCTTTCACATCTGCCGGGTTTTTTTGTTTTTGGTTGGTTGGTTGGTTGGTTAGGTTGAAGGTTAGGTTGAAAGTTAGGTTGGTTGGTTGGTTTGTTGGTTGGTTGGGTGGGTGGGTGGGTGGGTGGGTGGTTTGGTGGTTGGTTGGTTGGTTGGTTGGTGTGTTGGTTGGTTGGTTGGGTAGGTGGTAGGGTGATTGGGTAGATAGATGGGTGGCTGGGTGGTGTGTTGGTTGGTTGGTTGGTTGGCTGGTTGATTGGTTGGTTGGTTGGGAGGGCGGTCGGTTGGTTAGTTGGTTGGATGGTTTGGTTGATTGGCTGGTTGGTTGGTTGGTTGGTTGGTTGGTTGGTTGGTAAAGTGGATTAGTAGTTGGCTGGTGGGTGGGTGCTGAGATTGCTTGACTGGATGGTTGGTTGGGTAAGTAAAAAGGTGGGTGGGTGAGTGTTCAGTTGGTTGGTTGGCTGGCTGGCTGGTTGATTAGTTGGTTGGTTGGTTGGTTGGTTGGCTGGCTGGTTAGTTAGTTGGTTAGCTGGTCGGTTGGTTAGCTGGAGGGTTTGTATTTTTGTACTTTGGATTGTTTCAATAATATTTTAGGGAGTGAGCCACTTGATACCACAGTGCTGTAATTCATCCCCCAAAGGTCAATCTAAATTATCTTATTATCTTCTTCTTCTTCTCCTCCTCCTCCTTCTTTGCAATCTTCTTCTTCTTTGCAATCTTCTTTTTTGCAATCTTCTTCTTTGCATTCTTCTTCTTCTTTTTTGCATTCTTCTTCCTATTTGCATTCTTTTTCTCCTTTGCATTCTCCTTCTTTGCATTCTTCTTCTTCTTTGCATTCTTCTTCTTCTTTGTACTCTTCTTCTTCTTTTTTTACATTCTTCTTCTTTCTACTTCACGACTATAACAAATATTATAATTTAAAATGCAATAGTATGTTGTTTCTAAATTTATCGAAAGTGTAATGGCAACGAGATAAAAGTGATGGCTTTAATTCATCAACTATGCTTATCTAAAAAGGATTGTTTTGTTGTATTTTATGCCATGTGTTTTTCAGATGCCAGTGTATTGACTCTGTGTCGACAGATGATGGAGCATGCACACTATATTAAGCTATCAGCTTGTTGATGCTGCTGGTGGAATTGTGTGCTTATGTTACTTTTCTGAATAAACAACTGCTTCGACTCATTTTGAATCTGAATTTTGTTGTCTAAATGTGTTTCAGTTTCTGTTTTTCCCGTTTTCCTAATCTTTCCTGCTTCCTTGTCTTAATGTTACTACCTTTTTTTTTGGTTTTGAGTTTTTACAATTCAACGAAACTAGGAACCTCAAACATTATTTGAAACTTTGTAATTTGACAGTGTGAGAAGGAAGAAGAAGAAAGAAAAACAGACTAATCAGCAATTATTGTTTTGAATAAAGGGAGGGAAATTGACTGGTTATTTTGAAACTAAGCCTTCCTGTTTCTTTGTTTGTGTCCCCTTATTCCCCATTTTCCTTAACCCAGCCTCTTACCCCCACCTACTCCTCCCCCCCCCTCCTTACACCCCCCCCCCACACACACACACACACACGTACACACACACACGCACACTCACACACACGCACACACACACTCACGCACGCACACACACAACACACACACACACACACACACACACACACACACACACACACGAGGGGGACGATAGCCTAGTGGTCAGAACATTGCGCTCGCAATTTGACGACCCGGGTTCGAGTCCCGTCGAGGAAATTTTCTCCTGGAGTTAACATCAGTGCTGACTCTACTCTCCCCAAAAGTCCTTCGGATGAGACTTTAAACCGAGGCCCCGTGTGCGAACGCACGCAGAACATCTTGCGCACACGTTTAAATCCTGTTCCGCTTTTCGTAAGAGTAGGCCATCGTGTGCCGGTGGGAACAGATGACAATATTTACAAAAACTGCATACACACGGGGACCGGATGAAAAAAAGCTCATGATTGCTTATTCTGTTATCCTCGATATAAAAGATTAAATAAATAAATAAAATAAAACACACACACACACACACACA
>CM060341.1:34534257-34544257 GCA_030674155.1 Stramonita haemastoma | reverse complement strand
TGTATGTGTGTAGGGAGGGTGTGTGTGTGTGTGTGTGTGTGTGTGTGTGTGTGTGTGTGTGTGTGTGTGTGTGGAGGGTGTGTGTGTGTTTAGGGAGGGTGTGTGTGTTTAGGGAGGTGTGTGTGTGATTGTGTGTAGGGAGGGTGTGTGTGTAGGGAGGGTGTGTGTATGTGTGTAGGGAGGGTGTGTGTGTGGGGTGTGTGTGTGTGTGTGTGTGTGTGGAGGGTGTGTGTGTGTTTAGGGAGGGTGTGTGTGTTTAGGGAGGTGTGTGTGTGGTGTGTAGGGAGTGTGGTGTGTGTGGTGTTGTGTGTGTGTGTGTGTGTGTGTGTGTGTGTGTGTGTGTAGGTGTGTGTGGTGTAGGGAGGTGTGTGTGTGTGTGTGTGTGTGGTGTGTGTGTGTGTGTGTGTGTGTGTGTTGTGTCTGTGTCTGTGTGTAGGGAGGGTGTGTGTGTGTAGGGAGTGTGTGTGTGTGTGTGTGTGTGTGTGTGTCTGTGTGTGTCTGTGTGTGTCTGTGTTTAGGAGGGTGTGTGTGTGTGTGTTGTGTGTGTGTGTGTCTGTGTCTGTGTCTGTGTCTGTGTCTGTGTGTGTGTAGGGAGGGTGCGTGTGTTTAGGTAGGGTGTGTGTGTAGGGAATGTGTGTGTGTGTCTGTGTATAGGGAGGGTGTGTGTGTAGGAGGGTGTGTGTGTGTCTGTGTCTGTGTATGGGAGGGTGTGTGTGTGTAGGAGGGTGTGTGGTGTGTGTGTGTGTGTGTGTGTGTGTGTGTGTGTGTGTTTTTTGTAGGGAGGGTGTGTGTAGAGAGTGTGTGTTTGTATGTGTAGGGAGGGTGTGTGTGTAGGGAGGGTGCATGTGAGACTTTGGGACAAATAAAGACTTTGTCTTTATTTGTTCCACATCTGCTTTTAATGGATTGGGTTTCCATATATGATACTGTACACACAAAAAAACAATCAAGAAACACTCTGTCTAGGAAGAAGAAGAGCAACAACAACAACGACGAGGAGGAGAAAGACAGATAGACAGACAGACAGAGACACAGAGACAGAGGAAAAACAGACAGACAGACATAGACACATACAGGAGAGAACTCCCACTTATGCCAAACCACCCCTCCCCCACTCTAACCATTTATACAACTTTTTTCCATCAACAAGAAACGTCACGCCCCTCACCATTTCCCAACTGTCATCTCTAACAACACAGCTCTTCAAGAAAAAAAAAGGGGGGGTCAACGTCATCAGATTCTGCGCTTAATCCCATCAGACACCGCGGCCCCCTTCCGCTTCCGTTGTGCTTTTCATGCAGCAGGCAGAGTCCATGACAGAGACAGGGGGAGTCCATGGCACCTAAGAACTCTCACAGAAAATGTGTTTTGGAGGTGGGAGACCTCGAACAAACATGTGTCTGTTGACCCAAAATTATTGAGGGTAGGGGTGGGTAGGGGAAAAGGGTTTGGGTCCTTGGTCTGAAGTGTGGGGAAGGTGGGCCGATTTGCCAGTCATGAACTGTCTGTCCATCATGGCGCTCAGTAGAGGAGAGCATCATGGCGGGGAACCAGCTTCCGTGGTGGTGTGCAAGTGTTTGTCAAGGAAGAGGGACGGTTTAGAGAAGAAGGAAGAAAAACTGAGGGAGGTGATTCAAGACATGATGAAAACTGTGTCTGTGTTGTGTCCTGTGTGTGTGTCTTTGCTCTGTTTCTCTGTGTATCTCAGTCTTTTTATTTATTGTTATTGTATTTATTCTTCTATATCAAGGATAATGGAATAAGCACTCATGTGGGTGGGGGGGTTGCACATCCAGTCCCCATGTATATTCAGTTTTGTCAAATTTGTCATCCATTCCCATCAGCACACAATGGTCAACTCCTCCAACAAGCGAAAAGCAGAGCAGGTTTTAACTGTGCACAAGATGCTCTCTCTCTCTCTCTCTCTCTCTCCTCTCTCTCTCCTCTCTCTCTCTCTCTCTCTCTCTCTCTCTCTCTCTCTCTCCTACTCTCTCTCTCTCTCTCTCTCTCTCTCTCTCTTTGTTGGACAAGAGAAGAACTGTGTTCTTCCATGGCTCTTAAAATTAATATGACTTTTTTCTACATAATCTGGCAAGTGTCTTGTTGCCATGAGTTCTAAGCACAAGATGCTGTGAGTGTATTCTTGGTTTTTTTTTTGGGGGGTACAATCAACAACAAGGTGGATCCGTGGTCTAGGTAGTAACGCCCCTTGCCTAGAAAGCAAAAAGTCCCGGTCGGAGTGTGCAGTGGTTCATACCCAGTTTGGGCCCGAAACTTTTCCCCCATCCATTGGACCCTGAGTGGTGGTCTGGGCGCTAGTCTTTCGGATGAGACGATAAACCGAGGTCCCGTGTGTTACACATCACTATTTAGCGCACGTGAAAGAACCCACGGCAACAAGGGGGTTGACCCTGGCAAAATTCTGTAGAAAAAAAGCCACTCTGATAGGAAAACAAATACAGTTGCATGAAGGAAAAAGAAAAAAAAATGGGTAGGCGCTGCACTTGTGGCGACGCGCTCTCCCCGGGGAGAGCAGCCCGAATTTCACGCAGAGAAATCTGCTGTGACATAAAGTGGTACAAAATACAAAATACCAATTAACAGACACTTCAGCAGAGACTCAGACCTCCTGCACCTAGTAGCCATCAGATTGTGACTTCGTAGATCTAACCACTATGCTAACTTCGACCGCTTGAATCAATTAATGATCAGGACATTGTGCTTTAAATGTGCACTCTCAAAGTAAAGGGGAAAAAGAAAGGAGGAAGAGAGAGAGAGAGAGAGAGAGAGAGAGAGAGAGAGAGAGAGAGAGAGAGAGAGAGAGAGAGAGAGAGAGAGAGAGAGAGAGAGAGAGAGAGAGAGAGAATTAATGGAAAAAGAAAGGAGAGAGAGAGAGAGAGAGAGAGAGAGAGAGAGAGAGAGAGAGAGAGAGAGAGAGAGAGAGAGAATTAATGGAAAAAGAAAGGAGAGAGAGAGAGAGAGAGAGAGAGAGAGAGAGAGAGAGAGAGAGAGAGAGAGAGAGAGAGAGAGAGAGAGAGAGAGAGAGAGAGAGAGAATTAATGGAAAAAGAAAGGAGAGAGAGAGAGAGAGAGAGGAGAGAGAGAGAGAGAGAGAGAGAGGAGAGAGAGAGAGAGAGAGAGAGAGAATGTGCATGAGGGGAAAGAAAGAAAGAGCAGGAATACAAAACAATCAAAGAAGTCGAAGAAAGACAGGAATGAGAAGAAAAAAAGTTTCTAAAAATCCTTTGTCCCAACCCCCTACCCCCACCCACCCACCACCCCAAATCCATTAATCAAATATCCTATATGGTTCATAACAAATCTGCACCAATTTAGACAAAAAGGAAAAAAAAAAGAATCCCTGTTCAACTTTAACCTCTACCTTTTTTTTATCAGCTTCTCCTCTTTGAAACTCCCAACGTTCGGCCAATATTTTCTTCTCATCTTAAAAATTAAAAACTTCAATAAAAACAATTCTACAAAAGAAGTTCTGCCCCGCTCAATAGTCCCCCCTGTATATCCATTAAACTCAATAACCACTTGCCTCCCCTGTCCAATACCGCTGGGTAAATGTTGTTCTACCACCACTGTGGCAGGGGCGTTCGTCTGCCCCCGGGAGGGTGTGTGAAAAGACTGGATTATCTCCCTTCCATTTGCTTCTTCCCCCCCCCCCCCCTCCCTCTTTCTGTTGAGCAAGTCACGTTTTGTCACCAGAAATCTGAGTGGCTGCAGTTCAAAAAGAAATGTAATGGTTTGGTTGATGGGATACTCCCTGATCCCAACCCTAGAAATGTTGGGGTTTTTTGAGTATAATGACTCCCTGAGGAAAAATCGGGAGTTGGAGTCCCAGAGCGGCTCGGGGCTGTAGGTATATGGCAACGTTCTGGTGGCTCCTGCGACGGTACTGGAACCATTCGTATCGGTCAATGCCCTTCCAATGGCTCATTCCAGTGCCGTGGAGAGTGGGGGTCTGCTGCATGGGTAACAGCTTGCCCTCCATACATACTTGCCCAGGCTTTGCGCTCTAAAGACTAGAGCGCAACTCCATAGTCTTCCGAGACTGATGGGTGCCTACTACTAATGACTCCTGTTTTGAGTTGAGGGGGTTGAAGAGAGGACTAATTTGTTCCATGAAGTGGCTGTGATGGTAGTAATGAGGAGATGGGGGGTAGGGGGAGGGGATGTGCACGTGTAGGCTGGTTGGTTGCCTTTGCCTATAATGTAGAAAGTTTTAGGTAAATCTGTGCTCCATACTTCCCCTTTCTTTAGTTTTCATTATCCCTGAAGTTGGAATGTGGCTGGATTTCTTAATGGGGACTTGATAGCATAATGGTCAGAACATTGCGCTCCCAATTTGACGACGGGATTCGACTCCCATTCGAGGGGATTTTTTCCCCTGGAGTTAATATCAGTGCTGACTCCACTCTCCCCAGAAGTCCTTCGGATGATACTGTAAACCGAAGCCCCACGTGGGAACGCATGCAGAACTTCTTGCGCACACGTTAAATCCTGTTCAGCTTTTCGTAAGAGTAGGCCATCGTGTGCCGGTGGGAAAAGATGACAATATTTACACAACTGCATACACACGGGGACTGGATGAAAAAAAGCACATGAGTACTTATTCCATTATTCTCGATATAAAAAGAATAAATAAATAAAGATAAATAAAATAAATGGTGGGCAAAAAAGGCCCCATGCACAAAATCTCAAAATCAGAGCACTTGAAGAAGAATGAAATTTTCATCAGTAGTAGTAGTAGTAGTAGTAGTAGTAGTATAGTAGTAGTAGCAGCAGCAGAGCAGCAGCAGCAGCAGCAGCAGCAGCAGCAGTAGTAGTAGTAGTAGTAGTAGTAGTAGTAGTAGTAGTAGTAGTAGTAGTAGTAGTATCTTTTTTTTTTCGCTTACAATTTCAGGATTTGAATTTTTTTGATTGTATCTATTTTTGTCAATCTTGCATGACTAGTAACAAGCTTATGCATGATACTTTTTTTTCCCCTGCTTCCTCGGCTAGAGCTCTGAGGTTCGATTCATGGTGAGATTGTTGCACATGTAACCATTCTTGCACACGTTTTAGATAACTGTAATCCATCTTTGAGAATATATCCCTTTTTTTCAAAATCGTTTCTTCGTTTTTGCCTATATTCCACGATTGTCTTCTTCATCAAACGCATAGAGACAGCAACTATTGTTGTCTGTCATACGAATGAAACTGTATCACGCTGCCGTTAAGCACCTGACAAGTTAGGCCCAGCACATCCGACTTCGGCATGGGAGAGAGCTGTTTTTTTTTATATAATTTTTCCTGGGGAGAAAAAAGGTAGGAGATTGGACTGAGAAGGCAGAAAACAGACAAAAATGAGGTGACAGGAAGAAAAAAAAACAGGAAAGAAAGAAAGAGAGGAACCTGGAAAAAAAAAAAACACGGCAACAATGAATAAACAGACCATGTCTCAAAAACTTTGAGTCATTTGAACAAAGAAAAACAAACAACAATGTCCAAGATCCTCAATACATTCCATAAAAAATACTGTAACCATTATTTCAATTAATTCATATCTTTCATTCATATTTTCTTTTCTCATTCTGTAAACTGCTCCCATGAATAGAAATAAAAACTTAAGAAGAAAATCAACTTCAATTAGTCCTCAGATCCAATGAACTGAATCATCACTTTCTCTGTCTGTCTGTCTGTCTGTCTGTCTGTCTGTCTGTCTTTTCTCTCTCTCCTCTCTCTCTCTCTCTCTCTCTCTCTCTCTCTTCTCTCTCTCTCTCTCAAAGGAGGAGGAAGAGGAGGGGGGGCAAATCAAATGTTGTTCTATCCCTGACCATGTTCGTGTCTGTCTGTCGGCCGGCGTGAGCGGCGGCTTAGATTATCTCCCTTCCATTTCTACCTCTCTCTTCACGGAGTCACGTTCCGTCACCGGAAATGTGAGAGGCCTGTGCAGGGTTGGAAAGGAAAACAACAATGGCCAAAAGGTGCACACTTGGTCATTTTAAATTAGGATCGTTTTTACACTAAAAGTGATCTTGTTTTGGTTAGGAATTGAAGAAAAGAGGATGGATTTGTTTTCAGGGTGGCGGGAGGGAGGGAGGGCCTAGTGGTTACAGCTTTGTGCTCGTGATCTGAAAATTAATGATGCTGGCAATTTGACGACCTGAGTTCGATTCCCGTTGGAGGGGATTTTTCCTCTGGAGTTAACATCAGTGCTGACTCCACTCTCCCCAATAATCTTGGGGATGAGACTATAAACCGAGGCCCCGTGTGCGAATGCACGCAGAAACATCTTGTGCACACGTGAAAATCCTGTTCCGCTTTTCGTAAGAGTAGGCCATTGTGTGCCGGTTGGGAACAGATGACAATATTTACACAACTGCATACACAGGGGACTGGATTTTTTTTTTAAAAGCACATGAGTGCTTATTCCATTATCCTCGATATAAAAGATTTAAATAAATATATATATAAATAAATGATGGCCTGGGTTCGAGCCACTGTGAAGAGGTGCTCGTTTTAAAGATAAATGTTGCCCTGGAGTTTACATCAGTTACTGCCTCCTCTACCCCCCCCCCCCCCCCCCCCCCCAAGTCCTTTACATAAAACTATCAACCCAGGCCCCATGTGCAAATGCATGCAAGAGCATCTTGTGCACAAGTTAAAGATCTGTTCTGCCTTTTGGAAGGGTAGACTATTTTGTTGTGCTGGTAGGAATGGATGACAATTTTTTTGGTAAATGCATGCACACACAACGACTTAGACATTAACTCCGAAGTCGAAATGCGGCTGCTTTAATAATGGGTGAAATCATTTGCTTAGGCAGAATCTCACCATTGGTGAACCTCGGAGCTTTAGCAGATGAATGGAAATTTTGTTTCACTGTGATGAGTGGCCTTTTACTACAGAAATTTGCCAGGGAAAAAAACACTTTTGTTTCCCATGGGTTCTTTTATGTGTACTAAATACGTGTTGCCTACGGGATCTGGGTTTATCCTCTCATCCAAAAGACTAGTTTTCAGAGACTATAACTTAAAGGTTAGTGAAGGGGAAGGGGATTTTCAGATTCAAACAGAGGATTGAACCTACAATTCTCGCTTTCTGGACGGGTGCATTACCTCTAGATAAACCGAGGCTCCGTGTGCGAACGCACGCAGAACATCTTGCGCACACGTTAAATACTGTTCCGCTTTTCGTAAGAGTAGGCCATCGTGTGCCGGTGGGGACAGATGATATTTACAAAACTGCATATACACGGGGACTGGATGTAAAAAAAGCATATGATTGCTTATTCCATTATCCTCGATATAATAGAATAAATAGACCACGATGCACCAAAGGTGCCTGAGGTCTGACATTTCAGCAGTTTTCCTGTACTGGCAAAAGACAGACATGATTTTCTCCCTTAGTTCCTCAGCTAAGAGTTCCAGACTTCACTAATGATGAAATTTTTGCATATGCGACCATTTTCTGCCACCATTAATTAAGGTAGATGCTTTTTTTACCACAGGGATTCGAACACGTCTTTTGCTGTGGTCAGTTTTCTTAGACAGAACCTGTACTTTTTTTTTCTTGATTAATTAAAAACTGACCCCTCCTGTCCCCTTTTCCTTCACCTTCAAATTCTCGCTTTCAGGGGAACCTACTGCTACGAGGAGGAAGGAAGATGGGAGAAGGGAGGGGGGGGGGGGATAGATGAAAAAATGAAAACCCATAAAGGAGGGTCTCATTTCAATGGTGTTGCCAAATCCAGGCCCTCTTTCTATCCAAAGATGAAGACGAAATCTCCCCTCAAATTAGGAGGGAGGTGTTGATGTAGAATTAGGGAACAGCACGTTCGGCTAACATCGGAACCTCACCGGGAAAACACGACAATCCCTCTCTTTTTGGGAGAGAGAGAGAGAGAGAGAGAAGGGGAGAGAGAGGGAGAGAGAGAGAGAGAGAGAGGGGAGAGAGAGAGAGAGAGAGAGAGAGGAGAGAGAGAGAGAGAGAGAGAGATGGGGGGGGGGGGGGCAGGGGGGGTTTTGTTATTGAGTATGGCCACGACGACCGTTCATGTCTTTGGGGGTGTGTGTGGGGGGGGGGGGGGGAGGGGGTAAGGGAGGGGGGGGGTAGGGGAGGAGGGGGATATTAACATTTTTTATTTTTATTCCTTTCCCCCTATCCCTTCTGTTCTATGGGTTCAAAGTGGATAGGGGAAGTTTACAAAGATGGTTAAAGGAAAAACTGGGGATGAGAGACACGTGTAAAAGAGGGAAGGAAGGAAGGCCGTGGGGGGGAAATTCTGTGCTAGGAATTCCCTCTCTTTTCTATCCCTCACTTTGCTTCTGCCTCATTCTTTTCTTTTTCTTTCTGTCGCTTCCTTCTTTTAAGTTATTTTCTAACTGACTTTTCTGTCATACAATAATTTGTTGTTGTTGTTGCTGTTGTTTTTATCCCCCAACAAAATACTAAACAGGTTTGGCAACCCCCTTCATATAATATGGCCTTTTTGTGAATAAATCATTCGAGTTCGAGTTCGAGTTCTCTCTCTCTCTTCTCTCTCTTCTCTCTCTCTCTCTCTCTCTCCCCTCTCTCTCTCTCTCTTCTCTCTCTCTCTCTCCTCTCTCTCTCTCTCTCTCTGACGACCCGGGTTCGAGTCCGATCGAGGAGATTTTTCTCTTGGAGTTAAATCAGTGCTGACTCCACTCTCCCCCCCAAAAGTCCTTCGGATGAGACTTTTAACCGAGGCCCGTGTGCGAACGCACGCAGAACATCTTGCGCACACATTAAATCCTGTCCGCTTTTCGTAAGAGTAGGCCATCGTGTGCCGGTGGGAACAAATGACATTTACAAAAAAACTGCATACACACGGGGACTGGATGAAAAAAAGCACAAGAGTGCTTATTCCATTATCCTCGATATAAAAGAATAAATCATAAATCTCTTATTACAAGTCAGACTAGAGAGGGGAGAGATTACCCCCAGTTGTAAGTAGCCTTTGTATAAACTGTTTTATGGCTTAAAAAATTACGAAGAATGAAACTGTGTAGAACATAAGCGATGATAAAAACAATGATAATGTTTTTGAAAGTATTATGTGGAAAAAAAAATTAGTAATTGTGGTCCAAGGGCAGCAAACTCGTACTGTGCGTTACTTTTGGTATGTTAGAGTTACTCTCTGTAAGCGTAATTTTTTTTTTAATGTCGTTGTTGTAATGATTGCTATCTTGGTCATATTTATCATTAACTTTTAACTTGTTTTCCCTTATCTAATTTTAGGTAATTGTATGGGGAACAGGATAGCTCAGTGGTCAGAGCACTTGCTTTACGAAAACCAATGTTAAACAGCATTGAGCGTGGTTACCAAGTGGATGGGTGACCGTTTGCGCGTTTTGGCTTCGTACAGTCCCCCCGTTCACCCAGCTGTAAAATGGGTACCTGCCCTCTTAGGGTCAGGGAAGGTAAAACAGCGAGGAGAGGAGACGGGCGCCCCCTCAATATGCTGGCTCCTGGAGAAGCTGAGGTCTCTGATGCCTCGCTCCCCTACAAGCACATAGGCGATGGGACAGCTTTATTTTTCATCCTTTATCAGATAGCGCGTGAGTATTTTGTGGGCCACATCAGAATCCATCAGGCTTGACAGTGTTAAACCTTGTTAAACCTATCCTCTTTTTGAAAGATTGGCCATTGTTTTGGCCATGGGGAGAGATGACAGTATTGAAAAAACAAACTGTGTGCATACGGAGACTGTATGATAAAAAAAAAAGTACATTAGTGTTTATTTCATCATCTTCGATATAAAAGAACTTTTTTTAATGAAACGAAACGAAACGAAAAAAAGATCTACCGGTTTGAATTTTTGTGTTTTGTTTTGTGTATTTTTGTTTTTAGTTTATATTCCATGCATAATTAATGATGAACATTGGTAGAGATGATCATTGGTTTAAAAAGATCTTAAGTCAGAAAACATGAATATGATACATACACTCATTGAGAGATGGGATGGGACGGGATAGCCTTGTGGTCAG
>CM060341.1:34493483-34496747 GCA_030674155.1 Stramonita haemastoma | reverse complement strand
TCTCTCTCCCCCTTCCTCTCCCTCTCTTTTTCTCCCCCCCTCTCTTTCTCTCTCTCCCCCCTCTCTCTCTCTTCCCCCTCTCTCTCTCCTCCCCTTTTCTCCCCCCCCCTTTTTTTGTGTATGTGGGTGTTTGTTTTTTTTTGTTTTGGTGTGTTTTTTGTTTCTTTTTTTTTTTTGCCTTTTTGTTTTTCGCTTTCCTTTTCTCCTCCCCCCTGCCCCCCCCCCTGTTTTTTTGGTTTTGGCCTCCTTCCTTTCGTTTCGTGTTCTGTTTTTCTTTCTTCTTTCTTCTTCTTTAAATTTTTTCCTCTCTCCCCTTTTTCCTCCCTTCCCTCTCTCCTCTCTCTCTCCCCTCCCTCCCTCCTCTCTCCCCTTCCTCTCCTCCTCCTTCCTCCTTTTCCTCTTCTTCCTCCTTTAGGAGTGTTATTTTACCTCGGAAAAAAAAAAAAAAACAATTAAAATAAAATTTTCCCTTTTTTACCCTTTTTTTTACCATTCCCCTCGGAAAAAAAGGGAAAAGGGGAAAAAAAAACAACATGGGGAGAAAGGATAAAAAATAATAAAGAGAAAAAAAAAAATTTTGGGTTTTAAAAGGGGGGGAAAAGGTCTTCTTTCTTTATGCTCTTTGACGCTCCTGCAAGTTTCTTTCCCTTTTTTTCCCCCCGCTAAAGTTTTTCCCTTTTTTTTTAATTTGGTTGTTGTCCCCGCTGTTTTGCTGCTGAAGGGTTGTTGCTACTACTGATTTTTTGCTGATAAAAAATTTCGGTTGATTTTGGGGTTGGGGTGTTTGCTTTTTTCTGCGGTTTTGCTGTTTTTCCCCGTTGCTGCGGGGTTTCTGCTTTTTTTTTGCTGTTGGGGTGTTTTTGGGTTTTTCTGATTTGTTGCGGGTTTTCTGCTTTTTGTTTTCGGGGGCTGGTGTTTGGGGGGTGTTGCTGTGATTTTTCTGCTGTTGTTGCTGTTTTTGGGGTTTTTTGGGGGGTGGTTGCTTTTTTTTTAATTCTTTTTTTTTCTACTGCTATTGTTTTGCTGCGCTTCTACAACAACAAAAAAACCCAAAAAACCCCCCTTATACTACTACTACTCTTCTACTACTACTACTATACATACTACAAACTATACTAACTACTACTACTACTATGCTGCTTGCTGGTGCTGCTTTGCTGCTGGGTTTTCTGATCTTCTATATCTCCCCTTTTTTAATTTCTACTACTACTTACTTACAACAATCAAATTTGTAAAATAAATTTTCCCCCCCACCCCCCAAATTTTTCAAAATGATATGTTTTTACTTTTTTTTATTGTTGAACTTTTAAAATAGTTTTTTCCTCAAATTCCCTTTATCCAACTTTAATATTTCGGTTAAAGTAAATCTTGTATAAAGAAATAGTGATAGACGCAGAACATGCAATGATGCACATGTTCAACAATGCATTTTCATGCACGTACATTTGTACACAAGAGAGCACACATGATTTTATAATATATATTCGTAGGAAGGACGGTGGCAGGATGGTTAAGACGTTCGCCTGCCAATATGTAAACCGTGAGGTTCTGGGTTCGTACCCAGCCTCGCCCTTTCTTCCCAGTTTGACGAAAAAATCGAACTAAATGTCAAAGTCATTCGGATGAGACTATAAACCAAGGCCCCGTGTGCGAACGCACGCAGAACATCTTGCGCACACGTTAAAACCCTGTTCCGACTTTCGGAAGAGCAGGCCATCGTGTGCGGTAGGAACGGATGACAAAATTATATTTAAAAAAAAAACAAACAACAACAGCATGCACACAGGTGTCGTGTTTAGACACCATCCCTGAGGAAAAATTGGGGAGTTGGAGTCCCAGGGCGGCTCGGGGCTATAGTTTATATGGCAACGTTCTGGTGGCTCCTGCGACGGTACTGGAACCATTCGTATCGGTCATTGCCTTTCCAATGGAACATTCCAGTGGCGTGGAGAGGGGGTCTGCTGCATGGGTAACAGCTTGCCCTCCATACTTACATACCCAGGCTTTGCGCTCTAAAGACTAGAGCACAACTCCATAGTCTTCCGAGGCTGATGGCTGCCAATACTAATACTATATTCGTACACACGCGCACACACGCACACACACAGTCACACACACACACGCGCGCGCATCTAATATCATTTGAAGTGAACAAACGTCAAATACAAGAATACACACACACACACACACACACACACACACACACACACACACACACACACACACACACACACACACACACACACACACACACACACACACACACAGGACACGACACGACACGACACGACACGACACGACAAGACACGACACGACACGACACGAACTCGAAGTTTCATCCGCCGGGATGGCGCACTTAGATGTTATAACTATTTATACATACATCAGTCCGACATCTCTTTAACTCTTTAACCACCAGCAGCTGCAGGGAAACGAACAGTGTGGAAGCACACGAGTGCTTATCCCATTATCCTCGATATAAAAGAATATAAAAAATGTAAATAATAAATAAACCACACAGTTTGACGACTCGGGTTCGATTCCGGTCGAGGAGATTTTTCTCCTGGAGTTAACATCAGTGCTGACTCCACTCTCCCCCACAAGTCCTTCGGATGAGACTGTAAACCGAGGCCCCGAGTGTGAACACACGCAGAACATCTTGCTCACACGTTAAATCCTGTTCCGCTTTTCGTAAGAGTAGGCCATCGTGTGCTGGTGGGAACAGATGACATTAACGAAACTGCATACACACGGGGACTGGATGGAAAAAAGCACAAGAATGCTTATTCCATTATCCTCGAAATAAAAGAATAAATGAAAGAATGAATAAAAGGGACTCGAAGTTTCATCGGCCGCGATGGCGCATTTGGATATCAACACATCCATCAGTCCAGCCAGCATCTCTTTAACTCTTTAATCACTAACAGCTGCAGGGAAACGAACACTATGGAGTTGTTCCCGTGTCTTGACATTCCACCAGAAAATTAAAACCCGAACATTGAAATCGTGATCAATTCAGATTTCAATGTTAGTGCCTCCTTTAGTTATTGTTGTTGCGCTAATATTGTTATGATAACAGATTGAAACGAACGGGCTATGACAAGTATAATATAGAAAACGCCAGTTTCTTAAAGAAATAACCCACCCTAAGCATTTTTTTTAAAAAAGGGAGAGGGGGGGGGGGGGGAGGGAAGAACACACACTCTTATATTAAGAATACAAAGCAAGAATGCAACTTAAGCCCACAAATTCAATACCAAACAC
>CM060341.1:34473483-34483483 GCA_030674155.1 Stramonita haemastoma | reverse complement strand
ATCTATGGCCCGACCTAGAGTAGAAAAGGATGACTACAACCACCCCAAAAGAGAAGAACAAGTCATAATTCTAAGACTCCGCACTGGGCACAACAGGCTAAACCACCATATGTCCACAAAGCTGAAACTTGCTCCTTCTCCCCTGTGTGCCTGTGGTAAAGAAAATCAGACAGGCGAGCACATCCTTCAGAGGTGTACGCTATTCAGCGACCTGAGGAAGAAAGTGTGGTTGACGGAGATAACCCTACAGACCAGGCTGTACGGCCCACGAGAGGAGCTGGAAAGGACATGCCATTATTTTTCCCAGACACCTCTGACAGTGTAAAGCGGACGAGAGAAGAAGAAAATATCCTTGAACCTGCGATGGGGATACCAGGGGCCTGTCAGTATAAATAGCATCTCCCACTTCTGGAAATTCGGTGCTAAGAATTCCATTTTCTCTCTCCCTCTCTTTGTTTCTGTCTTGTTCCTTTTCTCCCTGTCACCTCCTTCTTGTCCATTTTCTGCTCTCTTGGTCCATTCTCCGCCCTTTTTTTTTATAGAAAAAGACTTAAAAATGTAACCCACCGAAAGTTTTGTCTAGAAGGGGATACAAATTTTAGGAGGTCACCAGTGATAAGACATTTATAAAACTGAAACATGTTTATTTTTTTCTAAGTCAACAAAAAATCGAATTGTTAGGATTTTTTGTTGGTATTTTATTTAATTTATAAAATAGTTTTAGTTGTATTTAGATTTAGAGTCATTTAGAAAAAAATAAATAGTAAAAGGAAGATAACGTCGAGGCACTTCCTGTCGACATTCTAGAAATCTCCGACAGTGAATCATTGATCGTTGAGAGAGCAAGCCATATTTTCGTTAGTAGTTTAGGCTACTATTCACCTATTTCTTAGGTGATCAACGTGCCCTTTTTTAGGTGAGTGTTAATGTTATAGTGGGTTAGTTATTCTGAGTAAGATGTTGTGTGTCTTAATTACGTTATTTTTCAGAGGTACATTAGTACTGTGGGGAACCGGTTCGAAGCAGTCATTTGGGTGAAAGTAAATTGTTATGATTAGAAATGCTTGATGTCTCAAGCATTTCTCTTGCTATAAGTTGTGTTTTTTGGTGCTGTTGGCCTTTTGAGTGACTGTGAATTATTGGAGCATTTTCAGGCAATCATATTTGATTTTTGTGTTGTTATGATGTATGAAGAATTGTTATGGTGTATGAAGAATGAATATTGAACACCCCTGTTTCAGTGAAGGTTGAGCTGAATTTCTCAAGGAAAAATATTTGTTATGTTTTATATTTTACTCTGTTGAACAACTGAGTAAGATGGTTGGAAGGGTTGTGGTAGATATAATGTTGTGGTACACATATTTTTTATCTGGGTTCTTCCTGAATCATAGCTCAGTACCTCATATCTGTTCCTACCCATATGTCTCCTCCAACCCGTCACCTTGGTGTGTGTATATGTGTGTGTGTATGACAATAGACATGTAAAATGTTAATTTTATGTGTAATCAGTTGCATGTGTGTGACTAAATTGAATGAGAGCGTTTTGATTGCGTACTCCACAGGATTCAGTGTTGTCAAAAGGCAGAACCTGGGTGAAATGTTTTGACACCTTTAGTGGTTGAATTAGGCATTAGATTGCTATGTGTTTTATGTTGGGGAAAACAGGTGACACCCGGAGAGTGAAGTTGTTCTGCCACTATGAAAAAAAACCTGTTACCAAATTGAGGTTTGGTGGAATGGCTCAAGAAGCCGTCACTAAATTAGTTATTGCACTGTGCTATCCACAGTGGGTGTTTTAGTGCGATTAATCTGAATATTTTTGTGTATGTTGGATTGTGTGCAGAGAGCACAAACCGCTGACCGGTGGTCCACTCCACCACAAAGCTGTGTTTTTGAGTTGAGTTTGATTTGGGGCATGGTTTGAGATTTGCTATCTACCTTATAAACCAATAGAATTTTTCAAATCAATAAATCCTTGGAACAGCCATTCCAGTTTTATCTACTTCTTTGTGTGAAAGAGTCAAAACCCTATGTACCCGGCGGAAGGATAAAGAGCCTGGGTTACATAAAGTGGCGCCCAATAAGGGACTAAATCGTCTCTAAAAGAAAAGAAAAAGAAAAAAAAAAAAAAAAAATTTTAAAGAAAAAAACACAAACAAAAAAAACAACAACAACAAACAACTATGGCTACTGGTGGTAATAGCACAAACCCTGTCCCAGTCAGCTCCTCTGGACACACAGAACGGACGGGGACCGAGAAGAACAGAGACAACGAAGAAATTGCTGACCTACGACGCATGTTAGAAGAGGCCATGGCAAGGACGCAAGCAGAGGAACAACGGCTACAGCAAGAACTGGATGAGTTACGGAAGGCAAACCCACATCACCTGGGAGCACCACCTCCACCGCCTGTGACGAATGTGACCGTCATCCCCCCACAAGTGATTCGACTGAAGACATTCAGCGGTCAGCCACCCACCAACTCCAACGAGGCATCATGTGCTGAGTGGATTGGCCAGGTGGAACAGCTGGAGAAGGAGGATCATCCTGTGCCAGATGTTCTGGGCCGGGTCCGGAGTAGTTTGAAGGGACTGGCCTGGGAACGGGTAAAAAATTGCACTACTGTCTCTGAGATAACAGACAAAATAAAAAGGGAATTTGGCTGCATTCGTTCTGCCGAGGACCTGTACCTGGACTTTGTGAACAACACGCATATCAAGAGGGCAGAGTCAGCCTCCAGTTTTTTATTGAGGATGTGGGGGAACTGGGTGGATATGAATAAAATAACAAAATTCACAGATGAGGAGGCCCGAGTCAAGCTATACCGGACTTTCTTAAAAGGACTGGGGGCGCACAACCAGCCGTTGTGCATGGAGATGCGAACGAAATTTGGGTTCCCGGGGTTAGCGGCTCCAGATACCATGGAGGTGTACCACCATGTCAAGTTGCTGGATGACATGGAATTGGCAGCCACAGCAGCAGTTCGTCAGGAGACGAAGTGCCACACGCAGCAGACCTCCACACCTGTGGCACAGTCTGAGGAAGACCTGCAGAAGCTGGCTGACCTGGTGGCCAGAAAACTCCAAAGTGAGAAAGCACCAACACAAGCCACCAGTAGAATGCCACGACCCAGGGGACCATGTTTCCGGTGTGGTGAGGTGGGTTCTCACTTTGCCAAAGATTGTCCAAACTACCCTCCATCCAGATGTGGGAGCACAGGACCGGCAAGGTACCATTTAAACGGGAGAGAGTCACAGCAGCGGGGCGATCTGTGACTTTTCCACCTCAAAACCTCTGCCCCCACAATCAACAAAAGTTGAGGACTCCTCCAAACACCGTGGAGCAGGATCTCCCACGACAACCAGTGAGGCTGAGAACAAACACTGTGCTGACCGTGCAACCGAGAGAAGTCCTCGACCTGACAGGTTACATCCGGGGAGATGATGCAACGCCCACAAGGATCCTGCCACGACAAGAAGGTGATCTGCCTGATGGTCTCCGGATCATTCGGGCAGAAGTGAAGGCACGCCAGGTGCACTTGACGGTGCAAAACATGTGTTCCAGACGAACTGTCACCCTGGACTCAACCACAGTGCTGGGGGAGTTAGACGGACCAACGGGAGCCATGGAAGCCCTCATCGGACCAGCACTGGAAACGGACATCACAGTACAAGGTATAAGGACACGTGGACTCATGGACAGTGGTTCACAGGTTACTGTGATCTCAAAAAAGTTTTATGATGAATGTTTGAAAGATAAGGTAGAGTTGCAAGATATTGACAAAGTGTTACCAGTTGATCTGAAAGTGACAGGTGCAGGGGGACATGACATACCCTATGTAGGTGTTGTGGAGATAACATGTAGTCTCCCAAAATCAGTAGTGGGAAATGATACCTCTGTAGAAATTCTCGCTCTTGTTGGAGTTGACACCTCCTACTCAGAAAAGGTTCCTGTCATAGTCGGAACGAATGTATTTAGACAACTGGCACATCACAAAACTGGGAACACTCCACAAAATGTTCCATGGATTTCCTCGCTGATGTTCAGCATTGCATGCAAAGGCAACATGGAAGGTCGATTAGGACCAGCAAAGATGAGCAGAAGGGATGCTACTGTCCCAGCTAGGTCAAGCATTCAAGTAAAGTGTTCTGCTAAAGTGTCATTGGCACGCCATGTGACACATGTACTGGTGCAAGAGCCTGAAAGAGATTCTCTACCAGAAGGGGTAGGAGTGGTAGCATGCAAAGTGCCTGTAGAGTGTTTGCATGCATTTTGGATAGAGATTGTGAACCCCACTGATGATGATGTTGTATTGAAACGGGGTCAAACTGTTGTTGATTTGTTTTTAATAGGAGATGAGTATGATGTGGCAAAGATTTTTCAGGTAGTGGGAACGTGTGGTGAGACTGCAGATGATGGATGTAAGGGAGCGAGTGAGAGTGGTTGCAGTGCGCAAGTTGTCAAAGGTATGAATAGTGTAAATGCTGTAGACACTAAGGGAAATGGTCAAGGAAGTTCACCCACACTTCCAGTTAAGTTTGGGGAGAACACCACTCCAGGATGGAGACAAAGATTTGCAGAGAGGCTGAAGCAGTATGAGGATGTTTTCACTAAACATGAATTTGATTTGGGTGAAGCACCAAATATTTTCCATGACATCATACTAGAAGATGGGCCTCACATAAGAGAAAGACCACGGCCAATTCCTCAAAGGGATTTTGAAGAAGCAAGACAGCACATCAAAGACCTGCTTGAAGCAAGGATAATCTCCCCGTCAACTTCCCCGTATGCAAGTCCCATCGTGCTAGTACGAAAGAAGTCAGGGAAGCTCAGAATGTGTGTTGACTACCGGAAGGTCAATGCCAGGACAGTTAGTGATAGCTATGCCATCCCAAAGATAGAGGAGATTTTTCTGGCCCTTAGTGGTGCCAAATACTTCTCCCAAGTAGATCTGAGCAAGGCTTTCTATCAGGTGAGACTAACGGATCGGGCCAAGCAAATCTCTGCATTTACGACACCGTTTGGACTGTACCAGTTTGAACGAATGGCAATGGGATTGAAGAACAGCCCACACACATTCCAAAGACTGATGGAGACTGTTTTCACTGATGTCAACCTCAGTGAACTGATCATCTTCATGGATGATCTGTTGATTTATGGCCAAACACTTGAGGAGTTGGAAGAGAGAACCATCCAAGCCTTAGAAAAGTTGAGAAGGTTCAAATTGAAATTGGACCCAGAAAAGTGTATCTTTGGCACTTCCACCGTAAAACACCTGGGGTACATCATCTCAGGTGAGGGGATAAAGCCAGACCCAGAGAAGTTGGAAACATTGAAATCCTGGCCGACACCAAGGACAATCAGGGAAGTGAAGCAGTTCTGTGGTTTTGCAGGGTACTACAGAAGGTTCATAGCAAATTTCTCAAAACTGGCAAAACCACTCAATGACCTCACTGCAGGTTACTGCCCACAAAAAGCCAAGACAGGTGGAAAAAAGGGAAATCTTACTTTGAACTCTGACATTTCGCACCTGTGGAAAAAAGACCAGCAGGAAGCATTTGACAAGCTGATAGAGGCGCTTACGTCAGAACCAGTGATTGCCATTGCCGATAGAGGCAAACCCTTCAAACTGCATTGTGATGCCAGTGGCACAGGAATTGGAGCAGTGCTGTATCAAGAGCAGGATGGGAAGCTTAGGGTGATAGCGTATGCAAGCCGATCATTGAACAAGACTGAGCAGAATTACCCAGCTCACAAAAGAGAGTTCCTTGCACTCAAATGGGCTTTGACTGAGAAGTTCAATGAGTATGTCCTAGGCTCGCATATCACTGTTGTCACAGATAACAACCCACTCTGTTACATCCTGAAGAATGCGAAGTTGGACGCCACCAGTCACAGATGGCTGGCAGCCCTGTCAGCGTATGACTTTGAATTACAGTACCGGAAAGGGTCCAGCCACATCGATGCAGACTCACTGTCAAGGCGGAAACATGAGGCTCCAGAAGAAGATGAAGAATACAGGAAGGTACTGGAAAACACAAAATTTTTTCTGGAAAAAGCAAAGAGGTTTGAAGAAGAGGCAAGTGAGCATACCTGTGTTGACAAAGACACAGTCAACGCGATCATGGAAGCAAGAGGAATTGTGATCAACAAGCTAGGAGTGGCATCGAAGAGGACTGATCAAATAGCTCCAGAACAACACTTTGTTCCAGCAGTAGACCAATTAGTCAAAGAGCCTGGAACACTGGACGACAAAATCCAAGATCCTGAGATGGATTCACCCACTATCCCGAGACAAGAGTGGCAAAAGCATCAAGCTGCAGACACAACCTTGGCAAGTGTGATAAAACAGTTGCAGCGGAAGCAGGAAATTGATCCCACAAAGCTCAGGGGAAGACCAGCAGAACTGAGGATTTATGCCAGGGAACAAGCAAAACTGGAGATCCGAGATGGAGTTCTGTACAGAAGGATCATAGGAGGAGACAACAAGCCAAAGTGGCAGTTGTGCATACCGCTCTCACATAGAAGGCAGGCGATTAAGGGAATCCATGATGATTTGTATCATCCCCATTTAGAAAGTTCCATTCGCCAAGCTCAGATGAGATTCTTCTGGCCTTATATGAGCAGAGATATAGAGGAAAGGATCAAGAAATGTGGAAGATGCATTTTTAGAGGCTCCAGACCACAAAAAGCGCCTATGCATACCATCGAGACCACGTATCCACTTGAACTTCTGTCTATTGACTTTTTGACAGTAGAAGAAAAGGGGCACAAAAAGAACATCCTGGTGATAATGGATCATTTCACAAAGTTTGCGCAAGCTGTGGTTACAAAAGACCAAACAGCCCGTGCAGTCGCAAAAGCCCTGTGGGATGAATTTTTCATGGTGTATGGGTTTCCGAGAAAGATTCTCTCTGATCAAGGAAGAGACTTCGAGTCCAAATTGGTCAAAGAGCTATGCATTGTAGCAGGTATCCGCAAGTGTAGGACAACTCCTTACCATCCTTCGGGAAATCCAATCGAACGTTGGAACAGGACCCTACTCGGCATGCTAAGGAGTCTGGAAGATGAGAAGAAGCAAGACTGGAGGAAGCAGTTGAAATCTATAGTCCATGCCTACAATGCCAGAGTCCATGAAACCACCGGATTCTCACCATACTACTTGTTTTTTGGACGCTACCCACAACTACCCGTGGATTTGGCTTTTGGGATAAAACTGAACAATGAGAAAGTTTCAAACCCCAGCCAGTACATCAAGAAGTTGAAGGAGAGCTTAGGCACTGCCTATGCCCTGGCAAAGGAAAACTCTGAGAAAACGAGTCAGAAGAACAAGTCTCGTTATGATGCTGGTGCTCGTGCTGCAGAGCTAGAACAAGGAGACAGGTGCCTAGTCCGTAAAGTAGGACCACAGCTGAAGTCCAAGATTGATGATAAATGGGAACCATTTATTTTCAGGGTTTTGGCAAAGAAAACAGATGTACCAGTATACACAGTACAGAGGGAAGATGGACAGGGTCCAGTCAGAACGCTCCATAGAAACCTGCTGCTACCCATTGGGGAAATCGATGCAGAAGATGGAGGATGTAGACCACAAAAGCAGAAGGCAAAGGAGTCAAAGGCAGAGGATAAAACAGATAACCAACTGATGGAAGAAGATGAGGAAGAAACTGAGTATCTTGGTGATGAGCCTTTGCGTATAGATATGCAGTGTGGACCAGACTCCACACTGAGGGTTTCTGCACCAGAGTTCATTCCTGCTCCTCAGGGAGAAATGCAGCATGGAGGAGAGTCAGGGGAGCTGGCTGATCAGCCAGACTCAGAGGAAACACTGCAGGATGAACCAGAGGGAGGAAATAAAGATGCTGATCAGGAGGCATCACAGGAGGCAGAGGAGGAAAACCCACCTCAAGACGAATCATCAGATAGTGGGGATAGGTTGCGCACTGAAGAGGTGCAGGAACCTCCTGTGGTTCCAGAACTAAGAAGGTCGTCGCGTGTACGTCGACCAGTGGAGAAATTGAACTTAGCCCATCAGTGTCAGCAAAGACCCAAACAAGAAGATAACTTGTACAGTCTCATCATTAAGTTGATGGAGTTTGAAAAAGCTGTCCCAGACTCGTGCCGAGTGGCATTCTTTGATGCACTCATTGGATTAATGCGGAGGCTGGCAGAGGGGTCTAGCTGAAAGTATAGCATTTGAACACTTTGATTTTTTTTTTTTTTCCCTTTTCCTTTTGAAGGTAATCAAAAGTTGGTTGGATGTCAGAAATGTTTTTCATTTTTTTTTACAATGATAATTACAAAACATTTTTTTTTAGGGGGGGAATGTGTAACCCACCGAAAGTTTTGTCTAGAAGGGGATACAAATTTTAGGAGGTCACCAGTGATAAGACATTTATAAAACTGAAACATGTTTATTTTTTTCTAAGTCAACAAAAAATCGAATTGTTAGGATTTTTTGTTGGTATTTTATTTAATTTATAAAATAGTTTTAGTTGTATTTAGATTTAGAGTCATTTGGAAAAAAATAAATAGTAAAAGGAAGATAACGTCGAGGCACTTCCTGTCGACATTCTAGAAATCTCCGACAGTGAATCATTGATCGTTGAGAGAGCAAGCCATATTTTCGTTAGTAGTTTAGGCTACTATTCACCTATTTCTTAGGTGATCAACGTGCCCTTTTTTAGGTGAGTGTTAATGTTATAGTGGGTTAGTTATTCTGAGTAAGATGTTGTGTGTCTTAATTACGTTATTTTTCAGAGGTACATTAGTACTGTGGGGAACCGGTTCGAAGCAGTCATTTGGGTGAAAGTAAATTGTTATGATTAGAAATGCTTGATGTCTCAAGCATTTCTCTTGCTATAAGTTGTGTTTTTTGGTGCTGTTGGCCTTTTGAGTGACTGTGAATTATTGGAGCATTTTCAGGCAATCATATTTGATTTTTGTGTTGTTATGATGTATGAAGAATTGTTATGGTGTATGAAGAATGAATATTGAACACCCCTGTTTCAGTGAAGGTTGAGCTGAATTTCTCAAGGAAAAATATTTGTTATGTTTTATATTTTACTCTGTTGAACAACTGAGTAAGATGGTTGGAAGGGTTGTGGTAGATATAATGTTGTGGTACACATATTTTTTATCTGGGTTCTTCCTGAATCATAGCTCAGTACCTCATATCTGTTCCTACCCATATGTCTCCTCCAACCCGTCACCTTGGTGTGTGTATATGTGTGTGTGTATGACAATAGACATGTAAAATGTTAATTTTATGTGTAATCAGTTGCATGTGTGTGACTAAATTGAATGAGAGCGTTTTGATTGCGTACTCCACAGGATTCAGTGTTGTCAAAAGGCAGAACCTGGGTGAAATGTTTTGACACCTTTAGTGGTTGAATTAGGCATTAGATTGCTATGTGTTTTATGTTGGGGAAAACAGGTGACACCCGGAGAGTGAAGTTGTTCTGCCACTATGAAAAAAAACCTGTTACCAAATTGAGGTTTGGTGGAATGGCTCAAGAAGCCGTCACTAAATTAGTTATTGCACTGTGCTATCCACAGTGGGTGTTTTAGTGCGATTAATCTGAATATTTTTGTGTATGTTGGATTGTGTGCAGAGAGCACAAACCGCTGACCGGTGGTCCACTCCACCACAAAGCTGTGTTTTTGAGTTGAGTTTGATTTGGGGCATGGTTTGAGATTTGCTATCTACCTTATAAACCAATAGAATTTTTCAAATCAATAAATCCTTGGAACAGCCATTCCAGTTTTATCTACTTCTTTGTGTGAAAGAGTCAGAACCCTATGTACCCGGCGGAAGGATAAAGAGCCTGGGTTACAAAAAGATAACAATTCTCCCCCATGACAATGTCCGATGCATAGGTCCTGACTTGTCAGGGGCTTAACGGCAGCGCAACCACATTTTCGCTCCTGTGACAGACAGCAAAAGTTGCTGTCTGAGCGTTCCACGAAGAAGAAGAAGAATATCCTCTAAATGGAAATT
>CM060341.1:34446481-34450883 GCA_030674155.1 Stramonita haemastoma | reverse complement strand
TTTTTGGGGGGGGGGGGTTTTTTAAAAAAAAAAAAAAAAATATTCTCGGGGTTTTTTGGGGGTTTTTGGGCATTTGGGGTAAAATTTTTCCAAAAAAGATTTTTAAAAAAAGTAAATTTTTCCCCCTTTCCCCCCTTCTCCCCCTCTCTTTTCCTCTCTCTCTTTTCCTTTTCTCTCTCTCTCTCTCTCTTCTCTCTCTCTCCTTTTCTCCCTCTAATCCCTCTCTCTCTCTCCTCCTCTCTCTCCCCTTCCCCTTTTCTCTCCTTTCCCCCCTTTTCCCTCTTCTTTTCTCTCTCTTCTCTTTTCTCAAAGCGGATGTTTAGTGGTCAAACATTGGGGGGGGGCCCAAATTTTTGAACCCCCCGGGGTTTTGGGGGGAGTCCGGGGGAGGAAAATTCTTCCTGGAGAAAACAGTGTGTCTTTTTTTTCCCCCCCAAAAAAAGTCCTTCGGGGGGGATTTTAAACCCCCGGGGTTTGGCCCCTTTGTAAAAAAGCAGCAAAAAAATCTTGCGCAAAGTTTTAATCCTTTTCCCCGCTTTTCGTAAGAGTGGGGAAATTCGTGTGCCGGTGGGAACAGTTTTTGACCAATTTAATTTAACAAAAAAAACCTGCATACAAGGGGGGCCAGTTTTAAAAAAAAAAATGATTGTTTTTTTTTCCCCCTCGTTTTTAAAAGAAAAAAAAAATAAAAACTCTCCTCTCTCTCTCTCTCTCTCTCTCTTTTCTCTCTCTCTTTCCTCTTTTTTTTCCTCTTCTCCCCCCTCTCTCACACACAACACACACCCCACCCACATTTTTCACCCACACTTTCAAAAAATTAAGTGCCCAAGTGTAAAGGATTTCACCCCCCACCCCCCCCCCACCCCACCCCCCCCCCCCCCTTTTACCCCACCCCACCCCCCCCCAAAAAAAAACCAAAGCAGTTGGTTTTTTTCCCCTTTTTTTTAACCCCCGGGGGGAAAAACCGTCATCTTCATAGCCTTAATTCGTCCCCCCCCTTTAAAAACCCCATCTTTCCCCCAAAAATTTTCCCTTTTCTCCAAAAAAAAAATTTCCAAACAACCCCGGAAGTTATTTTTAAAAACAAGGGAAGTCATCAACAATTTTTAATTCTTGCGTGGGAGAAAACAAGCCATACGCGGCAAAGTTCAGGGGGCCCCAAAAGGCCAAAACGAGTTTTTCATCTCTTTTTGCCCTTCGAAAAAAATTTTATTCCCCCCCCCCCCCTTTTTTTTCCCCCTTTCCCCCCCTCTCTTTTTTAAACAACAACTGCATGCACGCAGGGTGCCCAACCGGGGGGGCCCCATGTCTGTGGGTCCATATGTCAGGGCTTTCGCGGTGCGGAGGGGGGGCCCCGTGCAGGGGGTTTTTCCCAAATTTTCGAAACCCGGGGTGTGGGTTGCGGGGGGGTTTATTTTTTGCTCCCCAAAAATGGATTTGGGGGGGGGAAAAATTGGGGGGGGAGGGACATTTTGCGGCATGAATGGCGGAACGGGTGGGGTTTTTTTCCCCGGGTTTTTTTTAAAAATTTGGGTTTTTTAGTTTTTGGGGGGAATTTCTTTTTAAAAAGGGAAAAGGGGTTGGGGGAAAAAAAGGGGGGAGGGGGAGAGGGCAGCGCAGGCAGGCGCTTGTCTTTTTTCGTTTGGGGGGGGGGGGGGGGGGGGGACTGGGTCGGTTTTTTCTGTCGGTTTTGTTGGGCAACTGTGAGGTATGTCGGATCAGTAATTTTCATACACAAAAAAAAAACCCGGGGGGGTTTGGAATCTGCTGCCCCCTTTTTTTGTTTTTTTTTGTGTGTGTTTGTTGAGTTGTTTTTTTGTTTTTGGGGGTTTTTTTTTTTTTTTTTAAAAGGGGGGGGGTGGGGGGGGGGTTTTTTTGGGGGGGGTTTTTTTTTTTTGGGGTTTTTTTTTTTTTTTGGGGGTTTTGGAAAGGGGGGGGAAAAAATTGGGGGGGGGGGAAAAGGGGTTTTTTTTTTTGGGTTTTGAAAGATTTTTTTTTATATTTCTGAGTTTTGCGTTTTTTTTTTTACTATTAAACAAAATGGGGTGTTAAGTTAAGGAAGATTTGTGATTTCAATGATTAAGAGAAAAGGAGAGATGGGGAGAAGAGAGAAAGAGGAGAGAGAGGGAGAGAGAGAGAGAGAGGAGAGAGAGAGAGAGAGAGAGATAGAGAGATGAGAGAGGTTCAAAAAGAAAAAAAACAAAAAAACTTTTTGTGCTCTGTTTAGTTTGAGGTAATGGAATATGCACCGATTGACTTTTTTCATACAGTTCCCATGTACGTGCGGTTTAGTCAATTTTCCCATCCTTTCCCACTGTCACAAAAGGCTGAGTCTTTTATAAAGTGGAACAGATTTTAACTTGTTCGCAAGATCTTCTGCGTGCGTTAGCAAATGGGCCCTCCATTTACAGTCTCATCCGAAAGACTTGGAAACTGAGAAACTTAAAAAAAAGAAATCAACCATGTTGCATTCAATAGTCATCCCTCATACCAACAAAGATTCCAGGAAAACCATTAGACACACATACAATTAGTCATAGTAGGCTAGGCTAAATGTCAAAGATATCAAAGTGGTGCATATTAACGGCACAGTCACCCCTCAGACTATCAATATCCATGAAACAGATCTGAAATACGTTCGAAATTTCTTTCAAATATTCGGCTCTGAAAAAGGAGAATAATGGCTCCTATCTACAAGATGTCAAGGCTGGAATCTGTATGGCCAAGCTAGAGATGATTTAGGTAAAAGCATATGGGCAGACATATGGAAAGACGGAGGCATACCTAAACATCTCCAAATCAGAAACGTACATTACATTATCCTAGCCTGTATCGCTGCATGGGTCAGAAAAGTGGGCACTACGAAAATTGAACAGACAAAGCAAGTGCAGCTGAAAAGTGGTTCTGCAGGCCACTTCTATAGTCAAATGGTCGAACAGAAGCACAAATGAAAGAATTGTGAATGAACTCTCAGTGCAAAGACATTATGTTAGCAGAAAATGATAAGCAATGACTGAAATATATTATTGATCATGCAAACAGAAAGACACAGACACATCTGATGACGACAGTTTTCAAAGATAAGGTTGAGGCAAGAAAGAAAAAAGAGGCAGACCACCAACATCCTACTTTGCCAACATCACTGAGATCAGTGGTCTGGGAGGGCTGCAGGAGATCGTAGAACTCAGCAAAGACACACAGAGAGATGGCGAACCCTGGTGGCATTGTGTGGAGCTAGCTTCTACCGACGATAGAGGCGATGGAGACAGTTGAATTGAGTTAAAAGTTTTAGACCACCACGCATGCATACATACAGAATCAAAAGCTTTTCTATAGTCAATATAATGCACAATACAGTTTCTTTTTACTGATTTCAAAAGAGACCAACCCAGCACGTAAACACAAACGTATGATCCATAGCATAATGATATTTTCGAAATCCAGATTGATTGTGTGATATTAGATTCTGTTGGAGAAAGGATACCCTCGATTGGTCAGACCTGTTGTCAATACTTTTCCAATACAACTGAGCAGAGGAGCGGATGACAAAATTATAACAAAACCAGCATGCACACAGGTGTCGTGTTTAGACACCATCCCTGAGGAAAAATCGGGGAGTTGGAGTCCCAGGGCGGCTCGGGGCTGTAGGTATATGGCAACATTCTGGTGGCTCCTGCGACGGTACAGGAACCATTCGTATCGGTCATTGCCTTTCCAATGGATCATTCCAGTGCCGTGGAGAGGGGGGGGGGGGGGTCTGCTGCATGGGTAACAGCTTGCCCTCCATACTTACCTACCCAGGCTTTGCGCTCTAAAGACTAGAGCGCAACTCCATAGTCTTCTGAGGCTGATGGTGCCTACTCCTCCTCCTCCTCCAACTACTACTGCTACTACTACTACTACTACTACTACTACTACTACTACTACTACTACTACTACTACTACTACTACTACTACTACTACTACTACTACAACAACTGAGCAATGTTGTCACAGTCATTTATCTACCTTTTCCTTTTAAAAGGGGTTTAATTAAGCCAATAGTCTAGTCATTTTGGGACATCAATTTATTATTTTAGTGTTGAATAATTCACAAAAGACTGGAACAAGCAATGGTGCACTGTATCTAATAAATTCATTGCAAACCTCATTAACCTCACTTTTCTCTCTGCTTTCATATCAATCCTTACACTGATAATTTCGTTTCCATTTATAATATCGGCATTGATTAAGAACTTCTGAGTCATATTCACCAAGATAATCTATTGGAGCCGCCGCTGTAGTCTAGTGGTTAGGGCGTTGGACTCGTAATCTAAAGGTTGCGGGTTCGATCCCAGCTTTCGGCTATGGCGTTGTGCCCTTGGAAAAGGCACTTTACGGCTACTTTCTCACCCCACCCAGG
>CM060341.1:34418981-34433981 GCA_030674155.1 Stramonita haemastoma | reverse complement strand
CATGTCTCCTCCACGACCGTTCCTGTCATGAGAAAGAAGAAGAAGAAGAAGATTTTATTTTAGTCTTTTATATCGAGGATAATGGGATAAGCACTCTTGTGCTTTTTTTTTTTTACATTCATTCCCCGTGTGTATGCAGTTTTGTAAATGTCATCTGTTCCCACCGGCACACGATGGCCTACTCTTACGAAAAGCGGAACATGATTTAACGTGTGCGCAAGATGTTCTGCGTGCTTTCACACACGGGGCCTCGGTTTACAGTCTCATCGAAGGACTTTTGGGGGGGAGAGTGGAGTCAGCACTGATGTGAACTCCAGGAGAAAAAATCTCCTCGAACGGGAATCGAACCCTGTTCGTCAAATTGCGAGCGTAATGTTCTGACCACTAGGCTATCCCGTCCCCATTCACCTGCCTAACAAATAAACCGTCAGGTTCTGGGCTCCATTCCCAGCCTTGCCCTTTCTTCCTAGTTTGACGAGAAAATCGAACTGAATGGCAGACAGACGCTATAGCCGAGTGGTGAAGATCGTTTGACTTCAATCCCATGGGTCTATGAAGTCGTGAGTTCGAATCTTGACAGCGTCTTGTGAATCAAGGATTTTTTTTTATATTATTATCTCCCAGGTCAACTTCAAGTGCAGAACCAGCCGGTGCCTTAATTCCCTTCGTGTATATACACATGCAGAAGATCAAATACGCACGTTAAAGATCCCGCCATTCATGTCAGTATGTAGAAGGTGTCAGCGTTTGGTTGGTTACGGAAACACAAACATACTTATTGACTGATCGATTGATTGATTGATTCTTTTATATCGAGGATAATGGAATAAACACGCATGTGCTTTTTTTTTTATACATCCAGTCTCCGTGTGTATGCAGTTTTGTCAATCTTGTCATCTGTTCCCACCATAATCAGCATACATACTAAATACAGTTGCATACAGGAAAAAGAAAAAAAATAATGGGTAGGCGCTGCACTTGCGGCGACGTGCTCTCTCTCCCCGTGTAGAGCAGCATCGCCTGAATCTCACGCAGAGAAATCTGCTGTAACATAAAGTGGTACAAAATACCCCGAATCGAAATGCAGCTACCTTACTTAATGGTGGGAGTAAAAACGGTAGCATATACAAAAGTCTTATTGGTGAACCTCAGAGCTCTATACCCGAGGAACGAAAACAAACAAAAAAAAACAAAACAAAACAAATAAAACTAAAAACAAAACTCGTGTTCTTCAGTGCAGAGGGAGGGATCTTTTCCCCTAATTGCTGCAGCAGAGAGAGAGAGAGAGAGAGAGAGAGAGAGGAGAGAGAGAGAGAGAGAGAGAGAGAGAGAGAGAGAGAGAGAGACAGACAGGAGCAGAGACAGAGACAGAGACAGAGGACAGAGAGAGAGACACAGAGAGACACAGAGAGAGACACAGAGAGAGACAGAGAGAGACACAGAGAGAGAGAGAGAGAGAGACACAGAGAGAGAGAAAAGAAGACAGAGAGACAGAGAGAGACGAGAGAGGAGCAGAGGAGACAGAGAGAGACAGAGAGAAGAGAGACAGAGAGACGAGAGAGAGAGAGGAGAGAGAGAGAGAGAGAGGAGAGAGAGAGGAGAGAGAGAGAGGAGAGAGAGAGAGGAGAGAGAGAGAGAGAGAGAGAGAGAGAGAGAGAGAGGAGAGAGAGAGAGAGAGAGAGAGAGAGAGAGAGAGAGAGAGAGAGAGAGAGAGAGAGAGAGAGAGAGAGAGAGAGAGAGGAGAGAGAGAGAGAGAGAGAGAGAGAGAGAAGTGTTGACGCCAGCTGATTGATGCCTGTCTTAGGAAATTAAGACGCGGGTAAGAAGTCTTCATATTCCACTGTCACTACCTATCCTTTTACAGTCTTGCATTTCCAGAGCGAGTCATGTCTATGCGATTTTTTTTCTATTTATTTTTTTTTCTCTTTTATTTGGAGGATAATGGAATAAGCACTCATGCACTTTTTTTTTTTTTTTTTTTTTTTCAAAATCCAGTCCCTGTGTGTATGCAGTTTTGTACATTTTTTCCTCCCAGTTCCCACTGGCACACAATGGCCTACTACTGAGTGGTGGTCTGGGCGCTAGTCTTTCGGATGAGACGATAAACCGGTGTCCCGTGTGTTACACATCATCATTTAGCGCACGTAAAAGAACCCACACCAACAAGGGGGTTGACCCTGGCAAAATTATGTAGAAAAAAGTCATTCTGATAGGGAAACAAATACAGCTGCATGTAGGAAAAAGAAAAAAAATGGGTAGGCGCTGCACTTGTGGCGACGCGCTCTCCCTGGCGAGAGCAACCCGAATTTCACGCAGAGAAATCTGCTGTGACATAAAGTGGTACAAAATGCAAAAATACCAACAAAAGAAATTACTCGTTCGAAAAGTGGAACCGGTTTTAACGTGTGCGTAAGGTGTTCTGAAGATTTGCGTTTTTCAGGCAAGTCTGTGTAAATTAACAGCAGTTTTTTTGTTATTGTATGCGTGCGTGCGTGTGTGCAAGCTAGCGTGTGTGCGTGCGCGCGTGCGCGTGCGCACGTGTGTGTGTGTGTGCGCGCGCTTGTGTGTGTGTGTCTCACGCAAGAACAGTGTGTTGTCTTCGATTTTACGTCTGTTCACTCTTAGCGACAATAATAGGCATCCGTCAGTCTCGGAAGACTATGGAGTTGCGCTCTAGGCTCTAGAGCACAAAGCCTGGGTTAGTAAGAATATGGAGGGCAAGCTGTTACCCATGCAACAGACCCTCAACCTCCCTCTCCATGTCGCTGGAAAGATCCATTGGAAAGGCAATCGCCGATACGAATGGTTCCAGTGCCGTCGCAGGAGCCACATGAACGTTGCCATATACAGGCTAGTGATAGAAGAGCGAACCCCCCCCCCCCCCCCCCCAGAGGGGTCATATTATTAAGAAATAAAACAATAACAAAAACATGTAAACAAAAAACCTGACAATGCAATAAGAATGGTCATAAAGCATTAAAAAAAAAATCCATTAACGTTGATGTAATTCTGAGGAATGTCCTACAGGACTGTGCCGAAGACCGTTCTATCTATCTATCTATCTATCTATCTATCTATCTATCTATCTATCTATCTATCTATCTATCTATCTATCTATCTATCTATCTATCTATCTATCTATCTGTCTGTCTGTCTGTCTGTCTGTCTGTCTGTCTGTCTGTCTGTCTGTCTGTCTATCTATCTATCTATCTATCTATCTATCCCTTAGTCTGGCGACCGTGGGGGCACCCCTGAAGACTTGACAACCGGTTCCCTCCATTCCTCTCTCTGTTCTGCCTTTCTCAGGGTTTTGTTGAGTTCTAGGCCTGTCCATTCGCTGATGTTGTCCTCCCATCTCTTCTTTGGTCTGCTTGTTCACAATATCAAAATGCCAATTTTAAATTACTGATATGCTGGTGAAAAAATTGGATGAAATAAAAGGTTTTATCCTCTTATTTCCAAAAAAAATCACATGAGTGTTAATGAGACTCACCACTCAGACATTTACCATTAAAAAACAAACTGAATTTGGTTATGAATGAATGCGTTCAGTATCATCATATACAACAAAGCGTTGAATCTTCTTCCAATAAAAAAATATTCTGTACAAGTATTCAAATGGTCCAAGACTCTTGATTTATAGGTATTCATCGCATATCTATCTAATAAAAGGATTGCAGATATCTAAAACTTAATAAGTGCAGGTCTCTCTAATAAAAAATAAACAAAAATTCTCGGTTTAGTCAATATGAACAATGTGTATGTATGTGCAATATGTATATCTACGCACTCATTACGTTTATCGTCACTGTCACAAACCCACACACTATGAACGTACATTAACCCCTCTCTCTCCTTCCCCCTCCCACACCCCCCCCCCCCACCAACCCCCCCCCCACCAACCCGCCCCCCCCCCCTAAAAAAACAACAACAAAAACCCCCCTACACACAAAAAACTCCACCCTGGCGGCGCCTATGGGGATAGGTAACGGGCAAAGAGGTCTGAGCGGCAGTGAAGCAAATTACCGGTGTTTAAACTCCTCACCCATTGTCCGCCACTTTAACCACTCCGGGTGCAAGCAGCAGACAGACCCTTGTCCTTCAAGAGACAGGGGGGGGGGGGTACCAGGGGGAGGGGGGTGGGGGAGGGGAGGTCGAGGGAGAAGCAGCTAGCTCTAAGAAGCAGAGGAAGAGAGGTGGGGCGGGGGGGAGGGAGGGGAGGGGCAGATTGAACTGATAGGCACTGCGTCGCCAAGAAGATTTTTTTTTTTGGGGGGGGAGGGCGTTTTTTGGGGGATGGGTGGGAGGGGGGGGAGGAAGGATGGTGGGGTTGGGGTGGGGGTGGGGATGGGGGGGGGGGTAGGGGGTGGAGGGGGGAAGGGTAAAGGGGGGACGGAGAGAGATATATATGTAGAGAGAGGGGGGGCAGGCAGGCAGGCAGACAGACAGACAAACAGACAGATTCAGAGAGAGACAGAGACAGAGACAAACAGACAGACAGACGGAGACAGAGAGAGAGAGAGACAGAGAGAGACAGAGAGAGACAGAGAGAGACAGAGATATAAAGACAGACACAGAGTGAGAGACAGAGAGACAGAGAGAGGCGGAGAAAGAGAGAGAGAAAGTGAGAGAGAAAGAGAGAGAGAGAGAGAGAGAGAGGAGAGAGAGAGAGAGAGGAGAGAGAGAGAGAGAGGAGACAGAGAGAGACAGAGAGAGACAGAGACAGAGACAGAGACAGAGAGACAGAGAGAGACAGAGAGAGAGACAGACAGACAGACAGACAGACAGAGACAGAGACAGGGAGACAGAGAGAGAAACACACACACAGAGACAGACAGACAGACAGAGGCAGAGACACCAAGACAATACAGACAGAGCGAACTACCGAGGTGAAGACAGTTCTCTATGTGCAGTGCATTGGCAGAATAGAAAGAGAGGGGAAGTAGTCCTGGCAGGAGGTGGGGGGGAAGGGGGAAGGTTTCGGGGGGAGGGGGGAGGAGGTGGAGGCGACGGACGGCGTCGAAGTGGGGAAAGATATTATTGGGTTTAGGGGGAGGAGGTGGAGAAGAGAAGACTGTGTCATTTGCTTGTGTCGCCATCCTCTTTAGAAGCTTACTGCGGCACTGCCCCCCCCCCCCCCTTCACCCCCACCCCCACCCTCACCCCACCCCGTTCTCTCTCTCTCTCTCTCTCTCTCTCTCTCTCTCTCTCTCTCTCTCTCTCTCTCTCTCTCGGGGAGCGGGGCGGGTGCATGTTCAAGAAAGACGTGTGTTATTTTCTCTCCAATTTTTCGTAAAATTAGCATGTCTACAAGTTATGTATGGCTGTGATTTTTTGCACACAATTGGACTGTTGGTGGCTCCATCAATTAAATTGATTGGATCGACATGAAAACCTACGTGTGGTCAGTAATGAAACATATTCAATTTTCTACATAATCAGTATAAACAATGAAGAAAAATATTTTATAAACAAAGCTCATACTGCGTGGCAAGCTCTAGGCTCCTGTGTGTGCTGCACGTGCGTGTATTTCGAAAGGTGTGTACCTTACACAGAGATACATGCATGCGAGATTTCAAACATTCCATGTGATTCTTTGGCCTTGAACTTTGTTGTTTACACTCTGTTTTGGAACTGATTAACACGTGCAATACCGTGTAATACCGTGACATTGACATTGGCTTTGTTTACCCCCCCTCTAAACCACAGGCGCCTTAAAGATGTCACAAGAAAATTTCTCCCACCCTCAATTAAACATGATGCAGTTTATGGACTGGCGATTTGCTCACATACAGCTAGAGCTACAACAACATGCTGCCAGCATTAAAACAACCATAGAAGAAAAATTTCAGATGTTAGACAACAGCATATTACATCTTACAAGGGACATCAGTGAGCTAAAAGATGTAGTAGAAGAAAATAGAGAGAACATTGAAGACCTCTTGGAAGACAGGCGCACGATACTGGAAAGACTGGACAAGCTGGAAAGGAACGTACAAGTGATTGAACAAGATACAAAAGCATGCAATGTTGTGTTTTTCAATATAGAAGAAAATCAATATGAGGACAGGGCTACTACAACACAAATCATTGTAGATCTTCTGAACTGTTATAACCCAGCAACCCACTGGCATCAAGATGACATCGTAAAAGCATTCCGACTGGGGAAACCTCGGCAGCAAAGAAGAGAACCACGACCAATCCTGGTGCAGTTCAGTAGGATGGCAGACAAAATGGCTGTGCTGGGGGATTCATATCTCAGAGAAGACCTCAGACAATATGGCATTAGCGTCGCATCTGACCTCACCTCACGGCAAAAGGAGCTGATCGACTTCTATCGTAGTCAGGGCAAACTAGCATATTTCTACAATGGAAGACTACAGGTCAGGGACAGACAGGAGTCAAGATTAAGGTTTCCTGAAGAGCAACGAAGTACAGCAAGGTCAGCTCAGAAAGCAGAAGACTGGCCACATCTCCAATACAACAGACAGAGAGGATGAGACAGAGGCTGGTCCAGCAGACAGACAACTGGCAACACAAGCAGGAGTGAGCCAGGAAGAATTTCCAGGTCACCTCCATTCCAACGGAAGGATGACAACTTCGAAACTCCTCCACCAAACGTCAGACGCCAGCGGCAACCTTACTCTGGCAGGGTCTTTCAACAAAAACCGGAGAATGCTGTTTCAAGAAGCAGTGCAGGAAGCAGAAGGTCAACAAATTCCAGAGACTCTGTCCATGCCAAGATTCAGCAGAGACACTACCAGGACGATTCTGTCAGGAGACCAGTTGTTCCAGCTCACAGTGAAGAAGAAAATGACTCTCCAATGCCTGAGCACAAACGATTTGTGTTTCGAGAAGACCAAAGCCTCAAAGGGACCAGAGCAACTTATAATAAACAAGAAGATAACTGTGATTGTGGTACAGACAGTAATCAAAACCAAGGCAGGAATATACAAGAAAGTGACATATACACAGTGTGTAAAGTTGCTGGGGAGAGTTACCGCAGTCATGATGACTCAAAGAAAAATGAAGACAGATGTAACAGTGATGAAAATGAGGATGACATTGAGGACAAAGACATTGAGGACAAAGACATTGAGGACAAAGACATTGAGGACAAAGACATTGAGGACAAAGACAACCATTTTCCTTCTTCACCCAGGGAGGAAATACAGACAAGTGATGACAAAATCACAGGGAACAAGACTGAATTAAAGGTGACATATGACATGGAAACACATCAGCAACTTGGTCTTGACAGTCATAAACATGAACTGAATATTACAGACACTGACCAAGACACCACAAAGGTAAATGAATCACAAGAACTGACCAACATTAACTTCAACGAACAGACTGGCACTGGAGACCAAGAGAAACAGAGTGAAAAGTACAGAAAACCATGGTGACAGTGAAGCCTCAAAGTTAAAGAAAAGCAGAGGTAAAGTAGTCCGTAAACAGTCAGACACCAGCAGTAGTAAAAAAGCAGATCCTCAAAGAGAGATGGAGGTGGCAGAGCAGGGCAAGACAGGACCTGGAAGCCTGTGTAATGCCCAGCCATCAGGAACAGGGAGGCAGCCAAGGCCTATCAGGCGTGCTGCCTCTCAGAAACAAGAAGCTCCAAGCATGCACACAGAGTCGCGCAGGTCAGTGAGCCAATCCAGTATCCTGGACTCTCTCAGGAGAGTTTCAGTGGGGGAACATTCCCATGAGAGTGGAGCGGCCTCACGTGATAAAAGGAAGCCTGTTAATTCTGGAGCCTCTGTCTCCAAGAAATAGGATATTGGCCGGGCCACAAAAACAATATCTATATATAAAGAAAATAAAAGTCAACCTTGTGGCTTAATTGGTGAACCCAAAGAGAATGAGACACACATGTTTGTAGATAATGTACATAAGCAACATATTGATTTTCTAAATTATAATGTTAATGGTTTATTGCAAAAGTTAGAAAATAATGATTTTGTTAACTTTCTTCAGCTACATGATTTTATATGTTTAACAGAAACGTTTATTAGTTATGATTTTGAATCACCACTTTTCAGTGATTTTGTTGTATTTACATCAAAGGCCAAGAAATTGTCGCATCAGGGCCGATATTCTGGAGGAGTGATTGTAATGGTGAGAAAGAAGTATGCCTGCTACATTGATAAGGTTGATATAAAATATGAAAATATAGTTGTGCTAAACATTCAGAAGAATCTGTTACAAACTAATAAAAATGTACTTTTAATCTGTGCTTATATACCTCCATATGATTCTGTGTTCTGGAAACATCACCAAAATGGATATGGTATGGAAATGCTTGAGCAATGCATATTGGACTTGCAAGAATTGAATGATGATTTTTATGTTCTATTAACTGGTGATTTGAATGCAAGAACAGCATGTGAGAATAATTCTTTTTCTGATGATGAGTTTGATAAGGACTTAAAAACAGTGTATGTCACAAGTGATTTTGTTAGAAACTCACAAGATAAACAGACGAATCTATTTGGCAATCAACTACTTGAAATTTGTAATATGTTTGATTATTTAATTTTGAATGGTCTGTGTCAACATGACTTTGATGACGGGTATACATATATTTCATTTGCAGGAGCCAGCACAGTTGACTATTTTATCATGTCTTGTGAATGGTATGCGTCTGTTGATATTGTAACTGTAGACATTAGTAGTACTACAGAGTCAGATCATCTACCTGTTTTTATGAGGATTGGTTTGAAAAGGGATGTGACTAAACAAAATGATGATGAACAAACTAATGAAGAGAAACATAGTGTAGTAGAAAAAGTTGTTTGGAAAGATGATAAGAAAGAAGAATTTATTGAAACACTTAACAGTCTTACCATGCAGAACAAAATTATTAGTGCCTTAAACCTTCTTGACAGTGACATAGATGATGCTCTGGAGCAATTTACACAATGCCTGAATGAGGCTAGCAGTTGTATGCTCACCAGACATCATACTTGTCAGAACAAACGGTCAAGGTGGTTTGATGATGAGTGTCATCAGATTAAGAAAGAGACAAGAAGAGCGTTGAATTTATTTAGAAAAACAAAAGACGAGAATGACAGACAGATTTATGTTACAAACCGGAAAAAATATAGACAGTTATTAAAGACCAAACGCCAAACATTTAGAAAACAAAAAGTAGAGTCTCTAGCTAACAATAGTTCAAATTCAGCACTGTTCTGGAAAGACTTGCGGAGTATGGGTTGTGTAATAAAGATAGAGTTTCAAACAAAATAAATAAGACAGACTGGGTTAACTATTTCAAAGAGGTATTTCAAAGTAATGAAGCAGTATTTAATCAATGTATACACACAGAAGCAGATCTGTTAGAAGAAAATGAACATGAACTGAATAGAGAGATTACAGAAGAAGAAATAAATAAAGCTATACATAAACTGAAGTCTGGTAAGGCATGCGGGATTGATAAAATTATTGCAGAAATGCTAAAAAATGTAACTATTGAAGCTAAACAGTTCATTTTCAAGCTTTTCAATACTATTTTCAGTAAAGGTATATATCCACAGAAGTGGTCTAAAGCCATTATTATTCCGATTTATAAAAAGGGGGATCCAGAGCTAGTAGACAATTATAGGGGAGTATCATTACTGAGTATACTATCTAAATGTTATACTTCTATATTAAACGCTAGATTATATTCGTGGCTAGAAAATAATCACTTGATATGTGAAAATCAAGCAGGTTTTAGAAAAAGATATTCTACGATAGACCAGATTTTCAATCTATATTCAATTGTCCAGAAGTGTATGTCTAAGAAAGGTAAAAAAGCTGTACGTTGCATTTGTTGACTTTAAAAAAGCTTTTGACTCGGTTTAAACATGATAAACTTTTGAGCTGTATTAAAAGTCAGGGGGTAAAGGAAAATTTTTTGCATCATTATCAGCCATGTATAACTCATTATTATCGTGTATACGAATAAACAGCCAATTATCAGAGTTTTTTGAATGTCCAATAGGAGTCAGGCAAGGCTGTGTTCTGAGTCCTACGTTGTTTTCGGTCTTCATTAACCAGCTAGCTGATGATATGAATGAAAAAGGAAGGCATGGAGTCCAGTTATTACCTAATATTATGGATATCTTTATTCTGATGTTTGCAGATGATGTTGCACTGTTTTCAACAACCCCAGGAGGTTTGCAACATCAATTAAATATTTTGAAAGACTGCTGTAATAATTTACAATTGAGTGTCAACATCAATAAAACAAAGGTGATGGTCTTTAGGAAAGGTGGATTTCTTTCAAAACAGGAACAATGGTATTACAGTGGTATTAGGTTAGAAGTCGTGAATCAGTATTGTTATTTAGGGTTTAACTTCACAACAAAGATTAGCTGTAAATTGGGTACAGAACATCTAGTCACTAAGGGAAGGAAGGCAGTGATTCAGTTAAATAAAGTTTTTCATAGATATAAAGAAATGAATGTTCGTAACATTCTTCAAGATTTTCGATCTTAAGATACAGCCAATTCTATTGTACTCATCAGAAATATGGGGCACAAACAGATTTGAACACATCGAGAAAATTCATTTGATGGCATGTAAAAGATTTTTAGGAGTACCAGTAAGGACACCCAATAAGATGGTATATGGTGATTTAGGAAGATATCCACTTTATGTCAATTCATGTATAAGAGCCATTAAGTACTGGTTAAAAACTACTGCAATTAGATCAAAATAGAATATCATATAATGCTTACTGCATGCAGCTAGAGTTAGATAGACATGGGAAACACTGCTGGATTTCAAAAATAAGAGAAATTTTGTGTGAAACAGGTTTTAACATTGCTTGGATGCAGCAAAGTGTGGGAGATGTAAAAGCTTTCTTAGGTATGTTTAAACAAAGATTAGTGGATCTGTTCATTCAAGAATGGGGTGGGATTATACGAGATAAAGAGAGGATATGACAATTACAGATCGTTTAAAAGTATTTTTGAAAAAGAGCATTATATAAACTCTATTGATGTTTATTGCTTTCGAGTAGCAATTACACAAGCAAGATGTAACGTTTTACCTCTTAATAATAATGTATATAGATATAGTGAAAATGCTCAAGAAAAAATGTGTCCTTTTTGTAAAACAATAGTTGAAAATGAAGCCACTTTCTCATGGAAATTGTTGCATGTACACAGACTTGAGGGAAAAGTTCTTAAGCAAGTGCGTGAATGTGCCATTACCAGATCTGCTCAAAGCAACAAATGACGATACAGGCACAGTTTGTCTAGATATTTTTTCATTCTATTAACAAAAGGAAAATATTGTTGACCCCAAATGCTTTCTTGACTAGCTGTTGCGATCAGATATATACTTAATATGCATGTTTTATTAGACATCGGTTTTTGTTCTTTTGTAGCTGTTCATGGTTGATTACAGGTTTCAATCATGAAATGGAATAATTGTGTTTTTCCTATTTAACGTTGATAATAGTTACTTGTTTTATGCATTTGCATTGCTAATAGTATGAAGAATCCATTGCCGAACCCCAAGCCCAACAAATGTATTGTGGTCCAAGGCCAATGTACATTAAACATTTTAGTGTAGTGTTAGTGTTCTCTCTCTCTCTCTCTCTCTCTCTTTCTCTCTCTTCTCTTCTCTCTCTCTCTCTCTCTCTCTCTCTCTCTCTCTCTCTTCCTCTCTTCTCTCTTTTAGTTTGTTTTGAGTTTTTTGTTGTTGGTTTTTGTTGTTGGTTTTGGGGTTTTATTCATTTTCTTTAAAAAAAGTTATTATTGTTTTTTTCATCAGAATCCATGATAAGGACGGGATGGTGGAAAAAAAGTCCATGAGTATTTATTCATTATCCTCGAAATAAAAGAATTTGTATTGATTGATTGATTGATTGTTTTATCTCTGTACTCTGTTGTCTCTCAATTTTTATTATGTTATAAAAAAAACACTTATTGGGTTAGGGGGCGGGATAGCTAAGTGGTCAGAGCGCTCGTTTTTTCCCCAGGTCAAAGTTCAGTAGCATCGAGCGTGGTTACCAGTTGGATGGGTGACGGTTTGCGCACCTTAGTTTCAGTACAGTCCCCCCCCCCCCCAGTTCACCCAGCTGTCAGTTTATTGATACCTGCCATATCTAGGGTAGGGAAGGCAAAGCAGCGAGGGAGAGGAGATGGGCGCCGCCCTCAATATGCTGGTTCCTAGAAAAGCTGAGGTCTCTAACGCCTTGCTCCCCTATGACCACCTAGGTTATGGACACCTTTACCTTTTTACCTTTTTTTTTAAAAATTGGAGTTGGTGTTGGATGTTGAATTTTTCCTCTTTCTTCTTCCTATTGATTCTACATTCTTTTGGTAGTTTTTGTTTTGTTCTGTTTTCCCCTCATTGATTAATGATCAAAATTAGATGAAAAAAGATGCTGTTGCTGTTCCTGCTGCTGCTGCTTATGGTGTGATGATGATGACGACGATGATGATGACGATGATGATAGTGATGATGGTGATAATGATGATGATGCCTACTTTAATAACAAACTACGCTAACAATATCTTTTTTGTTTAGGATTGTGGTCAGAAAACTTTTTTAAAAGGAAGAGGCTAGATGTGTGTGTGTGTGTGTGTGTGTGTGTGTGTGTGTGTGTGTGTGTGTGTGTGTGTGTGTGTGTGTGCCGCGCGCGCGCGTGCGTGTGTGTGTGTCTGCGTGCGTGCGTGCGTGCACGCGCTATTTTCTTTACTATGTTGACTGTTTTTACCTATGCTTCCTTGTAGCCCACATATTTTTTTTAATATCCTTTTTGAGATATCAAAGAGTTCCTGTTCGTGTGAGTGTGTATAGATCTACACGTATACACATGTATGAATAATGAGGTAGATATGTGCATAATAATGTGGTGTGGTGTGTGTGTGTATGTGTGTGTGTGTGTCACTCTGTGTGTGTGTGTGTGTGTGTGTGTGTGTGTGTGTGGTGTGTGTGGTGTGTGTGTGTGTGTGCGCGCGCGTGTGTGTATATCCAGGCATAAGGGCGACCAAAACTTTCAGTAATACTACACCCACATCTCTGTCTTTACATTTTTTTTGGCGGAGGAAGAGTTGGGGGGGGGGGGGGGGGGTAAGCGGGGTGGCGCCTTAACTAAATTAACCCTTAAGCTGACTGCACCTTACACGCAGCACACATCTGTGCAGCAGTCTATGGATACACCTCACTCACTCACATCACTCACTCAGTCCCATGTCCCAAAGGACGTAGGGGGGACATGAGAGAAGACGCAACAGAGATCTTTTTCCATGCTTCACGATTCCTGTGTGGCTTAGTAGGAGGTGTTTGCAGGGATTTTTGCGGTCCAGTCTTTGATGTTGTCAACCCATGATTTCTTTTGGCGGCCTCTTCTTCTCTTGCCCTCGACTGTTCCTTGCAAGATGGTTTTTGCTAAGGTGTTGTGTCTTGTGGTGTGACCAAACCACATGATCTTTCACCTCTTTATGGTGGATAGCAAAGGCTCTTGGGGGCCCACACGCTTTTTAATACACCTAGGGTAGCCTAGATAGAAGGTACAAGATCAGATAGCTCAATGGTCAGAGCACTCGCTTTCCCCCATGCTAAGGTTAATAAGCAGCGTTGAGTGTGGTTACCAATTGGATGGGTGACCGTTTGCGTGCCTTGGCTTCAGTACAGTCCTCCCAGTTCACCCAGCTGTCATTGGTTCCTGCCCTCTTTAGGGTCAGGGAAGGTAAAGCAGTGAGGAGGGAGAGGAGATAGGTGCTGCCCTCAATATGCTGGCCCCTAAAGAAGTTGAGGTCTCTGAAATCTCCCTCCCTCCCAACAAAGGGTATGGGACCACATTTACCTTTACTAAATGATTATCTCAAACCGTATCAAGAGTTCCCGACTTCAGTGAAAAAAAAGATGCAAACTGAAGTGGTATGGGTGGTCACAGAACATCTGGCTGCCGAGACTCTCATACAGGGAATAGTACAAGGAAGGAGATGAAGAGGCAGACAGAGAAAACGATGGGAAGACAACATCAGAGAGTAGACTGACCTTGTGTGGAATCATATAGAAATAGTATGGAAAGGTGAAAATTGCAAGGAGTGGAGGAAGCTGGTTGCAAAATCTTCAGTTGACTCCACTCACATAAATGTCCAGATGAGACTGTAAACTGAGGTAGAACATCTTACACACACGTTAAAAAATCCAGTTCCAAATTTCAGAAGAGTAGGCTGTTTCGTGCTGGTAGGAAATAGTTTTTAAAAAAGAAAATTACGTTCACATTGGTGTTTGTGTTGAAACATAATCCCCAAAGTCGTAATGCAGCTGCCTTACTTAACAGCAGGAAAAAAGGTTGCATACACAATAATCTCCCCAAAGGTGAACCTCGGGTGGTCTTCTTGAGGGACGATGAAAAAAAAAAAGATCTGGCAAAACAGAGTTCTTTTGGGTCTAGAATCTCTGAAGAGTCTACTCATTGAAAGATTTTTTTCCCTCTGAGTTAACAAGATTCTGACTACACTAAACAACAAGTTGTTGTTATTTTGATTAAATTAACATCCCGCAGATATTTTCTGATTTAGAGACTGTCCACAGCAAGTCTTTTTAGTTGAGACTATAAACCAAGGTCCCCTGTACAGGCTTAGACCTGCCCTTGAACTAACCATCAGATTGCAAGTGCAGCATGCAGTGCTCTAAATCACCAGCTATTTCCGTCCCCAGTGAAAATTTTCTGTGACGGTAGTAGATGGGTATCCCGGTCATATAATGATGATTTAAAAGAGAGAGAGAGAGAGAGAGAGAGAGAGAGAGAGAGAGAGAGAGAGAGAGAGAGAGAGAGAGAGAGAGAGGGAGAGACAGACAGAGACAGACAGAGACAGAGAGACAGAGAGACAGAGAGAGGAGGCATGATAGCCCATGGTTAGAGCGTTGCACTTCTGACCAGACAGCCTGGGATTGAGTTAGCACCAAGGCGCCCATTTTAGGGGATTTTACCCTGGAGTTTAACATCAGAACTCTCGCTCCTTCTCCCCTGTGTGCTTGTGGTAA
>CM060341.1:34406318-34418881 GCA_030674155.1 Stramonita haemastoma | reverse complement strand
CTTTACCACCCTCCCTCCCACTCCTCCCGGCATTTTTTTTGTGGGTAGTTGTCGTCAACCCTTTTAAGAGTTTTTCCACCTGTCATCTGTCTGTTGTCTCCAGTTTGCGCTTTTTTTTTTTTAATAACCTAGGGAGGGGGGGAGGGGGGGTGGGGGGGAGACAACCCCCCCCCCCCCCTCCCCCGTCTCTCCCTCCTCCTCTGTCTTTGCTTGTGTACATTAGTCATTTGCTTTTTTTTTTTTTTTTTTTAACTCCTGCTGTGTTTGTGCTTTGTCATTCTGAGGTTGGTTTTGTTGTTGTTTTTTTAATGGAAATGGAACCAGACTGACAGACGCTAAAGCTGAGTGGTTATGACCGTTTGACTTTAAACAATCCCCTGTGCCTCCGTCCCCCCTCCCCCACCCCTCCACCACCATCCCCCCCCCCCCCCCCAAAAAAAAAAAAAGTCCTGGGTTCGAATCTCGGCTTCGGTGTCTGATGTAATAAGGGTGGGGATTTTTTTTTTATAATCTCTCAGGTCAATTTCAAGCCTATACCTACCAATAGCTGAATTTCCTTCGTGAACCTACGCATGCACAATATCAAATATGCGCGTTAATGATCTCGTAATTTATGCCAGCTTTAAGTGGGTTATGGAAACACGAACATACCCAGCATGCAATCTGGACAACGAAATGAGCTAGCTGCTCTGAACTCGGAATGTGACGGCTGAGGCTAGCAGGCAGACCTCCTGAAAAAGGAGAAGACGCATTCCTAAAGATCTCCTGTATGGCAAGAGAAGCATCGGCTACCTCCAACTGCGCTACAAAGACGTCTGCAAGCGTGACATGAAACAGAGAACTGGAGGAGGTAGCGGCTGACCGCAGCAAATGGCGCTGTGTTCTTCACAGACAGCTTCAACTTTCTCAGGAAGATGCATGCTGGTGGTAATGATGCGAGGTTTGCCTTCTTGTTTGGAGCTCTGCAGTTGTTTTTTTTTTGGATGAAGCCTGATCTTGCAGCAGACGAGAGAGTGGTCAGTGTCACAGTCTGCGCTGTGGTATGTGCGGGTGATGAGCACAGACTTGATGTTGGTACGTCGGATCAGGATCATGTCCAGCTGATGCCAATGCTTTGAGCGGGGATGGCGCCATGACACCTTGTGTTGTGGCTTGGTCTGGAAGTAGGAGTTGGTCACGCAGAGGTCGTTGTAGCAGCAGGCGCTGCCCATTTTCGTTAATCTTGCCAACTCCAAAGTGTCCAAGGCATGAAGGCCATGCGTCATGATCGGCACCCACTCGAGCATTAAAGTCTCCCAGGATGATGACATGTTCCTTGGGGGGTATTTTCTTGATGACGTTGCTGATGTTGGCATAAAACTCGTCCTTTGCTTCTGCTGTGGATGTAAGGGTGGGAGCGTAGGCGCTGACAGGAGTGACGAAGCCCTAGCCCTCGGAGGTATGGAAACAGGCTGTCATCAGGCATTCAGATCCCTTGTCTCCTGGTTCAACCATCTTCAGTAGGGTGTTCCTGACATCAAATCCCACTCCATGCTCTCTTCGGTCCTCCGCGCTCTTCCCGTGCCAGAAGAAAGTAAAGTCTTTCTCCTTGAGGGTTCCAGTGTCTGCAAGGCGGGTCTCCTGTAGAGCAGCTATGTCCACCTTCAGTCTCAGCAGCTCGTTGTTGATGACGACTGACTTTCTTGCATCACTGATGCCTTGGAGGTCTTGGGACAGTCCGGATGCCAATGTTTGGACGTTCCAGCTTCCCAGTTTTAGGACTGGGCACCTGTTTCTCATGGTTCTTGTATTTTTGCCTGGTGCGAGTCTTACAGCCTGCTTGTCGGTTTGATCCTAATCCTCAAGCACCCATTGAGGAAGGCAGACTGTGGCGGGACAACACCTTATTGGCTGGGGGCTGCCCAGCTTGAGGCGGGCGGTAGCTGTCCAGTGAAATCCTAGGATCTCTCCCACCGTCGGAAGCGACCCCTGGCGCCACGCTCTACGCCAGTCGAGCATTGCAGCTCATAACCGGTAACTGCTGCTTCCCGTGTTGTGTCCACACTCTGAGGCGAGGCTGGAGTGACCTTTCCGGGGCGCGAGCCTGGGCAGGATGGTATATAAGTGTACACATATGTATGTATATTACATAGGCCTTTACACACATCTATCGATCGATCGATCGATCGATCGATCGATCGATCGATCGATCTCTCTCTCTCTCTCTCTCTCTCTCACACACACACACACATGCACGCACGTAGGCACACAAACATCTCACAGAGAGAGAGAGAGAGAGAGAGAGAGAGAGAGAGAGAGAGGAGAGAGAGGAGTGAGAGAGAGAGAGAGAGAGAGGAGAGAGAGAGACAAACAGACAGACAGACAGACAGACAGACAGACAGACAGACAGACAGAGACAGAGACAGACAGAGAGAGAGAGATACAGACAGACAGACAGACGGACAGACAGACAGACAGACAGACAGACAGAGAGGTGTGCATATATAATTATATATATATTATATATATATATATATATATATATATATATATATATATATATATATATATATATAAAAGTTCTCAAAGTTTGTTATGGACATTACCTGTTAATTTTTGTTAATTACAGGGGCGGAATAGCCCAGGAATCAAGCCACCACTGAGACGCCTGCTCAAGGCAGTTTTATCCCTGGAGTTAACATCAGCACGGGATAGCCTAGTGGTCAGAACACTGCGCTGGCAATTTGACGACCCGAGTTCGATTCCCGTTGGAGGGGATTTTTCCCTGGAGTTAAAATTAGTGCTGACTCCCCTCTCCCCAAAAGTCTTTCGGATGAGTCTATAAACCGAGGCCCCGTGTGCGAACGCACGTAGAACATCTTGCGCACACGTTAAATCCTGTTCCGCTTTTCGTAAGAGAAGGCCATTGTGTGCCGGTGGGAAAAGATGACAATATTTACACAACTGCATACACACGGGGACTGGATGAAAAAAGCACATGAATGCTTATCTCATTATCCTCGATATAACAGAATAGAAAAAAAAAAGAATTGTACGGACTCCACTCCCTCAGCACAAAATTTCCAGAAGGTGGGGATGCTGTTTATTATACTGACAGCCTAGCCGCCTCCCCCCCCCCCCCCCTTTCCCGCCCCCCCCCCCCCGGCATCCCCACGAAGAAAATTCAATTCAAGTCTGTCCATCTGTATGTTTGTTTCTTTGTTGTATTGTTTGTTTTGTTTTGACAGGGTTTAACAGGTTGATTCATTTTGTGTTTGTGTGTTCTTGTCGAGTATGCATTTCAATGGCTCACTTTTGTCTTGGGTGGGGGGGTGGGGAGGGGGAGGCGAGGGGGGGGATGCTGGGGGGGCTCTGTCAGTATGAATAGCATCCCCCACCTTCTGGAAATTCTGTACAAGAAATTTCCTCTTTTTTCTCTTTCCTTCTGCCTTGTTCTTTTTAAAAAAAAATTTTTTTATCTTCCTTCTTCCCCCCCCCCCCCCCGGAAAGTTTCTGTTGAGTGAAGAGGATGAGTACATGATTTTAGTGACGTTCTTTGGCTAGAGCTCCAAAGTTCATTAATGATGAGATTTTTTGCGTAAGCGACAGTCTCCCTCAACCCCCCCCCTCCCCTCCGATGCCCACCTCCAACCGTTAAGGTACCCACTTTGCGACTTCGGGGATACATTTGCGAATTGAACCTAGTAATTTGTCAGGGCAGTTGGGAGACCTTGTACCTCCCTTCTCTTTCCGATTTTTCAACTGTCGTGGGTTCTTTTGACGTGCACAAGTTTGTAAGCACACAGGTCTGACTGGTTTTAGAGTCTCCTCCGAAAGAACTGACATCCAGTTCGATTTTCCCCGTCAATGCTTTGAGGGGAAGTGCTTTTGGGGAATGACATTATTCACCTTTTTGTCATTATCAAACACCACCATCTGTGTTTCTCTCTCTCTCTCTCTCTCTCTCTCTTCTCTCTCTCTCTCTCTCTCTCTCTCTCTCTCTCTCTCTCTCTCTTCTCTCTCTCTCTCTCTCTCTCTCTCTCTCTCTCTCTCTATCTCTGTCTGTCTGTCTGTCTGTCTGTCTGTCTGTCTCTCTCTCTCTCTCTCTCTCTCTCTCTCCCCTCTCTCTCTCTCTCTCTCTCTCTCTTCTCTCTCTCTTCCATACCCCTCCTCCTCCTCCTCTCTCTCTTTCTCTGTCCCCCCTCAACCTCTCTCTCTCTCTCTCTCTCTCTCTCTCTCTCTCTCTCTCTCTCTCTCTCTCTCTCTCTCTCTCTCTCTCTCTCTCTCTCTCTCTCTCTCTCTTCCTACACCCCTCCTCCTCCTCCTCTCTCTCTTTCTCTGTCCCCCCTCAACCTCTCTCTCTCTCTCTCTCTCTCTCTCTCTCTCTCTCTCTCTCTCTCTCTCTCTCTCTCTCTCTCCACATACACACACACACACACACACACCACACACACACACACACACACACACACACACACACACACACAACACAACAAGAAGCAGTGATAATTATAATGACAGAGAAAGAACTGCCAACAAACCAGCTAGCAGGCCAAGGCAAGCAAGCGCCACTATACTGTGATCGCTGTTAGCCAATCCCTTCCCATCCTAAACTCTCAATTAAACGTGTGTCAAAAGCCTATTAAGCGGGTCACTTCTCACGACTATCACACGAAGAACTTGTGTTGTGTTTTGTCAGGCAGCCAAGGTTAATGACTGTGGTTTAGTAGATTGAGGGGGTAGGTAGTTTAGGTTTAGCAGTAGGTGTTGGTTGGGTTGGGGTTGGGTCTAACTACTTGTGTGTATGTATGTGTTAGTTAAGTTAGGGTCGATGATTGGAGGGTGTTTAAAAAAAAAAGGTGATCAGTTTTGCTGTGTTTGTAGGTTGTGTGTGTGTGTGTGTGTTGTGTGTGTGTGTGTGTGTGTGTGTGTGTTGTGTGTGTGTGTGTGGTGTGTGTGTGTGTTAGGTTGTGTGTTGTGTTGTGTGTGTGTGTGTGTGTGTGTGTGTGTTGTTTGTGTGTTGTGTGTGTTGTGTGTGGTTGTGTGTGTGGTTGTGTGGTTGTGTGTGTGTGTGTGTGTGTGTGTGTGTGTTGTGTGTGTGTGTGTGTGTTGTGTGTGTGTGTGTGTGTGAAAGATGTGAAAACTGCCCTTGATTTTATTATATTTAAAAACATGGCTTAGGAAGCAGGTATGGATAATGTTTAGTCAAGTATAGCAAAACTAAAACTGAATATGTTATTTTGTTGCAAACTGTTCAATAAGGTTTTGAATACTTTGAAAAATACTGGATGTTTTAATAAATGGCATGAGGAAAAACATAATTAATTATTTATAAGGGTGAAGGGGGCAAGTATGACCGATAATCACAGAGGTATAACATTGTTGAGGTGTGATGGAAAACCTTTTATTTCTGTAGTACACATCAGGTGCTAAAAAAATTCTTGAAACAAAAGATTCTTTTGGAAAATCAGGCATGCTTTAGAAAGCATAACCTTCTAAAGATAAATGTTTATTTCAAAATGGGATGCATTTCTACGTAAAAAGAAAATTACTGTTCGACGTTCGTGCTTTTGTTGATTATTAGAAAGCTTTTGATTTTATGTGGCATTGTGCATTTATGGTGTAAATTTGTAGGGAAAATGTATATGGAAAAATATTGAAAGTCATCATGAATGATATGTACAAAAACGTCAAATCTTGCGATTTTGTCAAAGATAAAATCGGTCCAGGTTATTCTAAACATTTTCTTGGCATTCGACAAGGTGACAGTCTTTCTTGTGTATTGTTCTTCGTGTTTCAAATGAAATCGGGACATTGTCTGACGGAAAGAAAATCACATACTGTTGAATGTTGAACATTTATCTAGTGGATGAAATTAGTGTAACCATCTGCGTTTATCTTTCAATTTTGTTTTAGTATTTTATTCTCAGACACAAAAACAGGAATTCATATGCTTACTGTTTTTAGTTGAAACTTGTGACTCCCGTGAAAAAAAATCATGATGTTTTGTGATTGATCACGTACGCCTTTGTAGTTAGGAATCCAATTTAACAAGAATGGTAGTTTTGCAAAGTGAAAAGAAAATGAGAAAATAAAAGCTTATGATACCTCTCCTAAAGCTACATTTAGTATACCCAAAAACTGCAAAGCAAAAAGAGTTTTCTACATAAGTGACAGTTGATTTATTTGAATAAATTATTGTACCAATTTCGTTGTATGTCACCAAAATTTTGGGGATACAAGAACTTTGCAATCATTGATTTAAAAAAAAAGTCATAGCCTATAATGTCAAATTCTTAGAGATAGGAAAACTTTGTAATCATTGATAAATTTCAATCATTGTGTTTTCATGACGTGTAACGCTGAACTCTTTGATATTGAATGAATACGTGACCATTTGCACACCTTGGCCTCAATACAGCCCCCAGTTCACCCAGCTAGCTGTAAATGGGTACCTGCCCTCTTTTGGGACAGGGAAGGTAAAGCAGCGAGGGAGAGGAGAAGGGCACCGCCCTCAATATGCTGACCCGTGGAGAAATCGAGGTCTCTGACATCTCGCTCCCCAACGACCTCACAAGTTATGGGAACACCTCTGCCTTTTACCTGTGTGTGTGTGTGTGTGTGTGTGTGTGTGTGTGTGTGTGTGTGTGTGTGTTGTGTGTGTGTGTGTGTGGTGTGTGAGAGAGAGAGAGAGGAGAGAGAGAGAGAGGGAGAGAGGCTAATGACTGTATCTGGTAACTGTTCTAAATGTCCATCGTTTATTAATTAGATGCTTTTGCGCCAGCAGATTCGGGTTTTTTTGGCACAGCTTACATGCTTACGCACCCATGTAGCAATACTCCCCCCCCCCCCTCTCTCTCTCTCTCTCTCTCTCTCTCTCTCTCTCTCTCATCTCTCTCTCTCTCTCTCTCTCTCTCTCTCTCTCTCTCTCTCTCTCTCTCTCTCTCTCTCTCTCTCTCTCTCTCTTTCTGATCGATGTGGGTTTTCCCACGACGCGGTGGCCTTATGGTTGACCAGGGCGTCGATACAAGCAAGGACAATAAGGTTGAATTTAAATCCCGTTTTAATCTGTAATATAGTTGCACAGTTTTAATACGAGTTTTAAAATGTGACGAGGTGACAGCCCTGATATGGTCTGTGTGGTCGGCGGGGTTATAAGCAACATGATTGGATTGGAGTGGAGTATCTCTCTCTCTCTCTCTCTCTCTGTCTCTGTCTCTGTCTCTGTCTCTGTCTCTGTCTCTCTCTCTCTCTCTCTCTTCTCTCTCTCTCTCTCTCTCTCTCTCTCTCTCTCTCTCTCTCTCTTTCAACAAATGGAGTAGAGGACATTAAGTGCATATATATCCAAACCATTTCCATCGATTCTTTTTTTTTTTTTTTTTTTTCGTTTTTTTTTTTTTTTAATATAAATATTTTTAATTTTTCAAATAGAGTACAAAAAACAATTCAGAAACCCACCCCACATGCACACAATCTATTACCACCAATTACAACAAGGAAAACACCAAAACATCCTAGAAAGTCATAAGAACAAAACAAGACTACTCTCATCGTTACCAACAACCCCCTTTTCTGAATCCTACAGTTATTGTATACAGAAACATGGTCACTAAGGGGAACAAAAACAAACAAAACTACTAAACATACAAACAGGTCAGTATAATACCAATAATCTTGTTTACATCCAAAGTTTTGCATAAATGCATAGGTATAGTACATACATACATACATACACACACATACACACACATACATACATACATACATACATACATACATACATACATACATACATACATACATACATACATACATACATACATACATACATACATACATACATACAGCAGGATCAATCATGCATATCAGGGCATACATGTACCCCCTACAGCTACATACACCAATCACCCATGTATACACGAGTGTCCATAAAACATACATGTCTGCGCTGATGCAGAATCAATTATGGCAAGAGACATCAATGTGCAGCATGGGGAAAAACAAACAACAACAAAAATCAAGACAGGTATATATGCCTTGGGTGCCTACAGATTAAGGACGGCCTGTTACTAAGGTACCCGGCAGGCCACAAATTATGACAAGTGATAGCATGACCGTACTAAGCGACAGGTGCAATTTTTGTAGCCTGGAAAAAGATGCAGTAGAGCACTATCTATATAACTGTCGCATTTCCCGCTCTTTTTGGTGGGAATTAGAAAATGTACTAAAAACAAAATGCTTTAATTGTTGTAACTTATCATTTGACAATGAGCTTATTTTATTTGGTGTGGCTGAAAATATCAAAACTGACGAAATACTAGATTTTATAATTCTATTTAGCAAATTTTTCATATATAAATGTAGAATCAATAAAACCGTTCCAAATGTTGAAAATTTTTTAAGAGAACTAAATACAAAGTTTAAAATTGATAAACACGCTGCTAATCTGAATATGACATACCATGCTTTCCAAACAAGATGGTTCCCATACACGGGTTTACTTGAAACATGAAAAGAAAAAAAAACTATAGGGAACTGAAAAACAGAAAAAAGCAGATAACATGGTCACTCAGACTACGTAGACAGTTACTTAGTACAAACAAGGAATAACTATACTAATTTCCATCAATTCTATAAACGATTTTTTAGGGATCAAAAATTCATTTGAACTCAGAAACAAATACGCTTTGATATTTTTAGTCTAATCTTATTGATGCTTTATGTTATTGCGTTGTGTTGTTCGAATACCTCTCATTGGAAAGACTTACGGGTGAGTGGAGTCGGTACTGATGTTGCCCTCCCCCCCCCCCCCCCCCCCGAAACAAACAAACAAACCCTTGAACGGGCATCTTGATAGTAGCTTAAGCTAGGGCGTCTTCTTCTTCTTCTCTCGTTCGCTTTACACTGTCAAATGTGTCTGGGAAAAATAATGGCATGTCCTTTCCAGCTCCTCTCGTGGGCCGTACAGCTTGGTATGTAGTAGGGTTATCTCCGTCGGCCACACTTTCTTCCTCAAGGTCGCTGAATAGCGTACACCTTTGAAGGATGTGCTCGCCTGTCTGGTTTTCTTTACCACAGGGGAGAAGGAACAAGTTTCAGTTTTGTGGACATATGCTGGTTTAGCCTGTTGTGCCCAGTGCGGAGTCTTAGAATTGTGACTTGATCTTCTCTTTTGAGGTGGTGGTAGTCATCCTTTTCTACTCTAGGTCGGGCCAAATATTTGATGATCGTCATCCTTTCATGGTAGCCGCCGCAGTATAGTCGTTAGGGCGTTAGACTCGTAATCTAAAGGTTGCGGGTTCTATCCCAGCTTTCGGCTATGGCGTTGTGCCCTTGGAAAAGGCACTTTACGGCTATTTTCTCACCCCACCCAGGTGTAAAAGGGGTACCAACCTTGTGTTGGGGGTTAACCCTGCGATAGACTGGCGTCCTAATCCAGGGGGAGTTTTATGACTCTCAGTCGCTTAACGCCACAGAAACCGGGATAAGCACCAGCCTGATGAGTCTTAGCTCGGGACAGACTTTAACTTCTTTTCATGGAAGGTGAGGCTGCTTTCGCACTGTTCTTGAACTTGGGCTCAATTCCGGGCCGTCAGCTCTGGAGCACAACGCTCTGACCACTAGGCTAATCTGTCCTGTCCCCCCTGTTCTCTTGTAAATCTGTCTTTAGCCTGAACACTGGATTCCTCAAATCTCTTGAAAACAATTGTAATGGTTGGATCGGGGGTCTAGAGATAACACACGACCTGCCTTGAAATTCAGGAAAAAGTAGTGGAGGAAAAACAAGCGCAGGTAGGCCTACCAACTTCTCAATCATTTTGAAAATGACTTATCAAAGATTCAAGATTCCCTGGTACCTGCACTTGTCTTTCCTCACTACTTTTTTCCTCAATTATCAAAGATTCAAAAAAAAAAATTAAAATGAAAATAAATTCTAGGGAATAATGTCTTTCAGTGGCAGCATTGTAGGCATTTTTTTTTATATAGTAAGAACCATGCCTTTGGCCTGACCTGACTCGAGTTTCGGCTCCTGGATGAGCCCTCATCAGAGGTCCCGGCGGTGACTGAAACTCCACCTGCTGTGGTACCTTACAGCAAGACACTTTTCAGAATTTAAAAGTGTCAATTGCATTCAAATGCATTCAAAGGAAAATTTGATATTCCTGTGGCCTTTTGAAGCTGCCTTGAAAGCGAAAAGTCTGTACAGGTTTCAAAGTGTGTGGTGGTTTGATCCCCGTTTGGACCAGAAACTTTTCCCCCATCCACTAGACTATAAATGGTGGTCTGGGTGCAAGTCTTTCGTATGAGATGATAAACCGATATCCCGTGTATTACACATGAAATAATATGAAATAACACGTGCAATAACCCTGGTTGCAAAATCTTCATTGGTGCCCCCACACGGTCCAAAGGACTTACGGGATAGGTGAAAGCGAAGGTGAAAAAGAACCCAAAGCAGCAAGAGAGTTGTCCCTGACAAAATTCGGAAGGAAAAAAAGCCACTCTGATAGTCCGGGGATTTAGAGGGATGCGCTTGTGATCTGACGGCCCAGGGATTAATCGAGCCTCCATGGATCGGTGGTCTAGACTCTAGGTGGTAACGCGTCTTGCCTAGAAAGCAAAAAGTCCAGGTCGGAGTGTGCGGTGGTTCGTATCCCGTTTGGGCCCCAAACTTTTCCCCCATCCATTAGAACCTGAGTGGTGGTCTGGGCGCTAGTCTTTCGGATGAGACGATAAACCGAGGTCCCGTGTGTTACACATCATTATTTAGCGCACGTAAAAGAACCCACGGCAACAAGGGGGTTGACCCTGGCAAAATTCTGTAGAAAAAAGCCACTCTGATAGGGAAACAGATACAGTTGCATGCAGAAAAAAAAATGGGTAGGCGCTGCACTTGTGGCGACGCGCTCCCCCCGTGGAGAGCAGCCCGAATTTCACGTAGAGAAATCTGCTGTGACATAAAGTGGTACAAAATACAAAATACAAATGGAGGCACTCATTTCTCTTTAGGATTTTTCCCCTGGAGTTAACATCAGTACTGACTCCACTCCCTCCAGGAGTCCTTTGGATGAGACTATAAACCGAGACCCCCTGTGCTCGAATGCACGTATAATATCTTGTACACACGCTTAAAACATGTTCCGACTTTCGAAAAAGTAGGCTATTTTGTGCAGGTAGGAGCAAATGAAAAAACTAAAGAATTAAAAAAAAACCCTGCATATACACAGGTGTCGTGTCTTTTTGTTTCATGTTTCGTCTCTTGGCTAGAGAGTGTTTTTGACTCGACTTGACTTGACTTGACTTAAAGTGTTTTTTACTTGACTTGACTTTGACTTGACTAGAGTTTCAAAGTTCACTAAAGGTGAAATTCTGTGTATGCAACTGTTTTTGCCCACCATGAAGGTAGCTGCATTCCAACTTCGGGATGTATGTTGGGTACGTTCTTGTTTAATTCCGTAACCCAACGAAATACTGACCTGAATTATGGAATCTCTAACCTGCATATTTGATCGTTGTTTGTTTGTTTTTCATTTAAAGTCTGTTCATCTAGTGATTTGACTTAAAAATATTTTTAAAAGCATCTAAAACCAGTCCAACAATTAATTCAAAAGAACACTATACAGAACATTAACACCAGACGAGAAATAATTTTAACAATATCACCATTTCTGGTCTCACTCACTCACTCAACACTCAGTCCCATCCAAAGGACGTAGGGGACATAAGAGAAGACGCAACGGGATCTTTTTCCATGCTTCACGATCCTGTGTGGCTATAGAGGCGTTGAGGGTTGGGCAGTCCAGTCTTGATGTTGTCAACACCATGATTTCTTTTGGCGGCCTCTTCTTCTCTGCCTCGACTGTTCCTTCAAGATGGTTTTTGCTAGGGTGTTGTGTCTTGTGGTGTAAACAAACCACATCAGCTTTCTCCTCTTTATGGTGGAGAGCAAAGCTCTTGGGGGCCCACACCTTTTGATTTCTTCTTTCACTTCGTTCTGGTCTACGAGTGAGTAACCCACAGATTCCTTTCAGATCAATACCAGAATTTTGTACAATGATGTCAAAATAGGGCAATCAAAAAGAATGTGTTCACAAGATAAAGAGTGAGAACAAGTACATACAACATTTTGGGAATACTTGGTTTTCCATGAGTTTAAACGCAGTTTATATATTATATTTGAAATGTGTCTTGGGCAAGGCCCCAGTTCTGATATTTGATCGTCTGCATGTGTATAATTTATAGGCACAGAGAGAATTGAGGCACTGGCCAAACCTTCTACACTTGAAGCTGACTTAGGAGATGTAGAAATCCCCACCCTTAATTCACTAGATGCTACCGAGATTCGAACCCACGACTTCATGGACCCATGGGATTGAAGTTTGAATGATCTTAACCACTCAGCTGGCCCAGGCCAAAAGCTGTGTCAGTTATTGATGTCAGCTTATTGCCAAGGCCTACACTAATAATTATGTTGTTATGTTGTAAAATGTTGATTGAGATTGCCTTCAGCCATGAAAAGCTCTTAACATAAAAAACCTGCACTCTCCTTTAAAGGAATAAAGAATCCTCTGAAGTCGGAGTAT
>CM060341.1:34398818-34401318 GCA_030674155.1 Stramonita haemastoma | reverse complement strand
AAATACAATATGCACAGACAGCAACCAGCGTATTGATGTGACAACAGCAGTGGAGTACTGACTGCAAGATTATGATGATAATAACAATAACAATTAGAAAAATTACTTAAGTAGAATTGTTTGTAAGTTGGAAGATGTTAGTAAAATAATTAGTAGTACGAGAATATTTACACACACACACACAAAAAGCAACAGAACAGCAACCACAGCAGAATAATGATCGTGAGACAACAGCAGTAGGAGACGACTGCATGAATGATATGAGAAATAACAATATACAAAGAGTAGAAAGAAAAGAACAACTAATATTAGAAGAGAAAATCATGATTGAGAAGAGTGATGAGAGAAAGAATGATTAGAGAGAGAGAAGAGAATAAGAGATAGGTGAGATGACGAGAGAGAGATGATTAGAGAGAACGACGAAGACACAGACGACAACGACAGACGAAGACACAAGGACACGAGCGAGAGACAGACAGCACGACACGACGAGCAAGAGCACGCAAGCACGCACGAACAGAGAGAGAGAGAGAGAGAGAGAGAGAGAGAGAGAGAGAGAGAAGAGAGAGAGAGAGAGAGAGAGAGGGAGAGAGAGAGAGAGAGAGAGAGAGAGAGAGAGAGAGAGAGAAAACAGACAGAGAATTCAGAATTGATCATCTCCAATTATCCCTCTTGCAAAACAAACCAAAAAAAAAAACGAAACCCCAAAATCCACCAAACAAACACTACATAACATTATTATGACTGGATTTTCTTTTATTTGTTGGTTTTTTTTTGTTTGTTTTTATTTTCGTAATGCCGAATCAAAATTTCGTACATATCACAATCACAACGTCAACACAGTTAAAGAATATTAAAAAAAACCAAAACAAAAAAACATCCCCCGACCAAAATAAAGAAAAAAAAATTCCCACCAACAACAACAAAAATCACCTCCACACACACCCCCACCCCCACGCAAAAGCCAACACGCAGCATATGTTTGCTCGAGTTGTTATCTTACAGAGATCTCATCTCATATCAGACGAGGGGTATAAAATATCTCCCTCAAAGCGGATCTGACACATACGATATTACATGCATAATTGAGAAACAAAGCTAAATATCACTTCACTTGAGAAATATATACACGTATACATCAGTGACACAGCACGACACCAGACCATGTGTTATGAAAACAGGAAACGCCGGACCGGGCCGGGCCAGGCAATGAGCATTATTATCAATAGAGACTTATCAAGAATAATAATATATAGTAGTAGTACAAAGACAAAGCCATACAATTTTTTTTCTCTTTCTCTCTTTTTTTGTTTTTAAAGACAGAAATATATCATATTCGTTTTAAGCAATTTCCAGTACTGGTACTGGCAAAATATTGAATACCATGTATGGACTTAATTAATACAATACAAATCGTAATGTACATGTTTATTATTGTCGCAGTACATGTTTTCTGTTTTCCAGAGGAGAGGTCGCCGCAGTCTAGCGCCACACACAGCTCACAGCGCAGATGTTATACAGTTAACAACACAAAATTCAGCACAGTATTATGTACATGTTACGAACGTCCCGTCAATTTCTTTTTGGTCAGCTTTTTTTTTTCTTCTTTTTTTTTTTGGACAGTGCAAATTATGCACTTTTGAGATTACAGACGCATGCATTTTAAATCGTCCCGTATAAACAGTCACAGAAAAAGTAAGATATCTGATGAAAAGATTTTTTTTTTTTAAAAAGGACACCAAAGTTTGTATGCGCTGGGCCTGACTTGTCAGGCGCTTAACGGCAGCGCAACGCATTTTTTTGCTCATATGACAGACAATAATAATATGTTGCTGTCTGAGCGTTCGACGAAGACAAAGACGAAGAAGAAGAAGAAGAATTACGAAGAAGAATTGCGAAGAAGAAAATGCGAAGAAGAAGAAGAATTGCGAAGAAGAAGAAGCGAAGAAGAAGAAGAAGAAGAAGAAGAAGGAAGAAGAAGAAGAAGAAGAAGAAGAAGAAGAAGAAGAAGAAGAAGGAAGAAGAAGAAGAAGAACGAAAAAAAAAACAACAAAAAAGAAAAGAATTGCAAGAAGAAGAAGAAGAAGAAGAAGAAGGAAGAAGAAGAAGAAGAAGAAGAAGAAGAAGAAGAAGAAGAAGAAGAGAAGAAGAAGAAAGAAGATAAATAAAAACATAACAGGTTCTAGGAATCCGTCATAAGCATTATGATGAAAAATAAAACATTCATGACTGTAAACTTCACTCTGATTATAAAATTAGATAAAGCAATTCTGACAATAAAAAAAACAGCAAAAAACAACAAAACATTTGGAATGGGTAAGAAAAAATATATCTGCAATTTTCAAGGTAAAAGTGAAACAAAACAAAACAAAAACGAAAAAAAAACCAAACCCAAGCAAACAGCCGGAATGCAAAAATAGTGATAATCACAGATAAACCGCGGAATTCTGCAGTCTGGAATGTAATAAAGTAAATAACAGGTCATCATAAAGTGTCCCAT
>CM060341.1:34393818-34396318 GCA_030674155.1 Stramonita haemastoma | reverse complement strand
TCACCTTGTTTGTTTCTGTTTGTTTAACAACAACTTTCTTTCAAGATCTGGGGAAATAGAGCTTCCAGGTTCGCCCAGAGGTGTGCGAGCGACCTTTTCGACTCACCACGAAGGTACCGCATTCCGACCTCGGAATTAATCAATAATCAAGTTCCCAGACTTTTCTAAAGACTAAATCATCATGTAGTTCGTAAACTTTTATAAACCAGCAAGACAATTCACGTAAGCCTTTTTAGATCAGTGCACAAGTCTTTTGAAAACAGCAAAGCGGTCAGGGGGACATTCGTGTTGCTTCAAGCAATCTGTTCAATTCAGAGAGACCGTAAAGTCAACATGGCTCTCTTGATTCATAAAACCATCACATCTCCTGTAAGTTCCGCAGATATTTCACACAAAATTCTTCCCGAAGAACAAAAGTCACACATGGGCTTGTCTCATTTCAGTCTCCTTCCCTGTCCATTCCTTTTCAAGTGTTCAAATCACTGCTATCAAAGACAGAAAGAAGCACAAGAAAACGGAGCAATGATTGTCTTTCTTCACAGAAGATTCTTTTCATGGGTCTACTGTCAGTTCATAATCATACACGATGCTTCAATCTTTTGCCCTGTGGTCAGTTCATCTCCGGGTCAGAGATTATATATAATCTTTGTTCTCCTTCGTTATCGTGAAACGTCAGACAGCTTCACCAGAGCCCCTGACAAAATTCATGCTGCAGTATGCTGAAGCCCCTCAGGGGTCCCAAAAAGCTTGTCCCTCATCGGCAGGTCAGTAGGCCAGATATCGGCCTTTCACTCAGGTGTGGTGTGTTGGACAGGTCTGGAGGAAGTGTTCCACTGTCATGGGAGAAGTGCCACAGTTAGGGGCAGGCCTCAAATCTCAATGTGGAACTTGGTGAACATGACTGTGATGTGCTGAGTCTGCAGTGTCCAGTCCTCAGTCTCACCGTGGTTTCTTGGTCTCCTCTGGGCAGGGATTGCTATCTTTGTGAAGGGCTGAAGTCACAGTCTGTAAACCCTCGTATTGTAATACTACTCCCCAACATTTTTTTTTCAGGGAGAAGGGGTAGCAGAGAGGCATACATTGTGAACAAGAACTGGACTACAACAGACACTGCACAAGAGCAACGAGGACAGATGCTCACACAGTTTTGAGAGAATCTTTACAAACAGAAAAAGAACACTTCAAAAGGAATTCGTTCAATAATTACTTCTTGGACATGTTTCTACAACGTTTCACTTTGTCTTTCTCTCTCTCCTGTGTTCAGGGTTCCGTGGTTTAAAATCATTGGGAATACTTTTTTCTATTGTTCATTGTAGTGGAGGCAGGGACATGGGAAAGAAAGAGAAAGGGAATACAAAGCGTGTCCAAAACCACGAAATAGGCAGACAAGAGAGAGAGCGAGAGGAGAGCGAGAGAGAGAGAGAGAGAGAGAGAGAGAGAGAGAGATGAAAGTAGTTTGTTCCCAGTCAACCATCTTCAAATCAGTATCAATCACGTTGTCCCCCTTTTCGCTCCAACATTATAATGACCAGACTATACTTCAAACCTCTCCACCACCCTCTCTCTCTCCTCTCCAACTCTCACTGATCAGTATATTCCCCATATCACTGACAAAATTCAGAAGGGAAAAAAAACGCAAACTTCCCTATGACATTAAAAAAAATCCAAAATGTACAAGGAAAGCTACTTTTATCACGTCAAAATTCCAAGAGAAAAAGCCAAATTTCTCCTGTCACTTTTAAAATTCAAAAGGGAAAAAAACAAAACTCCCAATCACTTTCAAAATCCAAAGGGGAGAAAAGCAAAATCCCCAAGTCACTTTCAAATTGAAAAGGGGAAAAAAAGCAAAATTCCCTAAGTCACTTTCAAAAATTCCAAAAGGGGAAAAAAAGCAAAATTCCCCAAGTCACATTCAAAATTCAAAAAGGGAAAAAACCCACATTCCCCTGTCACTAACAAAAATTCACAAAGAGATTTTTTTAAAAACCCAAAGAGTCATAAATTACAAGGGGAGAAACCACCAAAAAATCCCCCATCCTACAATACCCTTTCCCCATCCCTAATCATCTTCTCAGCCTCTTGGGGAATCCCCACTATACAGAGAAGGGGTGAAGGAAGCAGAGGAGGAGGAGGGAGGGGGAGGGGGCAGCTGGTTCAGATGCTGTTGAAGCCCGTGAATGAACATCCGGGGCAGCAGAGGGCGCTGACTCTGAGGCGACACCTGGTAGGCGGAAGTGGCGTCAGATTGACCCCGGAAGTAGAGGGCGTCCAGGTTGGACAAGATGGCGGCGGCCTGGGGGTGGTAGGTGAACCAGTAAGGGTTGGTCTGCAGCATGCGCTGTACTGCGGCGTAGTTCCCTGCTTCTGCTAGCAGTTCCAGACCCACTGCCGTCTGTCGCTTCCACTTGGTTCTGTTGAAAGAGAGAAGAGAAAGTAGAGATTTATTTTGTGTTTTTGTTTGTTTGTTTTTTAAATTAACGGTCGAGTGTTTTAGAGAGAG
>CM060341.1:34386252-34393718 GCA_030674155.1 Stramonita haemastoma | reverse complement strand
GTGTGTGTTGTGTGTGTGTGTGTGTGTTGTGTGTGTGTGTGTGGTGTGTGTGTGTGTGTGGTGTGTGGTGTGTGTGGTGTTGTGTGTGTGTGTGTGTGTGTGTGTGGTTGTGTGTGTGGTGTGTGTGTGTGTGTGTGTGTGTGTGTGTGTGTTTGTTTGTTTTCTTTTGTTTTTGGGTTTGTTTTTGTTTGGTTTTTTTTTTTCTGTTTTTTTTTTTTTTTGGGGGGGGGGGGGGGGGTTGATAGGGGGGCTTCAGTGGTACTCTCAGCTCTTGTAAGTCCTGATAATAGATGTCCATAATTATTAGTCTTCGAAAAAAAAAAAAAAAGAATGATGATTCTGATTAAATAATGATCATTTTTTCCATGACGACTTATTTAAGCGCATACATGTGTATTTCATTCAATAATTGTATGCATGGCTGTGAAATTTCTTTCTTTTTCTATGTGTTTCCTTCGATCTTTATTTCTTTACTGTTTCCTCTCGAAGTCGGAAAACAGCTACCTTCACAGTGGACAGAAAACGATCGCATACGCAAATATCTCTAGTGAATTGGAGCTTTTAGGCCGAGGAACAGAAAAAAAAATTCATTATTTAAAATTTTCATTTTATTCAGATTTGTTGACGTGTTTGCCTATGTCAGTGAACTGTGCACTGTTAAAATAATCCGTTATTCTTTTTTTTTTACTTTTTTTGTTATTGAGGGAAAGTAAGTGAGGAAAGACAGGTGCAGGTACCAACTTCTCAATCATTTTGAAAATGACTTATCAAAGATTCAAATAAAATTTAAATTAAAAAAAAAATGAAATGAAAATAAATTCTAGGGAATAATGTCTTTCAGTGGCAGCATTGTAGACATTTCATTTACTGTTTTGTTATTAAATAAAGATGCCCCCCCCCCCCCCCCCGCTCCACCCTACCCCTTCTACTACAATAAAAACTGAACAAAGAAACAATCAGAAATCTGAGAAAGAAAATCAACCAAAACAAAATGGGGAAAACTGACTGAACAAACTCGATTGGCTAATCACAATCATAGCTGGGGAAAATAATAATCTGCGCTCTGCTGTGAAATAATCCGTTAATGGCAATGACAAAGTTGTTTGTCGGGGGAAAAAATAATGATAGGAGAGAGAGAAGAGAGAGAGAGAGAGAGAGAGAGAGAGAGAGAGAGAGAGAGAGAGAGAGAGAGAGAGAGAGAGAGAGAGAGAGAGGAGAGAGATGGAGAGAGAGAGAGAGAGAGAGAGAGAGAGAAGAGAAGAGAAGAGAAGAGAGAGAGAGAGACAGAGAAGAGAGAGAGAGAGACAGAGAGAGACAGACAGACAGAGACAGAGACGGGAGAGAGACAGAGAGAGAGAAACAGAGAGACAGAGCAGAGACAGAGACAGACAGACAGACAGACAGAGACGAGACAGGACAGAGACAGAGAGACAGAGAGACGAGGAGAAGCACTTGATGTGCTTGTATGATTGAGGATTGACAGGGCACCTGAAGCAGTTTGGTTAAGTTCATGATGGCTATATCCAGGTGTCCTGTACACATGATTGATGATAAAGACATGAAGGAGAAAAAATGCATTCTGAGTTGTGATGATAATAACATCATTTATTGGTGATGATAAAGAATAGGAAGAAAAAATGCATTCTGAGTTGCTGTGATATAACAATCAGTTTATTGGTGATAAAGATAGAAGAAAAATGATAAAATTAGATTCTGAGAAGTTTATTGTGGTTATAAACAATTAATTGATTAATGATAAAGACATGGAAAAATACATTCTGAGTTGCTGGGTTATAAATTGATTTGTTAGATGTGAACAAGTAGATCAAAAATATTTAAATAAAAAAAATACTGAAATAAAAAATATTGACAGTTTCATCTTATCATGCAACTAAATTGTCATAAATCATCAAATGTTCTTAAAGCTTAAAGGAAATACATAAACATATTCATTTGGTAAAGTAAACAAAGAGATTCTACATCAGGCATAAAGGAATAAACAGATACACGTAGGTCTATAAATTATAAACAAGCTCATCGTCAATAATCTTTCAAGTTGTACATCTAAATTTAAAAAATATTAATTATCGAATAAAAAGAATAGTAGAAAAAAATACATAAATCCAATGTTAATAAACTTTCAAACATTACTAAATACATAACTGAATTAATAGACAACCTAGCAAATAAATAGATAAATACGTTAATCAATTAATAAGTGAATAGAAAAAATAGAAAATGAATAAATGAATAAGTTAATACAATAAACAAATAAATGAAATAATAAATAAATGAATGAAAAAATAAATAGACTAACAGAATAATAAATAAATAAAATAAGTTCCGCGTCAAGAATTTTTCATACAAAAAAGGAAAAAAATCAATGGGATTAAAAAGCCAATCCCGCAACAATAATTTTTCAAGCATGCATTATTTTTATAGCTAAATAAGCACGTCATTAATTGATTTTTTTTTAAAACCCCAAACGATTAATTAAATAGATGAAACACTATAAACAAGTACATGACTTTTTTTCCCGTTCCTCAGCTAAAGCTCCGAGGTTCAATCAATGGTGAGATTTTGCGCATGCAGCCGTTTTTACCCATTATTAATGTAACTGCATTCCGACTTCAGGAAATAAATAGATAAACAAATAGATTCACTTAGAAACAAAGATACACACCAGCAAAAAATCGATTTGAGCGCAAAAAGATACCAAAAGGACTTCACGCTTAAATTTTAAATACACACAAATGAATACACGAAGGAATTAATAAATTTTAAAAATACAATCATTAATAAATATTTAGATATATTTATAAACAAATAATAAACAAAACAATAAGATGCAATCTTAAAGAAGTCAGTGATAGTCTTGAACACAAACTGAAAGTAAAATGCCCTGATGAAATTTTTTTTGTTAAGTTTTATTTTTTAACTGATATCTTAACTCGTTTATTTTCCTTCCACACACACACACAAATTTGATTGTAACTGATCAGACCATACTTATTTTATCATGTGTGCTCCTCCCCCCCCCCCCCCCTCGAATCTCCAAAATGCTAATAGGCCTAGAGCAGTAACATTTTTATAGTAAAAAACCAAACTTATGCAAATAATTGACAAGAAAAGAACCGACCTCTCAAAACAAAAAAATGCGTGTGTGTAATACAGAAATATCATTGCAAGTGTATTTGAAGGCATAAAAAGTTCTAACGCAAATTGTCAACATATTGAGCACACAACGTGAATAACTGCTTTACGTTTAATTAGCTACACTGTGTATCTCTTCTCTCTCTCTCTTCTCTCTCTCTCTTCTCTCTCTCTCTCTCTCTCTCTCTCTCTCTCTCTCTCCTCTCTTGTCTTTCTCTGTCCGTCTGTCTGTCCGTAGCAGTGTACACACGCAACTACATGCATTCTAATAAATCACACAAGTGCTTATTCCATTGTCCATGAATTAAAAGAGCAACTAACAAATAACAAACAAATAATAAATAGACAAATAAATTTATAAATACATGAATGAATGAATAAATAGCTTGATTAAAAATCAATCATCAATAATGAATATAGAAATGACAATATAAAAACACACATGCACACAATAACCCCCCCCCCACACACACACACAACACAGACTCCTCCTCTCTCTCTCTCTCTCTCTCTCTCTCTCTCTCTCTCTCTCTCCTCTCTCTCCTCTCTCTCTCTCCTCCTCCAAACCTCTCCCCACCCCCAACACCCCCCCCACACCCCCACACCCCACACACACACACACACACACACCACACACACACACACACACACACCCCACCACCACACACCACTACCCCCCCCCCCCCCCCACACACACACACTACACTACCTACCCCCCCCCCAACACACACACACACACCCTACCCCCCCCCCCCCCCCCACCACACACACACACACAACTACATCCTCCTCACCTTCACTATCTTTGTCCATCTCGGAAAACGAACCCGCTTCATCCATCTTCTCCTCCTCGTCTTCCTCCTCCACCATCTCCTCCTCCTCCCTCCTCCTCTCCTCCTCCTCCATCCTCCAATTCCTCCTCCAACTCCTCCTCCTCCCACAGAAAGGGCACCACCCCCTACCCTCAAGTCACACACCCCTCCCCACTCCCATTCCTCCTCCTGCTCCCAGAAAACCCGGCCTGAGAGGCTGAGGCTGAAGAATTTCCCCGGAGCTTCTGGAAGGAAACCCAACAGAGATGGCCCCGCCCGGAATAGTAGTAGGAGTAGTAGCAGAAGCAGAAGCAGCAGAGAAACTCTCTCCGCCACTACTCAGTCTTCTGAGCCCGTGAGCTGATGATGACCCAGGAGGAGTAGTAGTAGTAGAGAGATGAGGATGATGAGGATGATGAGGAGGTGGTGAAGAGAAGCTAGGATGGTGAGGGTGGTGAGGGTGGTGGGGGTGATGAGGGTGGTGAGGGTGATGAGGGTGGTGGTGGGCGTGAGGGTGGAAGAGGAGAGGTTCTGGGGTAGGGGGTTCGGATCCTGAAGACGAAGATGAAGAGGAGTGGTTATGAGGATGGTGGTGATGGTTGTGATGGTGGTGGTTGGTGTGGAGGGGGGTGGTAGGGTGGTGGAGGGGTGGTGCGAGGCGCAGAATATCGTGTGTGTGCGTCGGAGGTGGAGGGCGAGGCAGCCGTATGGTGTTGTCGATGGATGCTGATGCTGTGTGTTGCTGTTTTATGGGATGTGCTGCATGCGTTTTGCTGGTATTGTTATGGTAGGTGGTACTCCAGCGCAGTATCGCCACTACTGTACACATGTCCACTGTAGGCAGCGAGTCCCCCTACTGAGACCACAGCAGTTCCATACTACCACTGCCGCTGATGCGCCTCGTCCAGGTGAGATCGATGAAGACGTGAAGATGAAAACGGGGAACGATCTGTAGAAGAAGAGAAGAGGACTGAGGAAGAGGAGGTGAGGAGATACAAGGGAGGGGTGGAGATACCAGGGTGGTGGTGGTGGTGTAGTAGGAGGAGGAGTGGGGGTAGTGGTGGGGGTGGTGGGGGTGGGGGTGGTAAGATCTGATGACGCGAGTTCCTCAGAGTCCGTTCCACTCAAAGACGTGTTGTTGTTCTCGTTCAGAACAGAAGAAGTAGTCTTGCTGATTACTAAGAGTCTGCGGAACTGGGGTGGGGGAGACGTTTGCTCTGAGGAGAAAGCCGCCCCCCAGGTCGGGGGGAAGGCCCCGTTTGTTGCTGTTGTTGCTGCTGTTGCTGTTGCTGTTGCTCAAGCTTCCTCCTAAAGGACTGATGGTGTCGTGACGGCTGGAATGTTGACTGAGGTCTGTGGGTTGGCAGTTTTCGACTTCGCTTTCGTTGTTGTTGTCCAGAGTGATGTTTTCGTCTTCTTCTGCTTCTCCTTCTTCTTCCTTCGTCTTCTTCTTCTCCTTCTTTTCCTTCTTCTCCATAGCCGCTGCTGCTGCTGCGTCCTTCAAGATGGAGGAAGGAGGGGGAGGAGGGGGTTTGTTGGAGGATTTGAGTTTCTTCACCTTCCCTTCCATAATCACCATGGCAAGAGGTGATGGGTTGGGGAGGGTGGGGGTGGTGGTGGTGAGGAGATTGAGAGTTGGGGTGTGGGTGGTGGTGGGTGATGGTGGTGGTGGAGTATTGTGGGTGAGGTTTTTCTTCTTTTTTTTTTAGGGGGTTTGTTGAATCCACATGAAGTCTTGTTTCTGTTTTTCTAACGTGAAGAATTTTTTTGTTGGAGTTAAAAAAAAAAGTTTTATTGATTTTTTTTTTTACTGAGTCAACATGGAGTCTTGCTTTTTTTTTTTTTTCTCCCACTTGGCGAGAAATTTCTTTTTGTGGAAAAATCGCTGATTTTTAAAAAAAATCTAAGTTAGCAGACAGTAACGATCCTGTGTGTCGAAGTCGTGTATTGACTGTTAACAGGGGATGATGATGGCAAATTAATGTCACGCAGGTTTAAAAGTTTTTTTCCAGGTAATTCCACATACACACATACGTCTTTCTGTCTGCCAGTTGCGTTAAAAAGCTGACAAGAGTTGGAACTAACCTTCATTCAGTTTTTCATGGGTAGATTTTTGGTGTCTTTTTTTTGTTTTATTTTCCTCAGCAGAAATGTGGGGAGAATTGACTTATCTCCAACCTTTTTTCCTTACATACAGTCAAGTCACCACTAGATCTGCATTGTCTCTTAAGCCTCCAAACGTTTTAGAACAAAATTGTTTATACCTCACCACTTCACAACTTAAAAAAAAAAAGAATGGTTCCCACGCACTTAAGGAATCATTAATAAAATAAAATAAAATAAAATAAAACGGCACACACTCAATTCGAACAAAACGGAGAAAAAAAAACCCTTCTTAAACTGTTTCCTCTCCTCATCCAAACAAAAAAAAAAAGAGAAAAAAAATCAGCTGTCAGACTGAACAATTTTGAAGATCAACTTCTCAAAACAAGATTGACTCAAGTACGGCACCACATGAGTGTATGGTAGGGTGGAGAAAGAGATAGAAAGAGATTGATTGTTCGAGCTAAACGTCAAGGATTTTTTTTTTTGGAGAAAAGTGACAGTGCCAAAAAAAAAAGGGGGAAAGAAAATCCCACGACAGGAACAAGTCAATCAAACTACACTAGACACCACCACTCAACGACCACTACCGCCGTAGACCTAGCCTTAAAAAACCCACACACAAACCACACACACAGAAGCAGTAGTAGCCTAGCAGACAGGTCTCTTTCTGATGCCAGTCATACCTTGTCGCCAAGTCTCCTGCAGTCACAGGAAGCGTGAAAAATGTGCCTCTTGTTCACACAAGTCGTGCGCCCTCCACGGGTGGGATGGGGTGGGGTGGGGTGGGGTGTCAGTCTCTCTCCCCCCTCTTGACTGCTTCAATGGGTGTCAGTGAAAAAAAAACACCACCACCCCACCAGGGGAAGAAGGGGGGTGGGTGGGGAGACAGAGAGAGAGAGAGAGAGAGAAAGAAAAGGCCCGAAGTGTCGTACAGGTAGGATTATAAGGTCACAACGGGCGATGCACCCACTACACTTGCTGGTTTCAATGTCGCGCCGCTCTTGGGTTCGTTCGTTCGTGAGAGAGACAGAGAGTGAGATTGAGAGAGAGTGAATGAAAAAAGAAAAAGGTAACAAGCTTCACTCAACCGTAGAAGAAACTTAGACTCTCCTCCTCTCACAAAAAAAAAAAAAATCTTCGCGCGTAGTAAGTAAGTAAGTAAGTAAAACTACGAATACTCGGTGACTCTTGTTAGTTTCAAAGTCTTGATCCTGGTTGGTTTAGAAAAATAATGAACGCAAACAAAAATGGCCTCTCCGAGAGAGGAGAGCGCTGATGCGATGTGGCGAGGTTGAAGTGAAGCCGTTGCAGTGACGGCCTTTTACCTCCGTTATGTCAATATAATGAGCTCGAGAATCTACGCCAAAACAGACAACTTGTTTCCAGCGCTTCGTT
>CM060341.1:34372129-34373652 GCA_030674155.1 Stramonita haemastoma | reverse complement strand
AGCATGTTGGGGGCAGGGGCCCCTATCTCCTCTCCCTCGCTTTTTTCCCTTTCCCCTGACCAAAAAGAGGGTGGGTTTCCCCATTTACAGCTGGGTGAACGGGGGACTGTGCTAACCCAAGGCGCACAAACAGTCACCCACCCTAATTGGTAACCACGCTGGGAATGTGCTTAAAAAACCTTAGTTTGGGGGGAAAAGCGAGGTTTTGGGCCACGAGGTTTTCCCGTCCCGGAGATTACACATTCTAAAAAAAAAAAAACACAAAGAAAAAACAGGGGGGGGGGGGGGGGAATTTATTTTAAAAAAAACCCCACTTAAGATAAGTTTCTATATGGTTTCACTTTAAAGGCTATTTTTTCTTCACAAAAATAATGCGATCGGGGGAAAAAAAAGTATTATTGAAAAAAAAGGAAGTGGAAAAAAAACTTTTTAAACAGCAGAAAAAAATAATGTACTCCAATCCAACCCAATTTGAGGTTTTTTTGAGCCCCCGCCCACACGGGGCCATATCGGGGCTGCCCCCCAATTGATCACACAAAACCAATAACAAACAAACAAAAAAACAAACAAAAATTTTAAAAAGGGAATAACGACAAGTTTTTCCCTTTGAATATGAACTTTGCACACTTTGCCTCCCCTTTTCAAAGACGCCAAAAATTTTTTTTTCTGGAATGATGAAATCACCCCAGGGGAAGAAAGCAGCTTCTTGCAGAAGATAAGGCTAAAAGGCCCGCAGTTTTCCCGAAAGATTGACTGGGGAAAAAGCTTGCAGAGTCCACACAAATAGCCTTTGAGCCCCTCAGTTAATTGAAAAAAAAAAGGGTTTTCCCTTTTTCAGATGGTTCTCCCCCCCCTAAAGTCCTTTTTTTATCCTAAAAAGGGGTTTTTGTACAGCTTTTTTTTTTTTTTATTTTGCGTCTTCAAAGGTTTTTTTGTCTGTTTCAAAGTTTTTCCCCCAAAACTTTTTTTGAAAATTTGTTGTTTTTGATGTGAAAAAGGGACGGGCCCTTGTATTTCCCCTTTTCGAAAAGGTATTTTCCTTCCCCCAAAGTCTTCTTTGAAATTAGTTCTTATTACAATGTTTTGGTGTGAAAAGGTACGCCTTTGTATTTCCACTTTTTGAAAAAGGTATTTTCCAGCATTTTAGCTTGCGTTTTTGGATGGAAATGATGGGGTTCTAAGCTTTCTTTATAATGGAACGCTTGTAAGACACTTATCTTCCGTCTGCAAGGGTTGGAGGATTTAAAATCAATTTGTGTGTGTGTGTGCGTGCGTGCGTGCGTGTGTGTGGTTGTGTGTGTGTGCGTGCGTGCGTGTGTGTGTGTGTGTGTGTGCGTGCGTGCGTGTGTTTATTATTATTATTATTATTATTATTATTATTATTATTATTATTATTATTATTTATTATTATTATTATTATTATTATTATTATTATTATTATTTTCTATCGAGGATAATGGGATAAGCACTCATGTGCTTTTTTTTTTTACATGCAGTCCCCATGTGTATGCAGTTTTGTAAAT
>CM060341.1:34362129-34367129 GCA_030674155.1 Stramonita haemastoma | reverse complement strand
GAGAGGGAGGGGAGAGAGAGGAGAGAGAGGAGAGAGAGAGAGAGAGGAGAGAGAGAGAGAGAGAGAGAGAGGAGACAGACAGACAGACAGACAGACAGACAGACAGACAGAACAGACAGACAGAGATGACAGAGAGAGACAGAGAGAGACACACAGACAGACACACAGACACACACAGACACAGAAAGAGACAGAGACCCAGAGACAAAGACAGAGACAGGGAGACAGACAGACAGAGACAGAGAGAGCTAAAGAGAGACAGACAGCGACAGAGAGAGAGACAGACACAGACACACAAGAGACACACGTACAGAGACAAGCGAAAAGCGCTTGTAGCCTATTAAAGTAGAGACAGTATAGACGCTAGTAGAGAGGAAGAAATTAGAGTTTTAAAGTTTAGTGCTCCCTCCGACAGACAGACAGACACAGACGAGGCGGGGTAGATTCAATTACTGCAAATACCTTAATAATGGGAACCACCGCTGCCACCACTACCGCTGCTACTGCTACTATACTATACTACCGCTACCACTGACTGATATAGGGCCTACCATTGGTTCTGGCTGTCCTAGGCTCTTGGGCTGGGCTGGGCTAGATAAGAGTGATGTGTGGGATGGCTGGGGTAGGCTAGTGCTCTTCTTCTTCGTCTTGGCGCGGGTTGGTTGGTTGGTTGGTTGGTTGGTTGTTTCTTAGTTGGTAAGAAACTCGCGTAGGCCTAGAGCATGGCAGCAGAGAGAGTCCTCAGAGGAGAAACCCCCTTCAAACAAGTGTTTCGGGCCTTTTTTATAAAAAAAAAAAATCACCTAGATCGGTGGTCTAGGTGGTCACGCGCCTTGCCTAGAAAGCAAAAAGTCCGGGTCGGAGTGTGCGGGGTTCGTACCCCGTTTGGACCCAAAACTTTTTTCCCATCCATTAGACCCTGAGTGGTGGTCTGGGCGCTGGTCTTTCGGATGAGACGATAAACCGAGGTCCCGTGTGTTACACATCACTATTTAGCGCACGTAAAGAACCCACGGCAACAAGGCGGTTGTCCCTGGCAAAATTCTGTAGAAAGAAGCCACTCTGATAGGGAAACAAATTTAATACACTTGCATGCAGGAAAAAGAAAAAAAAATGGGTAGGCGCTGCACATGTGGCGACGCGCTCTCTCCGGGGAGAGCAGCCCGAATTTCACGCAGAGAAATCTGCGTGACATAAAGTGGTACAAAATACTAAATACACAAATACAAAAAAAAATACACTCTAAGGGAGGCCAGCTCACATCCAGTCTGTTCATGACTCTGGATGTCTCTCTGCTGCCTGCCCCTTTATGTATGTGATGAGTTCAGACTCGGATTCGAACCCATGACCTCTGGAATATGCACACTTTTTTTTTTCGGGGGGGGGGGGGGGGGGGGGGGGGGGTTAGCCACCTATGGTCACCCATCCAAGTCCTGGATGAACTTGGCACTGCTTAACCTTCGGCATATGAAAATATCAGTACACAATATATGACATCTCTTGAAAGTACTTTTCATATTAACATTGCCAAAGATGGTTAATAGCTGGTTGATGGTATAGTCCTAATCGGCAATCTCCGCGGGACCGTTAATGCAATCCAACGAAGTACTTTTGTCAAGGTAATTCTTTATTTAATTCAGTGATGGGAACAAGTACGAAATATTTTCATGTTAAACGCTAACTGGCGCGTTGTGATTGACGAGATATTGCCCTAAATATTTGTTTTTATTGTGTATAAATTCAGAATGTGGTAGAAAAATTTACACACACACACACACACACACACAAAACGTAAAAACATAAGAGCAACAACGAAATACCAACAAACAAAAACAAACAAACCCAATACCCCCCCCAAAAAAAAAAAAGCAACCCCCCCCACCCCCCCAAAAATCAACAACAACAACGAATGAAAAACCCAACCAGAAATTTATTCTTAATTTTAGCATCAAAATGATTTATAGATATCATCTGTAAAACTATGTGTTTGCTCCGGGTTTTTTTTTTTCTATCTCTCTCTCTAGAAAATGACGGGGGTAAAATAAAAACGTCTGCCAGTTTAGCATTACCACTTAGAGTAGCGCGCAAGTGCAAACTTACTAGATCTAGTTGTTGTTGTTGTTGTGCGTTCCCCGCTTAACACCCTGGGGGTCACCCAGAATATGCACTATTGACTCACTCATCCCACCTGGGAATCACTGTGAGACAAGAAGTACTTTGGATGAGAAGTTTGCGTGTATCAACACACACACACACACACCACACACACACACACACAACACAGACACACACAACACACACACACACACACACACAGATGTACATATATATACATATATAAATATATAAATATATAAATATATATGTATGCATGTATATGTATATATAATTGTGTGTGTGTTTTGTGTGGTGTGTGTGTGTGTGTGTGTGTGTGTGTGTGTGTGTGTGTGTGTGTGTGTGTGTGTGTGTGTGAGTGTGTGGTGTGTGTGTGTGTGTGTGTGTGTGTGTGTGTGTGTGTGTGTGTGTGTGTGTGTGTGCAATGTTAATATACAATACAATAAAAATAAAATAAATTGACAATAATGTACCCCACATCTGTCATCAAATGATGATAACAAGGAGAGAAAAAAAAAAAGAAAAAAAAAAGAAGGAAGAAAAACGTTTGCGTGAAACTTAAGCGTTAAAAAAGTAATTAAGTAAGAAAATGCGGCGCCTATTTTGCAAAATAAACCAGTCAATTACCATATTTATAAGTAGAATTTATTTTCAGTTTTTAAAACATGGGTTTTATCAAACAAGCAGATATCAAAGGAATATATAAACTGATAAATAAAATGAATAAATAAATAGACAAAAACATCAATTGCAAACTTTCACTCTAAATAACAAAACAGAAAACAAAATAATTAAAACAAATAAGTAAATATATATATATATATATATATATATATATATATATATATAATATATATATATATATATATATATATATATATATTATATATATTATATATATGTGTGTGTGTGTGTTGTGTGTGTGTGTGTGTTTGTGTGTGTGTGTGTGTGTGATATATGCAGTAAGTGCAGTAACTAAATGAATAAAAAAGAAAATAAATGGGTGAAAGACATATGTTCATGTTATATTTTTATACTCAGGACTTTGTAAGAACCAAGAGCCCCACATACATCCCATCAGCACATTTGTACATTTTGAAAGTGATGATATGTATTAAATTGCGACATCTTTGCCTTTTAGGGATAACTACGATAACCAATAAATTTTGTTTCACTTACTTTTAGAGGCATGTGCTTTATGGTACAATAGTGAGTTGCTTTATAAAGAGTATGCAGTAATGATTGATAAAATATTGCACAGATTAGTATAATTATTTTGTGTCCTGATTAAAGTTTCCATGGTTCATAAACACACGAGGAAGAATTATTTCTATACCAAATGTTAAATAAGAGAAATCCAAGAACAAAGCCTTGGAGAATACTGTATTTAGTATTCTGGAGGTGGCATTGATAGTTTATTTTATTTATCATGTACATACAGACTACATACACATTGTTGACGGTTTTTGATAATTTATCTTATTTAACATGTACATACGGACTACATAGACACTTTGTTGACGGTTTTGTTAAAAGAACAAACAAAAAACAACAACAACAAACTAACCCCCCCCCCCTTTTAAAATGAAATGAGAGAGACAGACGGTTTCAATGAACCATTTGTAGAGCATTTCGTGGAAAGTAGCAGCAGAAAACTGCAAGGAACAGCTATTTCGCTATAACCCTCTGTATCACAGATGGGTTTGTTTTTTTTAATGTATTACATCCAATTTTTTTTTTAATATTTTTTTTACAACTTTGCACTATCTTTGATGCACAATATAAAAGAACTGAAGCCTGAAAAAAAAAAATGTGTACATGATTATGTATTGGAAAATACTTCAGAATTACAGCAGGATTTTATATTAAAAAAAAAAAAAAACAGAAAAAATACACAGAACATATAAAATAAATTATCATTTTAACAAACAACAACAAAAAAAAAACATGAATTTTTTGTTTCAAGAATGAATGCAAAAAATATCATACAAATAAAACCACACACACACACACACCACAGACAAGATTTCATTTATTGGAGATTATTTTGTCAAGCATTGGAAGATGGTTGCAAAATCTTCAGTGGTGCCCCCACGGTCAACAAGACTACGGGATAGGTATTTTATTTTTATTTATTTTATTCTTTTATATCGAGGATAATAGAATAAGCACTCATGTGCTTTTTTTTTATATCTAGTCCCCGTGTGTACGCAGTTGTGTAAATATTGTCATCTGTTCCCACCGGCACACGACGGCCTAGGGTAAAAGTTGGGTAGGTTAGGGTAAAGGTGAAAATTTGGTAAAAACACTGTACATATGACATTTTTTGATGGGGTAAATCATGAACACGAAGCGAGAGAACAAACAACATTCAAGAATAAAAAAAAAACAGAAATAAATAATCTGATATACCGAAAGAATACAGAACAAAACAGTTGCAGACAAGGAAAAAAGAAAAAAAAATAACGGGTAGGCGCTGCACTTGTGGCGACGCGCTCTCTCCCCTGGAAAGAGCAGCCCGAATTTCACGCGGAGAAAATCTGCTGTGACATAAAGTGGTACCAAAAAAAGAAGAAGAAGAATCCAACTCCAATCCAATCCTGTTGATTATAGCTTCCGCCGACCGCAGTGGCCATCATAATTATCATGAGAACCAGGGGAGAGAGAAAACAACCCTCACTCTCACAGAGCTCCAGTCAGGATTATAATCTGAAAATACAACAACAAAGAATATGATATCGATAGAACATAGAGAGTATCCGAACTTCTGAACTTCTGTGATGATCACACCACACACGCACGCACACACACACGCATACACACACATACACCACACACACACACACACACACACACACACACACACATATATATATCTATATATA
>CM060341.1:34354629-34357129 GCA_030674155.1 Stramonita haemastoma | reverse complement strand
TTCATCATGCTTCTCCTGAGGATTCTCTCTCTCTCTCTCTCTCTCTCTCTCCTCTCTCTCTCTTCTCTCTCCTCTCTCTCTCTCTCTCTCTCTCTCTCTCTCTCTCTCTCTCTCCCTCTCTCTCCTCTCTTCCTCTTCTCTCTCCTCTCTCTCCCTCTCTCTCCCTCTCTCTCTCTCTCTCCCTCTCTCTCCTCCCTCTCTGTCTCTCTCCTCTCTCCTCTCTGCTCTCTCTCTCTCTCTCTCTCTCTTCTCTCCTCTCTGTCTCTCTCTCTCTCTCTCTTCTCTCTCTCTCTCTCTCTTCTCTCTCTCTCTCTCTCTCTCTCTCTCTCCCTCTCTCTCTCTCCTCTCTCTCTCTCTCTCTCTCTCTCTCCTCTCTCTCTCTCTCTTCTCTCTCTCTCTCTCTCTCCTCTCTTCTTCTTCCTCTCTCCCTCTCTTTTCTCTCCCCTCTCTCTTCTCTCCTCCTCTCTCTTCTCTCTCTCTCTCTCCCCCCCAAAAATCAGCCAGATCAGGGAACGTTCAAGGGATTGAGTTGAAGAGCCATTACAGGGGAGAGGAGGTGGATGGATGGATGGATGGATGGATGGATGGATGGAGAGTGAGTGAATGAGCTAGGAAGGCAGTTTTAGAGCCTTGTAATTAGACCCCTTCACTGTGTCAGCTTTCTCTCTCTCTGTCTCTCTGTCTGTCTCTGAGACAGTGTGGCTGCCCAGATGAGGAGGAGGGCGGTATTGATGAGGTGCGGAGATAACAGATGTCTAAGTGCGCTTGGAGAGAGGAGAAAGAGAGAAAGAAAGAAAGAAAGAAAGGAAGGTAGGCCCTAGTTCAAGTTCTTGAAGGTAGGGTGGGGTCTTCAACACACACGCGCAATCATGTGCTCATGGAAAACCCCCGCAGCGAAGAGAAGACTGCCATGAACAGAAGTCAAAGATTGTTAGCCTAATAGCCGGGTTTTGTGATTTCCAACAGACTGGAGCAAGTATTATAACCATCCTCCCAGATGGTCTGATGATCACCGCTTTTGAACAAGGGGAGACAGAAAGCTGTGAGGGTGTATACTGAACAACATTAGTGTGATATCATGGGATCTACAGACAAGACTCGATGTATTTGTAAAAGTAGCGTAATTTAGCAAAAGTTACATTTTTTTTGTTATCATCAAAACTGCTTTCTTTTCTAATGATCGTCCAGTTTTGATTTTGTTGTTTATAGAGCTCCTCTGACCACAGAGGCTATGATTATCTACGCTGTCACCTTGTAAAAGTTTTTTTTAATTTACTGATTAAAGCTGGGTAATCATATACAGATTAAATCAGGGTTTAAAACCTACTCTCCTATGCCTACCCTTCCGTGTATCATCAACGTCCTAACCAACCATAAAGGTCCACCTAGGACAGTCAGGAGATTTTTCTCCTGGAGTTAACATCAGTGCAGACTCCACTCTCCCCAAAAAGTCTTTCGGATGAGACTGTAAACCCAGGCCCCGTGTGCGAACGCACGCGGAACATCTTGCGCACACGTTAAATCCTGTTCCGCTTTTCGTAAGAGTAGGCCATTGTGTGCCGGCGGGAATAGATGACAATATTTACACAACTGCATACACACGGGGACTAGATGGATAAAAAAAACAACACATGTGCTTATTCTATTATCCTCGATATAAAAGAATAACAGAAAAAGAAAGAATAAAGTCACCACGCGGTAGAAGAAACATCAACCACACATGAGATAAAACCCAAACCAGATGTCTTGTCCCTAGTGACCAACTATGACATCTTTACTCATATCAGACGGAAAATGCCCGATTCTCTCAAGAAGTTAACAAAAAAAAATGTTGTCAGGTAGAAGATCCCGAAAAAAAGATCTTTAGGGAATCTGCAGTTAAATGCTTTGTCTAATATTCTGGACATTTTGACACACCAGAAGCAGATGCTTGATGGTTATTTGCATATAGAACGGCGCAGCAATGATCATCGAGATAGAGAGTTAAAAGTTAGTCTGTCCCGAGCCTAAGGCTCATCAGGCCGGTGCTTATCCCGGTTTCTGTGGCGTTAAGCGACTGAGAGTCATAGACTCCCCCCTGGATAGGACGCCAGTCTATCGCAGGGTTAACCCCCAACTTAAGGTTGGTACCCCTTTTACACCTGGGTGGGGTGAGAAATTAGCCGTGAAGTGCCTTTTCCAAGGGCACAACGCCATAGCCGAAAGCTGGGATCGAGCCCGCAACCTTTAGCTTACGAGTCCAACGCCCTAACCACTAGACTACAGCGCCGGCTATCGAGATAGAGAATTGTTGGACTATTATCTATCTATCTATCTATCTATCTATCTATCTATCTATCTATCTATCTATCTATCTATCTATCTATCTATCTATCTATCTATCTATCTCTCTATCTATCTCTCTATCTGTCTGTCTGTCTGTCTGTCTGTCTGTCTGTCTGTCTGTCTAATCTCTCTCTCTCTCTATCTCTCTCTCTCTATCTATCTATCTATCTATCTA
>CM060341.1:34344629-34352129 GCA_030674155.1 Stramonita haemastoma | reverse complement strand
TCTGGTTGAGTTGGTAGGCTGGCTAGTTGGTTAGTTAGCTGGTTGGTTAGGTGCCTGATGAGTTATTTGATTGGATTCGAACCACCGCACATTCCGACCCGGACTTTTCGCTTTCTAGACAGGCTAGGCGCGTTACTTCTAGACCACTGACCACTAATATTTATTTATTTTCTTTTATTATGATGATATGTTAAATGACAGAGCCCTGGACATCCTGTTTAACGGTTGGATTAGATCCTGTTGTCAGAGGGTATGATTACTCCTTTGTTTATTTTTTTTCAACTTTGCGTTTCGCACCAACCTGATAGAGAGATAATTTTTTGGTTACAGATGATGAATGCTATGCCTAGCAGTGTTAAAAGCTAGGTAATGGGATCTGGTAGTAGTGACACAGCTGCTTGTATCCGTGAAGTAGATGATTGACTGACTACCTCTCCCAGTTCTTTGCTTCCGTGTTTGTGTTACACACACACATACACACACAGCTGGATGTCATGTCATTGGTTGTTGGGGTATTTTTTGAAGTGGTGGTTCTTTTTCTTTTTTTCTTTTTGTCTTTTCGTTGTGTTTTTTTCTTTGTTCCTCGGTTAGAGCGTCCAGATTCAACCAATGATGAGATTTTCGCGTATGTGACATATTTTGTCTACTATTCATGTACCTGCATTTTTTACTTTAGGGATGATGTCTAAAATTCGACACCAGTGTACACACGTTTTTTGCCAAATTTTGTCATCCTTCCCACCCTCACCCTCTCTCCTCCTCCTCCTCCTTGGCACGAAATGACTGCTTACTCTTCCGAAAGGTGGAGCAGGTTTTAACCTGTGCGCAAGATGTTCTGTGTGTGTGTCCGTACACGGGACCTCAGTTTATAGTCTCATTTGATTGACTGTTTATGGGAGTGGTATATTGGCACTGATGTTAACTCCAGAGGGAAAATTTCTCAAACAGGTGCCTCCGTGGTGGTTTGAACCGACCCTTCTGATTGCGAGCGCAACGCTTCAACCACTAGGCTACCCCCCCCCCCCCCCCCCCCCCCCCGCCCCTATTTCTTCTAATTGACTACTGCAAGATATGGAAATATCCAAAGTGTTCTGTATGATTCCGAGTTGCTTGTCCTAATATCAGTTGCTGAGAGTATTTGCCAGTCACCAGTAGGACAGTTACTGTAAATAAAATTTTATTAACTTATCATCATCCATGACATTCTTCATCCTTTCACCTTTTCCCCTCATCCCCTTTTTCAGCACATTCTTAACGTGAATGCACCATTGTCTAAATCACCTTGTATTGAATGATATTAAACTAATGAGAAGAAGAGGAACTACTGCAAGATATCCAACAGGTAGGCGATTTTTTTGTTTCTTTCCACGAAAGAATAAGTGAAAGATAATAAATGTTGACTGGTTTTTAATCTGTACAAATAATGTTTTTTTCTGTGCATAGTCTTTGCTTTATCAGAAAGGACCAAGAACAAGAATTAAATGGGAGAGCAATACTTGCCTTTAACCAACATATTATACTGCTCTCCTCTTAAAGGGGGGGACAGGATAGCCTAGTGGTCAGAACATTCTGCTCACAATTTGACGACCCGGGTTCGATTCCCGTACAAGGGGATTTTTCCCCTGGAGTTAACATCAGTGCTGACTCCACTCTCCCCAAAAAGTCTTTCGGATGAGACTATAAACCGAGGCCCCGTGTGCGAACGCACACAGAACATCTTGCGCACACGTTAAACCCTGTTCCGCTTTGGTGTGGACAGATGATAAGATTTACAAAAGCTGCAGACACAGGAGACTGGATGTAAAAAAAAAAGCACATGAGTGCTTATTCCATTATCTTCGATATAAAAGAATGAAATATAAAATATATAGATATAAAATTATATGTAAAAAAAAAAAGCAAAGAGTGTTTATTCCATTATCCTCGATATAAAAGAATAAATAAATAAATAAATAATGAAAAAAAATGATGCTAAACACGGACCAATGTTTCCTTCTCTATAAACTCTATTGTTCCAATAATCGGCGATGTTTTTGCCGTCCATTGCGTGCAAGACAGCCACTGCACCAACAGAAGAGGGATGGAGATTGAGCGGTTGTGGAAAAACCGCCGTGTCAAGTAGCGTGGTATAAACAGTGTGCAGGTAGGAAGGAGCAGAGCTTAGAGGAAATCGACTTTTGACACTTTTCTTTCTTTTTTTTTTGGCCTCTGGCAGAAGTTGTTAGCTAGATCTAGCCTAAGGAGTGAAAAAAAGGGACAAAGATATACATTAGACTCTCTCAGTGTGTGTGTGTGTGTGTGTGGGGGGGTGTGTTGTGGTGTGTGTGTGTGTGTGTGTGTTGTTTTGTGTGTGTGTGTTGTAGTGTGTGTGTGTGTGTGTGTGATGTTGTGTGTATGTGTGTGTATGTACTATGTGTGTGTGTGTGTGAGAGAGAGAGAGAGAGAGGGGGGAGGGAGAGAGAGAGAGAGAGAGAGAGAGAGAGAGAGAGAGAGAGAGAGAGAGAGAAGAAGAGAAGAGAGAGAGAGAGAGAGAGAGAAGAAGAGAGAGACAGACAGAGACAGACAGAGACAGACAGAGACAAGAGAAAGAGACAGAGACAGAGACAGAGAGAGAGAAATTATTTTTCATTTATTCTTTTATTTCGAGGATAATGGAATAAACACAGGGGACCTCGGTTTACAGTGTCATCCCAAGGACTTTTGGGGGGAGTGGAGTCGGCACTGATGTTAATTAACTCCAGGGGAAAATATCCTATGAACGGGATTCGAACCCGGGTACAGCAGATCACCAGACCAACCAGACTATTCTGTCCCCTGAGAGAGAGAGAGAGAGAGAGAGAGAGAGAGAAGAGAGAGAGGAGAGAGAGAGAGAGAGAGAGAGAGACAGACAGACAGACAGACAGACAGACAGACAGACAGACAGACAGACAGACAGACAGACAGACAGAAGAAGACAGAGACAGAGACAGAAGACAGAGACAGAACACAGAGACAGAAGACAGACAGAGACAGAGAAGAGACAGAGAGAGACAGACAGACAGAAAGACAGGAGAGACAGAGGACAGAGACAGAAAGAACGAGAGACAGAGACAGAAGGAGACAGAACAGACAAAAAAGAGAGAGAAACACAGAGAGACACAAAACACACACACACAAAGAGACACACAGACAAAAGACAGACAGAAACACACAGACACACCAGACAGAGAAAGAGGGGGGGGGGGAGTTGAGGGGCAGGGCGGAGGATCAAGTCTTTATTATCCAGAGAACAACAATCTTTTACGCTAGGCCTACCGATGGCTGCACCCTGGTTGGGTAGGAAGGTGGATGATGGTTGCGTTTAAGGAAACTAATTAAGTGATAATCAGCCGGTTGCCTGCCCATTTTCCTCTCTACTTTCCCAGCGTTTCAGGAAAGTTTTTTTTTTCTAACTCCACACCTAAAACTGGGTGCATCTGAGGTGAGGAAACAAAAAAAACAACATGGGAGAGGGTAAAAAAATGCACGTAAACATAGGACAAAGAAGAAGTGATAAAAGATTCTCCTGTCTAAACAGTCACCTCTTTTTTTTTTCCTTTTTTTTTTATTTCAGCTTCTTCTTCTTCTTGTTCTTGTTCTTCTTGCTCTTGTTCTTGTTTTCTTGTTCTTGTTCTTCTTCTTCTCTTCATTTCTTCTTTTTCTTCATTTTTTCTTTTCTTCTTCTTCTTCTTCTTCTTCTTCTTCTTTCTTCTTCTTCTTCTTCTTCTTCTTCTTCTTCTTCTTCTTCTTCTTCTTTCGTTGGCTTTATACCGTCAGATGTGTCTGTGAAAAATGATGGCTTGTCCTTTCCAGCTCCTCTGTGGGCCGTACAGCTTGGTCTGTAGGGTTATCTCCGTCGGCCACACTTTCTTCCTCAGGTGGGTGTAGTATAGCGTGCATCTCTGAAGGATGTGCTCGCCTATCTGGTTTTCTTTACCACAGGCACACACGGGGTGAGAAGGAGCAAGTTTCAGCTTTGTGGACATAGGGTGGTTTAGTCTGTTGTGCCCAGTGCGGAGTCTTAGAATGATGACCTGTTTTTCTCGTTTAAGGTGATGGTAATTGTCCTTTACTATTCTGGGTTGGGTCGTTGATTTGAGGATTGGTTTGGTGGGGAGAGGGGGGGGGGGTGCAAAGAAGGTGAGGCTGCTTTTGCACTGTTGTCTGTGTGTGGGTGTCACCTTGGTTTGCAAGTTCATCAGGCTGTTGGTTGCCAGGTATAACTTGCTGGATAACAATAGCTGAAGCCAAACAGTTATTGCGTGTCATTTGCGTGTTACATGCTCATCAGGGAACTTGCTTTATGTCTATCTTTATCTGTGTAGTCTGTGGGTCAGGACTGACTGCACAGTTTTCATGCCCGATACTTTGATTATGTAACCAGCCATTAGGTTTAATGCTTTACGTGGTGACACCCTGACAGGGCCTCTCTGGTGGCCCGAAATAAAGCTACCACCAAGACAACCGTTGGTAGATCTAGTAATTTTCCCCCTGGAGATAACCTGGGTACCGACTCCACTCTCCCGAGAGTCCTTTGGATGAGACTATAAACCGAGAAGGTCTTGTGTGCAAACGCCGGCAGCTCATCATTGCAGACATTAAAACTCATTCCTGCCTTTTGGAAGACTAGGCCATCGCGTGCTTGTAGGAACAGATCAGAGTTTTAATCAATAAAAATGCATTTACGTACACTGATGTCAAGTTTAAACAGCATCACCCAAGTGGGAAGCCGCCGCTGTAGTCTAGTGGTTAGGGCGTTGGACTCGTAATCTAAAGGTTGCGGGTTCGATCCAGCTTTCGGCTATGGCGTTGTGCCCTTGGAAAAGGCACTTCACGGCTATTTTCTCACCCACCCAGGTGTAAAGGGGTACCAACCTTGTGTTGGGGGTTAACCCTGCGATAGACTGGCGTCCTATCCAGGGGGGAGTCTATGACTCTCAGTCGCTTAACGCCACAGAAACCGGGATAAGCGCCGGCCTGTTGAGCCTTAGGCTTGGACAGACTTTAACCAAGTGGGAGGGGGAAAAGGCTACCTTCCTGGCGGGCACAAAAGTTGGCATATGCAAAATGTCATCATTGGTGAGCCTTGATGTGTAAACGATAACATGAGTGCTTATTTGTTGCTTTATATCCGAAAAAGAGAAAAATAAAGAATATCTCTTTTTCTCTCATCTATCTCCTTCCAGATTTTATTCTCATAGTCTCTGTCTCTCACTAAGTTTGGTTCTCTCTCTCTCTCTCTATCTCTCTCTCTCTCTCTCTCTCTCTCACACACACACACACACACACACACACACACACACACACACACACACACACACACTCACACACACACACACACACACACACACACACACACACACACACACACACACACACACACACACACACACACACACACACACACTCCATCTAACGAATTAACGCTTTCTGGACACGCACAAACACCTTCCAAACGCTCGCCTTGCCAGGCTTAGCTTGTTTAGATACTTGGCTATTGTCTATCAACTCCCCCTCCCCCCCCCTCCCCCCCCTGTGCGCCGCCTCCCCCCCCCCATCCCCCCACCCCCACCCCCCACACTTCGTTTCTTTTTTACCGAGGCTAAGCCGAGCTGAAAAAGAGAGCAAGGCGCGAGTGTTTCGCAAAGATTACGTACTCCATTGATCACCCCTCTGTTTCTTTGCCTCTGATACCTGGCTGGCCTGCTGGACTTTTTGATGCCAGAGAGAAAAATCGAAGACAGCGGCTTGAAGCAACAAAGGGGGATAGAAGGATTGAAGGAAGAAGGAAGGAAGGAAGGATGGAAGGAAGGCACAGAGAGAGAGAGAGAGAGAGAGAGAGAGAGAGAGAGAGAGAGAGAGAGAGAGAGAGAGAGAGAAGGATGCAAAAACAAAAAACAACAACAACAAAAAACAACCCGGGAAGCAAGCAAGCATTCAACGTGTGGCCGTTGCTTGCTTGGCGCTAGGCTATGTACGATCCCTCCTCCAACCCTTTTCCTCCCTCAATCCTCCTTAATAGCTCACTAAAACGCGGTGAGTGGTATAGAAAAAGATGTTAATAAAGTTTATCACGGTCTGACACGATCCACCCTCCTGTCCCCGGGGGTTTGAGGTCCCAAGCAGGGGGGGGGGGGGGGGGGGGAGAGGAAGCTTTTCTTGTCTGAAGCTGAGGGCGAGGAATAAATCTCGCGCCCTTAGGTCTTTGCACGCGTTCTCATTCCACGCTTCCGGTGCATGCGCGCGCGAGTCACTGTTCCTTCCGGGGCTGGTGTAAAGGTGCGTGAAAAAGGAAAATTAAGCCCGAGAGTTTTTCACTTCTGATTTCCTTTTCCCGTCTATAAAGTGATGTTGTTAGCGATTAAACTGCCCCTTACAGCAGGCTTAAACTGTTGTTAAGAGACGGCATTGGCAGTTCTTACAAGCTCGGCAACTTGAATAGGTCCAAGCCTTGTCGATAATGCCAGGGGTGGGGTGGGGGGGGGGGGGGGGGGGGAGTGGATTGGCTTTCTGTGAGCTTGTGTGTGTGCTGTGTGTGGGTTGAAAGGGTTAGGTTTTTGTTTTTTTTATAGAGAAGAAAGTGCTTCTTGTTTCTGCTTGGATGAAATGTTTGTTCAAAAGGGGTTTTTTGCAAAAAATTCACTTATTTGCTTATGAAAGTATCAAAGGAAAATTAAGCCAGAGTTTGATCAATATCGATGTGTGCATTCGCGCACGTATTCACATGCACTCAGGCAGAGAACTTGAAAACAATGCTTGATTTCATGCCTGGACTGTTAAACAATTGGCAGTCTTGCAAGCGCAAATATTTTTTTTGTTGGGCCTTTTTTCATACTTTCAGAATTTTCAGATCGAATTTTTCAAAGAATATAATTATGGTAGGAAGGGTGCAGGAGAGCTCAGTGGTCAGAGCACTTGCTCTCCAGAATGTAAGGTTAAGCAGCTTTGAGAATGGTTACCTCTTGGATGGATGACCGTTCATGCACTTTGGCTTCAGCACAGTCCCCTAGTTCACCCAGCTGTAAATGGGTACCTGCCCTCTTGAAGGGTCAGGTAAGTAAAGCAGTGAGGGAAAAGAGATGGGCACCACCCTAAAAATGCTGGCCCCTAGAGAAGCTGAGGTCTCTGACACCTTGCTCCCAAAGATGGGATAGGTTATGGTAACACCATTACCTTATAAGAAGGGATACAGTCCTCATAATACCTTGATTTCAGATATCTTCTCAACACAACAGTGCGAAAATATATGTAGCATTCCAGTTTGCTGTTATTAAGCTAACCAACAATGAGCCTTGTACTCTTGGAGAGTTTGCAATGTGCTTTACACAAAACAGCTTTTAGTATCTACATCAAGCAATAGAATGCACACTGTGAACTGTCTGTTGCCATTTGGCTTTAATTACATAGATCTATATAATTTATTACTTATTTATTTAATCTTTTATATCGAGGATAATGGAATAAGCATGATGTGTGTTTTTT
>CM060341.1:34340318-34344529 GCA_030674155.1 Stramonita haemastoma | reverse complement strand
GGAGAGAGGAGAGGGGAGAGAGAGAGGGAAGGGGGGAAAAGAAAAAAGAAAAAAGAGGAGAGGGGGGAAAAGGGGGAAAGGGGGGGGAAAAAAAGGGGGAAAGGAAAAAAGAAAAAAAAAAAGGGCCGAATACTAGACCTATGGGGGCAATGATGATGGGGGGGTTTGAATTTTTTTTTAACTTTTCCCTCACAAAACCCCCCCCAAACACCCACACACACACCCCCCCAAAACCAACCCAAAAAACCCCCACACACACAACACACAAAAACACCACACCCCCCAACAAAAAAACCCCAAAAAAACAAAAAAACACACAAAACCCCACACAAAAATTTTTGGTGCCCCCCCCAAAAGGGGCTTAAACCCCCTTTAAAACTTCCCGGGGGGGATTGTGTGGGGAAAAAGGAAATCTTCCGTCCCCCTTTTTCCCAAATTTTCCCCCCATCCCCCCCCCCTCTCTCTCTCTTCTCCCCCCCCCTCTCTCTCTCCTCTCTCTCTTCCCCTCTCTCTCTTCTCCCCCTTTCTTTCCTTGTCTGTCGTCTTTCTGTTGTTTTCTGTCTGTCTGTCTGTCCCCCCCTGTCTTTTTCTGTTGTCTCTCCCCCCCTCCCCCCTTCCCCCCCCCTTTTCCCCTTCCCCCCCCCCTTTCCCCTCTCCCCTTTTTTCCTCTCTCTCTCTGTCTCTGTCTCTGTCCTTTTTCCCGGGGTCCTGTCTCTGTCTCTCTGTTTTTTTCTGTCTCTGTTTTTTGGTTCTTTCTCTGTCTTGTCTCTCCCCCCCCCTTCTCTCCCCTTCCCCCCTCCCTCTCTCTCTCTCTCCCCCCTTCCCCTTTTCCCCCCCTTGGGGCCCCCCCTTTTCTTTACTTTCTTGTAAAGAAGCAAAAAGGGAATAGAAAATGCGGGAAAAAAAAAATGGAGGGAGAGAGAGAGACGGGTTTTAAAAAAAGGGGAAAGGGGTACACGCATAGAGTAAAAGGAGAATGTGAGGGTGATCTTTTCTTTTTCTCTTTTTTTCAAGATGGCAACAGCTGAGAAACTCGCGTGTGTGACACACACACACACACACACACACAACACCACACACACACACACACACACACACACACACACACACACACACACACACACACACGTGTGTGTGTTGTGTGTGTGTGTGTGTGTGTGTGTGTGTGTGTGGTGTGTGTGTGTGTGTGTGTGTGTGTGTGTGTGTGTGTGTGTGTGTGGGGTGTGTGTGTGTGTGTGTGTGACAGCTGAGTGTATGTTTTTTATTTCTCTCTGTATGTTTTTGCACAACTCCTCTGTGTTTATGACTGTCTGTTTGTACGTATGTATATCTGTATATCTCTCTCTGTCTCTCTCTGTCTCTCACTTCTCTACTCTCTCCACTCTCTATCTATCTATCTATCTATCTATCTATCTATCTATCTATCTATCTATCTATCTATCTATCTATCTATCTATCTATCTATCTATCTATCTATCTTCTATTTTCTGTCTGTCTCTCTTCTGTCTGTCTGTCTGTCTGTCTGTCTGTCTGTCTGTCTTCTGTCTGTCTGTCTGTCTGCTCTCTTCTCTCCTCTCTTCTCTTCTCTCTCTCTCTCTCTCTCTCTCTCTCTCTCTCTCTCTCTCTCTCTCTCTCTCTCTCTCTCTCTCTTCTCTCTCTCTCTCTCTCTCTTCTTCTTCTTCTTCTTCTTCTTCTTCTTTTTACTAGTCGAATTTGCAACGTTCACTAAATATGCACCATTACAGCAATTAATAGTTAAAAAAACAAAAAAAAAACCACACCCCAAAGAAACAAATTATCCACGCACGATGCATAGACAAATGAAGAGGCATTGAGAAGGAAAATCAAAGGCCTCTAACAGTCTGTAAATGATCCACTAAAAAAAAAACTTATACAGATAACAAAATTCTGCACATCCTTTTCACTCGGAATAACATAAACAGTTTGTTTCCCCCTCTGAGACTATTAGTTTGAAAACCAAAAAAACTGTGACGGACAAATTAACGGGTATTGACACAGAAAATCAAAGGGTTCTAACAGTCCTTAAAAGGTCGGAATGAAGTCTTTAAAATGTTGTCATTAATTAAGTGCGTACTCCTCCTCTCTGGGCTTTCATGCAGTTCTAAGGTGCTGTTCCTTATATCTTGTTTTAATTGAGGAAACGGCTAATTGCCATCTTGTGGAAATAAGATGGAAAGTTTGTGAATTTAGATCAGTAGATCCTTTTTAGGTTAGGTTTTGTTGTTGTTTTTTAAAATTTTAATTGATCACTTCCTTTTACGTGAAATCATCATTTTTTTGTATCTGTATTTGAAGATGATGCAAAAGGAATATAAAAGACTAATTATTATTGCTTTTGATTGCTGCTGTTAGTTTGGTCTCTACTGATACGGGTTTTATTTTTTTATTTTTTATTTTTTGTTTATAGCGGATTTTATTGTGTGGGGTTGTTTTTGTTTGTTTTGTTGTTTTTTTGGCACAGGAGAAAACCAGGCACTATGAATTTCACTTAATGATATGATCAAACTCAGATGTTGGACTTATATAGGAGTTTAGTTGGAAAACGAACGAAATAATAATAATTATGATAAAAACTTTAAGTTAAACAGTAAGTATTCTCTCTTCCACTTAACTCGAGATGCTGGTGACACATTCACTTAGCTCATTAACATCTTGCGCACACGTTAAATCCTGTTCCGCTTTTCGTAAGAGTAGGCCATCGTGTGCCGGTGGGAACAGATGACAATATTTACAAAACTGCATACACACGGGGACCGGATGAAAAAAGGCACATGATTGCTTATTCTGTTATCCTCGATATAAAAGAATAGATAAATAAATTTATCAAAGAAGATTTAGTACGCATGTCTCTTGGACGTGTCCCTTAAAAACAACGGCAACAAAAAATAATGATTATACTACTGGCATATGTATTAGTATCCTGCCGACACCCCCTTCTCTCTCTCTCTCTCTCTTCTCCTCTCTCTCTCTCTCTCTCTCTCTCTCTCTCTCTCTCTCTCTCTCTCTCTCTCTCTCTCTCTCTCTCTCTCTCTTAGATATATATCTAGTTAATTTGTAATGATTGGTTGGTTCATTATATGATTGGATGGTAATATGAGTAGTGAAAAGCATAAATACCTACACTTCGTTATTGTGTATCTGATGTATATTTCTTTATGTTTGTTTGCCTGTTGGGATTTCGTGTTTTTTTTATGAGGGCCTGGTGTAAAGAAGCCTCTGGATTTTTAAAAAATTCATATACCCTTAATGAAACACGGAGTTTCAGTTCGAATCTCTCTCTCCCTCTGTCTGTCTGTCTGTCTGTCTGTCTGTCTGTCTGTCTGTCTGTCTGTCTGTCTCTCACACACACACACACATATACACACTCACACACACACCACCCCCCCCCCCCCCCCCCCCCCCCACACACACACACTGACACCCCCCCTACCCCCCTCACACACACACACACAACACAACACACACACAGAGGAAACCAGCATGCAACAAACAAGGTTAATTTCCGAACAGTAGTGAACCAATCCCACCCACCCCCCCACCTTACCCCCATTTACCCCCTGTTTTATTTCCTTGTCAAGACTAAAAAGCACTCGGACACGTGCACACGCACACAGGCACAAACGTGTGATTATCCTGCTGCAAGAGGTCATAATAGAAACGGAAGCAAGCGCAGGGGGCATATGGGAGTCACGTGACCTTGTGTGGTGACGCCAGGCATGCCGGGATAGCTTGCAGATTGTTGAAGTCATCAGGTGAGAGAGGCACAGAGAGAGAGAGAGAGAGAGGAGAGAGAGAGAGAGAGAGAGAGAGACTGTCAGCACACCGTGAGGACCTTTCAATTAACCTGTGGGCTGATTACATCTCTGTTCCTCTTTTAATCCTGTTACTGTTTCTGATTGCTCCCCAGGGGGGAGAGAGAGAGAGGAAGAGAGAGAGAGACAGACAGACAGCAGACAGACAGACAGAGAGTTTTGAGATTCATTAATTTAAAAAAAAAACCAAAAAACCCTGTATTTCATTGCTTCTGATCGATAGTGAAAATGTTTACACCGAAAGTTTATATTATTTTATATAACCAGAAGATATCGATAATTTTTTTTAAAATTTATTTTACACCACTCCGTGTTACAGCAGATTACTCTGCATGAAATTCGGGCTGCTCTCCACGGGGGGAGATCGCGTCGCCACAA
>CM060341.1:34325318-34332818 GCA_030674155.1 Stramonita haemastoma | reverse complement strand
ATTTGGGGAGGGGTGGGGACACTAGAGAGAGAGAGGAGGAGAGGAGAGAGAGAGAGAGAGAGAGAGAGAGGAGAGAGAGAGAGAGAGAGAGAGAGAGAGAGAGAGAGAGAGAGAGAACAGACAGACAGACAGACAGACAGACAGACAGACAGGACAGACAGACAGACAGGAACAGGAACAGGGACAGGGACAGAGGGACAGAGAGACAGAGAGACAAAGACAGAGACAGAGAAACAGACAGAGAGACAAAGACAGAGAAGGAGAGACAGAGACAGAGAAACAGAGAGACAAAGACAGAGACAGAGAGACAAACAGACAGATAGACAGAACCGACAGACAAACAGATACAGACAGACAGACAAGAGAAAGAGACAGAAACAGAGAGACCAAGACAGACAGACAGACAGACAGACAGACAGACAAGAGAGACAGACAGAGAGAGATGGGCAGGGAGCAGCAGCCTAGCCTAGTAGTTTGGAATAACAATCCAATTTATTAATAACGGTGTGGGTAATTAGGGAAGGAGAGAGAGGGAGGGGGTCGATGGGGGGAGGGGGGAGTGGGCGAGGATTCACAGCAGCTCAAGGGGGATACGGCGCCAAGCCGAAAGAGAGGGAAGGGGGAGGGGGAGGGAGGAGGATGGAAAAGAGGTGAAGAAGGGGGAGAGGGGAGGGGAGGGAGTGGAAAGAGAGGGAGAAGGGAAGGGAGGGAAATGTTTTGGGGGCTGATTGGAGGAGAGAGTTGGGAATGATGGGGATGATGAAGGCCATGATTGTCAGAAAGTAAGACCAGCATAGGGTGTGTTCATTGTTCATTGTTCATCGTCTGGGAGGAGACTGCAACGGTTTTTTGACAGGTGGTGAGAGCACTCCCCACCCCTCCTCCTCCTCTTCCTCCTCCCCTCCCTGCCCCTGATGGGGTTGGTGGAGTATAGGGGAGGGAAGTGGATGAGAGGGGAGGTGGGGGGGAGGAGGAAGATAGCTTTCGCTTTTTTTTTTTTATAATAATATTTACCCCACCGCCCACTTCTCTTTTTAGACCTCTTTATCTCCCTTTCACATCTTTCGGCAGTTTTCAAAAGCGTTCTCAATTATGGTCTGTCTGTGTCTGTGTGTGTCCGTGTCGTGTTTGTGTGTGTATGTGTGTGTCTTTGTGTCCATCTGTCTATCTGTGTGTGTGAGTGAGTGGGTGAGTGAGTTTGATTTTGATTTGATTTATTCTTTTATATCGAGCATAATGGAATAAGCACTCTTGTGCTTTTTTTCATCCAGTCCCCGTGTGTATGCAGTTTTATAAATGTCATCTGTTCCCACCGGCACACGATGGCCTACTCTTACGAAAAGCGGAACAGGATTTAACGTGTGCGCAAGATGTTCTGCGTGCGTTCGCACCCGGGGCCTCGGTTTAAAGTCTCATCCGAAGGACTTTTGGGGAGAGTGGAGTCAGGCACTGATGTTAACTCCAGAAGAAAAATCTCCTCGACCGGTAAGTGTGTGTGTGTGTGTGCATATATATATACACACACATATATGTATATATATGTAGATATCGATATGTAGATATCGATAGATAGATAGATAGATAGATAGATAGATAGATAGATAGATAGATAGATAGATAGATAGATAGATAGATAGATAGATAGATAGATAGATAGATAGATAGAGATAAGACACAGAAAATTCAACACCCATCATGAAGGAGAAAGAGAGGCAGACAGGAGAAGAGAAGACAGAGAGAAAAAGAAAGCATCATGGAAAAAAGAAAGAAAGAAAGAGAGAGAGAGAGAGAGAGAGAGAGAGAGAGAGAGAGAGAGGCAAGGCAAGCAGGCAAGGCAAAATTCTTTTATTCGAGGATAATAGATAAGCACTCATGTGCTTTTTTACATCCAGTCCCCGCCCTTTTCAGGGAAAACATCAAGATAAAAAGATACTAAACAGTAAAACTATATGCAGTACCAAACAACATAAAGGAATAAGAGAGAGAGAGAGAGAGAGAGAGAGAGAGAGAGAGAGGAGAGAGAGAGAGAGAGAGAGAGAGAGAGAGAGAGAGAGAGAGGAGAGAGAGAGAGAGAGGAGAGAGAGAGAGAGAGAGAGAGAGAGAGAGAGAGAGAGAGAGAGAGAGAGAGAGAGAGAGAGAGAGAGATCCAGAAAGGAACAAGAGACACAGACAAGAGAAGGTAAGGTAAAAGGTAACGGTGTCCCATAACCTAGGCGGTCGTAGAGGAGCGAGGCATCAGAGACCTCAGCTTCTCTAGGGGCCAGTATGCTGAGGGCGGCACCCATCTCCTCTCCCTCGCTGCTTTACCTTCCCTGACCCTAAAGAGGGCAGGTACTCATTTACAGCTGAGTGAACTGGGGGATCTGTACTGAGGCCAAGGCGCGAAAACAGTCACCCATCCAGTTGGTAACCACGCTCGAGGCTGTTTAACTTGACCTGGGGAGAAAGCGAGCGCTCTGACCACCGAGCTATCCCGCCCCCAAGAAAGGAGAAGATAGACAGAAAAAGAAAGCAACCAGGAAGAAGAAAGAGAGACGGACAGAAGAAGATAATTATAGGGAAAATTAAAACAACACCCAGGGCGGAGAAAGACAGAGACAGACGAAGGGAAGAAAAAAATAATAACAACACCCAAAGAAGAAGAAAAAAGAAGAGAGAAAGACAGAAAAAAACATAAAAAATAGACAACACCCATGGAGGAGAAGGAAAGAGAGACAGAACAGAAGAAAACATAGAGAAAGACAGAAGAAAACATAGAGAAAGACAGAATAAAACATAGAGAAAAACAGAAGAAAACATAGTGAAAGACAGAAGAAAACAACAGAGAAAGACTGAAGAAAACAACAGAGAAAGACAGAATAAAACATAGAGAAAGACAGAAGAAAACACAGAGAAAGACAGAAGAAAACATAGAGAAAGACAGAGGAAAGACAGAAGAAAGCATAGAGAAAGACAGAAGAAAACAACAGAGAAAGACAGAAGAAAACATAGAGAAAGACTGAAGAAAACAACAGAGAAAGACAGAAGAAAACATAGAGAAAGACAGAAGAAAACACAGAGAAAGACAGAATAAAACATAGAGAAAGACAGAAGAAAACATAGAGAAAGACAGAAGAAAACAACAGAGAAAGACTGAACAAAACAACAGAGAAAGACTGAAGAAAACAACAGAGAAAGACAGAATAAAACATAGAGAAAGACAGAAGAAAACACAGAAAAAGACAGAAGAAAACATAGAGAAAGACAGAAGAAAACATAGAGAAAGACAGAAGAAAACAACAGAGAAAGACTGAAGAAAACAACAGAGAAAGACAGAAGAAAACAACAGAGAAAGACTGAAGAAAACAACAGAGAAAGACAGAATAAAACATAGTGAAAGACAGAAGAAAACAACAGAGAAAGACAGAAGAAAACATAGAGAAAGACAGAAGAAAACAACAGAGAAAGACTGAAGAAAACAACAGAGAAAGACTGAAGAAAACACAAGAGAAAACAGAAGAAAACACAGAGAAAAACAGAAGAAAACATAGTGAAAGACAGAAGAAAACATAGAGAAAGACAGAAGAAAACAACAGAGAAAGACAGAAGAAAACATAGAGAAAGACAGAAGAAAACAACAGAGAAAGACCGAAGAAAACAACAGAGAAAGACAGAAGAAAGACAGAAGAAAACACAAAGAAAGACAGAAGAAAACACAAAGAAAGACAGAAGAAAACACAAAGAAAGACAGAAGAAAACACAAAGAAAGACAGAAGAAAACACAAAGAAAGACAGAAGAAAACACAAAGAAAGACAGAAGAAAAACAACAGAGAAAGACAGAAGAAAACAGAGAGAAAGACAGAAGAAAACACAAAGAAAGACAGAAGAAAACACAAAGAAAGACAGAAGAAAACAACAGAGAAAGACGAAAAAACAACAGAGAAAGACAGAAGAAAACACAAAGAAAGACAGAAGAAAACACAAAGAAAGACAGAAGAAAACACAAAGAAAGACAGAAGAAAACAACAGAGAAAGACAGAAGAAAACAGAGAGAAAGACAGAAGAAAACAGAGAGAAAGACAAAAGAAAACAGAGAGAAAAACAGAAGAAAACATAGACAAAGACAACAGAGAAAAACAGAAGAAAACATAGACAAAGACAACAGAGAAAAACAGAGAAAAACACAGAGAAAGACAAAAAAAACAAAGAGAAAGAACAACACAGAAAGACAGAAGAAAACAGAGAGAAAGACAGAAGAAAACAGAGAGAAAGACAGAAGAAAACACAGAGAAAGACAGAAGAAAACACAGAGAAAGGCAGAAAAAAACAAAGAGAAAGAACACAGAAAGACAGAAGAAAACACAGAGAAACACAGAGAAAAAACCCAAAAGAGAACGACAGAAGAAATCATAGACAAAGACAGAAGATAAGATAGAGAAAGACAGAGGAAAACATAGAGAAAAACAGAAGAAAACATAGAGAAAGACAGAGGAAAACATAGAGAAAAACAGAAGAAAACATAGAGAAAGACAGAAGAAAACATAGAGAAAGACAGAAGAAAACACAGAAAGACAGAAGAAAACACAGAGAAAGACAGAAGAAAACACAGAGAAAAACAGAAGAAAACACAGAGAAAGACAGAAGAAAACACAGAGAAAGACAGAAGAAAACAACAGAGAAAAGCAACAGTGAGGAGGAAAAAGAAAGAAAGACAAAAGAAGACACAGATCTAGAGAAAAACAGCAGAGAGAAATACAGAAGACATACAACAACAACAAAATCCAAGAGGAAGACAGACAGACAGACAGACAGACAGAAGACATAGACAAGAAACAACGACCAGGAAAGAACAACAGAGAAAGACAGACACAGAGGTCAAAAGACAACTTTCAAGAAAGAGAAAGATAGACAAACAGAAGACATAGGGAAAAACACCCCAGAGGGAGACAGAGGCAGACAGAGGCAGACAGAAAAGGACATAGAAAAAAAACCCAACGTCCAGGGGGGGGGGGGGGGGGGGGGGGGGGGGAAGGCAGACGGAAGAAGGCAACAAAGCAAGAAAAAAATATCCAGAAAAAAGAAAATTAAAAGGGACAAACTAAAGAATACAGAGAGGAAAAAAAGAGACCACCCCCAAAAAAAACAAACAAACAAAAAAACAAAAACAAAAACAAAAAACAAGCAAAGATCCAGAGAAGAAATAAAAACGGACAAAAGAATGGATGATTTACTTTTCCTACTCCCCCTGTTTTTTTGCAGTTAACAAACGTATAGAATAAATCAAACAATAGAACAAACATAGAACAGATCTACATCCTCTTGAATTGAACAGCAGTCAAACAGTTAGTTAGTTGCTTTGTTAGAAGATGGGTTGTTTTTTTTATCGACTTGGTTATTCTTTGTATAGTACAGGTAAAAGGTAAAGGTGTTCCCATTTATAACCTATGTGGTCGTAGGGGAGCAAGACATCAGCTTCTCTAGGGGCCAGCATGCATATTGAGAGCGGCGCCATTTTCCTCTCTCCCTCGCTGCTTTACCTTCCCTGAACCCTAAAGAGGACAGGTACCCATCTACAGCTGGGTGAACTGGGGGTTACTGTACTGAAGCTAAGGCGCGCAAAAACGGTCACCCATCCAATTGGTAACCACGCTCGACGCTGCTTAACATTGGCTTGGGGATAGTGAGTGCTCTGACGACTGAGCTATCCCGTCCCCTTGTCTCTTATAAGATAGGTTGATTAATTGATAGGTTAACTAATTAAGGAGTTGCTTCCTTGGTTGATTGGTTGCTTGATTGATGTTATCATTTTTTAAAAGAATAAAATACTTTGTTGGTTTGAACATTGTTTATTAATTTTTTTTAATACCACTTTAAGTCACGGCAAATTTCTCTGCATGATATTCAGGCTGCTCTCCTCAGGGAGAGCGCGTCGCCACAAGAGCAGCGCCACCCATTTTTTTTTTCTTTTCCTATCTGCAACTGTATTCATTTCCTAATCAGAGTGGCTTTTTACTACAGAATTTCGCCAGGCACAGTTCTCTTGTTGATGTGGGTTCGTTTACGTGCACTAAATAAGTATGTGTAATATAACGGGACCTGGATTTATAGTCTCACGTGAAAGACTTACACCCAGACCACCACTCATGGTCTAATGGATGGGGGAAAAGTTTTGGGGCCAAACGGGGATCAAACCACCGCACACTTTTGACCTGGACTTTACGCTTTCTGGGGCAGGCGCGTTACCTCTAGACCACCTATCTAATACATAAAACATAAGCGGGGCGGGATAGCCTTGTGGTCAGAACATTGCGCTCGCAATTTGACGACCTGGTTTCGATTCCCATTCAAAGGGATTTTTCCCCTGGAGTTAACATCAGTGCCGACTCTACTCTCCCTACTAGTCCTTCGGATGAGACTATAAACTGATGCCCCGTGAGCGAACGCACGCAGAACATCTTTCGCACACGTTAAATCCTGTTCCGCCTTTCGTAAGAGTGTGTGCCGGTGGGAACAGATGACAAGATTTACAAAACTGCATACACACGGGGAACGGATGTGAAAAGTACGTAAGTGCTTATTCCATTATTCTCGATATAAAAAAATAGAAAAATAAATAAATAAATACGCAGATAGCATAGGAAAGGCACCTAGCCACAGGCTATCTTAAGCCCCACACCATGGTAAATTTACATTGGGTATTTTGTATTTTTTGTATTTTGTACTCTTTATGTCACAGCAGATTTTTCTGCGTGAAATTCGGACTGCTCTCCCCGGGGAGAGCACGTCGCCACAAGTGCAGCGCCTACCCAATTTTTTTGTTGTTGGTCTTTTTCCTGCATGCAACCGTATTTGTTTCCCTATCAGAGTGGCTTTTTTCTACAGAATTTTGCCAGGGTCATCCCCCTTGTTACCGCGGGTTCTTTTACGTGTGCTAAATAGTGATGTGTAACACACGGGACCTCGATTTATCGTCTCATCCCAAAGACATTTGGTGCTTATGCAGACATAGTGACTTTGACATTTACACATCCATACATACACAGAGTCATGTTTTCACAAATACAAACTACACGGAAAGAAAGGAAGAAAAACCATACAGTCATACGAAATTTAAGAAGAAAAAAGAATTGATGTGATAAATTGTTTTAAGTTAATAAAAAAGTTTGTGGTCCCAGCAAAGTCACTTCAGAGGTATTGACAAATGAAACGGTGGTATACTACTACTACTACTACTACTACTACTACTACTACTACTACTACTACTACTACTACTACTACTACTACTACTACTACTACTACTACTACTACTACTACTACTAATTCCCATTTCACACAAGCTTTCAAAATCTTTTTCCCCCACATTAATATGAAATATGAGCATGGGGAGGAGAGGGGGAGGAGGGGGGACCAGAGGCTTAAAAATTAATTTTGTCAAAGCTTAATCAAAGGGTCATTACACACCTCTCAGATCATCATCACAAATCCCCCATTTTAACAAAACACAGTCACAAAAAACCCAA
>CM060341.1:34297818-34320318 GCA_030674155.1 Stramonita haemastoma | reverse complement strand
TAGACAGGAGCCATTGTTCTCTTCTACAGAGCCTAAATATTTGAAATTTTGAACGTACTTCTAGATCTAGATCTAGTTCCGTATCTGATATTCTGCGGGGTGACTGTAGCATCACTTTTGTCTTCTTGGCATTTAACTTAAGGCCAGCAGTGTTGCCTTTTGCATAGACTCTGTAGATAATTCTCCTTCTTCTTTAGTTTTTGTTTTGTTGAGGAGGATTATCAGAGGAATTTTACACAAGTGGCTGATCAAGGAGATTGTTCTATAACTGCCACAGGCTTTAGTATCCATTGTTCTATAACTGCCACAGTCTTTAGTATCCATTGTTCTATAACTGCCACAGTCTTTAGTATCCTGGCCTTTGTGTGGAGAATGAGGAATTCTTGTTGCTTCCACTTGCTGAACCATTGGCAGGTCTTTCAAACTTATTTTTGTCGTAGCATAGATGATGTAAAGCTGTAAAACTGGAAAGGCCTTAGTTCTTCAAAACTCACTAGGTATGTTGTCCATTCCAAGGGATTTGTTTTCTTGTAGTTGCATGAAGGTATTAGCAGAAGTGTTCTGACAACTGAGCTATCCCGTGGCCAGTTGTTTTTTTTTTCCAGAAAGGCATCACTAAACACGGAATGTTCCTGTATGCTATATCATATTTGTGTATTCTTATCTATTTTATTTTATACCACTTTATATCACAGCAGATTTCTCTGCATGAAATTCGGGCTGCTCTCCCCGGGGGAGAGCGCGTCGCCACAAGTACAGCGCCTACCCATTACTTTTTTCCCCTCAGGGATGGTGTCTAAACACGACACCCGTGTGTATGCTGGTTTTTTTTTAATTTTGTCATCTGCTCCTACGGGCACACGATGGACTGCTCTTCCGACAGGGGGAACGGGGTTTTAACGTGTGCGCAAGATGCTCTGCGTGCGTTCGCACACGGGGCCTCGGTTTATAGTCTCATCCGAATGACTTTGACATTCAGTTCGATTTTTTCGTCAAACTGGGAAGAAAGGGCGAGGCTGGGTACGAACCCAGAACCTCACGGTTTACATATTGGCAGGCGAGCGTCTTAACCATCCTGCCACCGTCCTTCCTGACATCTGTTAAGAAGTCCATGTATCAGGCAGTTCAGCAACTCTAGAACCCAGCCCACTTTTCAAGCTTTGAGCACAGTCTGGTTGTTTTCGTGTTTCCAAAAGCACTGTCATGATTTACAGGATCTTTTGCCAAGAGGGACGGGATAGCTCAATGATCACAACACTCGCTATACACAAGCTACGGTCAAGTAGCATTGAGCATGGTTACTTCTTGGATCGGTGACCGTTCATGCGCTTTGGCTTCAGTACAGTCCCCAAGTTCACCCAGCTGAAAAATAGATACATACTCTCTTTAGGGACAGGGAAGGTAAAAGAGCCATGGAGAGGAGATGGGCACTGTCCTCAATGTGCTGTGACCCCTGGAGAAACTGAGGTCTGTGACATCTTGCTCCCCAACAACCCCATAGGTTATAGAAACATCATTACCTCTTTGCCTTACATGCATACTTGATTATATGTTGCACATTTTATGCGCATACTTGATTTTGAGTATTGTTTTATTGATGCTTTTTTGAGAACATGGCAACTAAAAAAGCAGCCATTACGTTGCCCTCAAAACTTCTCAGCCTGCTGAACTTTGAGAGACATTCTACACAGCTGATGATAATTATGTATTTCTACACCATTGTACGGCACTGGCAGATCTGCAGAAAAGCTGACCTAGGAAGAGAATTACGATCAGATTTCTTCTCTTGTTAATACGTTTGGAATCCTCCTTACCCCCAATAAATAGGGGTTAAAGGAATGAAGTCTTGAATCTTGAATCGTGTGTGTGTGTGTGTGTGTGTGTGTGTGTGTGCGTGCATACGTACGTGCGTGCGTGCGTGCGTGCATGAGTGCGTGCGTGTGTGTGTGTTTTTTCTTTCGTTGCAGTATTACCTCCCAGACCACTGATCTCAGCGATGTTGGCAATATAGGATGTTGGTGGTGGTCTGCCTCTTTTTTTCCTTCTGCCCTCAACCTTACTTACCTTGGAGAACTGCCGTCATCAGATTTGTCTGTGTGTTTCTGTTTGCATGACTAACATAATTATCTCAGTCTGCGCTTATCAATTTCAGCCAACATTCGTCTTTGCACTATTTTTTTTTTATTTTTTTTTTATACCACTTTATGTCACAGCAGATTTCTCTGCGTGAAATTCGGGCTGCTCTCCCCGGGGAGAGCGCGTCGCCACATGTGCAGCGCCTACCTATTATTTTTTCCCCCTCAGGGATGGTGTCTAAACACGACACCTGTGTGCATGCTGTTTTACATATATATATATATATAATTTTGTCATCCGCTCCTACCGGCACACGATGGCCTGCTCTTCCGAAAGGCGGAACGGGGTTTTAACGTGTGCGCAAGATGTTCTGCGTGCGTTTGTACACGGGGCCTCGGTTTATAGTCTCATCCGAATGACTGAGAGATGAATGAGAATAAATGAGAGTTCATCAAGAATACTTTCATGTGTTCTTCTGTCTGACTGTTTGACTCTTAGAAATCGACTGTAGAACCGCATTTCGGCTGCGTTGACACAGCCAAACAAAATCAAATCTCGAAACGAAGTATATAATAAAAAATATCATGCTTCTCTGTCTATAATCTTACGTTTTCTTCACATGAAAACAGAAAGAAAGGGGAAGAAAAAAAAAGCACTGAAAAAAATCATCCAAAAAAAAGAAAGAAAGACTGATTAAAAGAAGAAGAAGAAGACGAAGACGAAGACGAAGAAGAAGAAGAAGAAGAAGAAGAAGAAGAAGAAGAGAAGAAGAAGAAGAAGCTAAGAAGAAGAAGAAGAAGAAAAAGAAGAAGAAGAGGAAGGAGGAGGAGGAGGAGGAGGAGGAGGAGGAGAAGAAGAAGAGAAGAAGAAGAAGAAGAAGAAGAAGAAGAAGAAGAAGAAGAAGAAGAAGAAGAAGAAGAAAGAAGAAGCTAAGGAGAAAAAGAAACAAACAGATCGAATTTTAAAAAAAAGAAAGAAAGAAGAGAGAAAAGAAGAGAAAAAAAAAACCCTTAAGGTTTGCAAACCCCCTACCTCCTCCCCCTCCCCCCCCCCCCCCCCCCCCCAAAAAAAAAAAAAATCGAAAAAGCTTCGTTTCCTCGCACAAACACTAAACTGTTTGGAGGTCTTTGTGAGCGCGTTAGATTCTGCCGCGCACTTCTCCGTGTGGAATTGAACGGAAGACGGTTGTGAGGCGGATCTTTGTGCGGAGTGATCGGAGAGCAAAGGGGACAGAAAAACTCCATCATCCTTCTCGACCTCTGTCTCGCCCTGCCCCGCGTGATCTCAGAAGCTGGTGATTCGGTGCTTCGTCTGGAATTGGTCCCTCCATGGATGAATTTGCACCCACGGGAGAAAAAAGTAGTGCGCGTTCTGTAAGGGCGTGCATTTTTTCAGAACTTCATTTTGTTTGTTTTATTTTATGTATTCTATTTTATCTAGGATAAAGGAATAAGTTCTCAAGTGCTTCTTTTATTACATCCAGTCCCCGTGTGTATGCAATTTTGTAAATTTTGTCATCTGTTCCCATAGGCATACAATTGCCGCCTCTTTCGAAAAGCAGAACAGGATTTAATTAACGTCTGCGGAAGATGTTCTGCGTGCATTTGTACACGGGCCTCGGTTTATAGTCTCATCCGAAGGACTTTTGGGGAGAGTGGAGTCTGCACTGATGTTAACTCCAGGAGGAAAAATCCCCTTGAACGGAATTCGAACCCCGGTTGTCAGATTGCGAGTGCAATAATCTAACCACTAGCCAGTCCCCCACGGTATACTAGTTAGACAGGTGAACGTCTTAACCGTGAAGAAGAAGAAAATTCTCATGTCTTGGTCTTTCAGAGTAATGGAGTCACAACAAAATCACTGTAAATACAAAACACACTAAACTTCTACTTCCTCCTTGAACGCTCAGACAGCAACTTATTGTTGTCTTTCATATGAACGAAAATGTGTGTATACATACTCTCTGGATACATTTCCAAGAATTTCATTTTCTTTACGTTTATGATACTCTGAAAATTTGTCCATGTTTTCCATCCTCCATAAATTCATACTCTATGCATACGTTTTTATGAATTCTGTCCCCCCATAAATTCATAATACTCTGAAAACTTTTCCATAAATTCCAGCTCCCCTTAATTCATATTCTGAAATCTAATTTTACGAATGCCATCTTCAAACAATTTATACTCTTTGAATATGTTCCAAAGAATTCCATCTTCCATGAATTCACACTCGCACTCTCGAATACATTTCCATGAATTCCAAATTCCATAAATTCATGTTTAGAATATTTATCCACGTATTTCATCCTCCAAAAATGCATATTCTTTTAATGCATTCGATTTAATTACATCTTCCATGAACAGATAGATCTATTCTGATTTTTTTTTATATATATATATATATTATATATATATATATATATATATATATATATATATATATATATATTTTTTTTTTTTTTTTTTTTTTTTTTTTATTATAGAATTCCATCTTCTAACAATTCATACTTTCTGAAAACGCTTTCAAGAATTTCGAATTCCATGATAATTATCAAATTCTCTGAATACATTACTTCCCCCATGGGGATGCCGGAGGCCTGTCAGTATAAATACCATCCCCACCTTCTGGAAATTCTGAGCTAGGAATTCCCTCTTTTCTATCCCTGTTTCTGCCTTGTTTCTTTTCTTCCTGTCACCTCCTTCATGTCTTATTCCTATCTTCTCCGTCCATTCTGCAACCTGTTTTTCCCCCAAGAAAAACTTTAAAAGATAACAATTCTCTCCCACGCGGAAGTCGGATGCGCTGGGCCTGACTTGTCAGGCGTTTGACGGCAGCGTCCAAGCATTTTCGCTCATGTGACAGACAGTAGTAGTTGCTGTCTTAGCTTTCGGCGAAGAAGAATACATTCCCATGAATTCCTTCTTCCATAAATTGCTATTTCTGAATATATTTCCATCACTTTGACCTCCCATAAAGCTGTGCTTTCTGTCCGGATGCTTTATTATTGTTATTATTATTTTTTTTTTTTACACAACTTCATCGCAGGCATAATAGTGGAAGGAAGTTCAAAATATCAGAGAGGTCCTCATGACCCTTTGATAACACTATCGAACATGCGCAAATATTAATGGCAGTGACAATATTATAATAGTTGTGTGTGTGTGTGTGTGTGTGTGTGTGTGTGTGTGTGTGTGTGTGTGTGTGTGTGTGTGTGTGTGTGTGTGTGTGTGTGTGTGTGTGTGTGTATTTCCTTTTCTGTCTTTTTTCCGAGGATGGCTAGCGGTGAGATTTTTGTTTACTTGGCCGCTTTTGCTCACCATTTAGGCATATGCATTCCGACTTCAGGGATGTGATATATATATATATATATATATATATAGATATATATATAGATATAGATATATATATAGATATATATATCTGTGTGTGTGTGTGTGTGTGTGTGTGTGTGTGTGTGGCGTGCTGCATGTCTCCTTAAAATGACAAATGAAAGAGAAAAGGTGAAATACAAAAAAAAAACACCTCAATCAGAATGCTGAGATTATTTCTTTTGTATAAACAAAAAATAAAACTAAGGTAATGAAACTACATTGAGTTCGTTTTATGAACAAAAAAGGGTGATAATTTAAAGGGAAGTCAGCCTCAGTCCGATTTTCATGAGCACTATCACCAATGTCTCCACTTGAAATTAAAAAAATCAACGTATATATTAAGTTTCGTAGGTTTGGGAATTATTATTATGGGCTCATTCTGTTTTCATGATTGTTACTTGCAAAAGATTTTTTTTTCAAGTTTGAGAGAGACAGAGAGAGAGAGAGACAGAGACAGACAGAGACAGAGAGACAGAGAGATTTCGTACTCTATGAAAACTATTCCAAAATTTTCATCTTCCATGAATGTCCATCTTCTGAACACATGTCCATGAATTCCATCTTCCATGATTGTATTCATACTCCAATTAATTTTTATTACTTCCATATTCCACGATTTCTTTCTCAGTCATTTCGATGGATTCCATCTTCTATGAATTCATACGATCTGAATACATTTCCATGAATTCCAGTTCCAAGAACTCGTACTGATTTCAATGAATTCTATCTACCATGTTTAACAGGTTCTGAATGATTTCCATGTGTTGATTTAGTTTTGTTGTTTGTTACTTGCAGAGAATATGCACACGTTTAAATAAGAGACTGCCGATCCTGAGGATGAGGCACAACGAATCTGGGTATGGCTGTGGCGGGAGGAAATATGGAAAGAGCGAGCGTGGAACAGCAGAACGAGGATGTCACAGAAGACGAGGCACAAAAAAAAACACCCAAGATTTTAAGAGAGAGAGAGAGAGAGAGAGAGAGAGAGAGAGAGAGAGAGAGAGAGAGAGAGAGGAGAGAGAGAGAGAGAGAGAGAGAGAGAGACAGACAGACAGACAGACAGACAGACAGACAGACAGACAGACAGACAGACAGAGACAGAGAGACATAGACAGAGAGACAGAGAGAGAGAGAGACAGACAGACAGACAGAGACACAGAGAGAGAGCACAAGCTCCCCTCTTAACCTTTCTTTTTTTTGTCTCCTCCCCTCCGCCGGGGGGCAACCTTTTTGTAAAGGGGGGGTTCACAGCTCAAGCTTGCACCGAGCTCATCAATTCTCCCTCACGCGTTCTGTGTATAAATACGCATTAACTACAAATACCCGTGTATCCCCTCAATTACTTCGTAATGAGATCGCCCCAAAAGACGGCGGATTTCGATTGGGGGCCAATTTGGAATGGTAATCACTCACTATTGCTGGGAGGGAGACAGGCTGATGCTTCGCTGCGTTTGTCCACTGATGCTGACGTCTTGCCGAATTCTTCACTTTCAGACTTCGGGCGTAGTAGTAGAGGGTTTTTCGAGGGGAAAGGTTGTGTGGCTGGCGGTGGTGGTGTGGTGGTGGTGGTGGTGGTGGTGGTGGTGTGTGTGTGTGTGTGTGTGTGTGTGTTGTGTGTTGTGTTTGTGTGTGTGTGTGTGTGTGTGTGTGTGTGTGTGTGTGTGTGTGTGTGTGTTGTGTGTGTGTGTTGTGTGTGAGTGTGTGTCTTCAATTTAACGTCTATCCACTAAAAAGTGATTTTAGACAAGTGTGTGAGTGTGTGTGTGTGTGTGTGTGTGTGTGTGTGTGTGTGTGTGTGTGTGTGTGTGTGTGTGTTTGTGTGTGTATGTGTGTGTGTGTGTGAGTGTGTGTGTGTGTGTGTGTGTGTGTGTGTGTGTGTGTGTGTGTGTGTGTGTGTGTGTTGAGGTGGTTGGTGTGGGGTGGGGGGCTGTGGATATTCTGGTGGGAAGTTTTCTGAATTTTTGTTTTCTTTTTCTCGTTTTGTTTTATTTTTTCTTATATAGTCAGACATCGTTGTTTTGTTGTGAGGTGGTAGTTTTTTTTTAAGAATATATCTTAACATTTACTGGGAATAGGTTTTTATTTTTTTCATTTTTATAGTATCGCGCATAATATTACAGGTGCCGTTCCTTGTATCTCCGACAGATAAAAAAAAATCGTTTGCCTGAATCAATGTTTTACATGAAATAGATTTTTTGGCCTTTTCGCTCCTTAGTTAGATCTTCGAGGTTCACCAATGGTGAGATTTTGTGCATGCAGCCGTTTTTATTCTCAACATGAAGGTATCCGCATTCCGACTTCGGGGCTATAGGTAAAGTATTTCAATGGTGTCCTGTTGCCGTTTGGCAGTAGAGTACTGGAACAAAAGTCCTTCCGATAAGACTATAAACCGAGGCCCCGTGTGCAAACGCATGCAGAACATCTTGCGCACACGTTAAAACCCTGTTCCGCCTTTTGTAAGTGTAGGCCATTGTAAGCCGGTGGGGACAGCTGATAAGAGTTACAAAACTGCATACGCACGGGGACTGGATGTAAAAAAGCACAGGAGTGTTTATTCCATCATGCCTTGATTTCCTTCGTGTGTATACATATACAGCAGATCAAAATAGGCACGTTTAAGGCCCCATAATTCATGTTAGCAATCAATAGGTTATGGAAACTTGAACATACCCAGCATGCAACCAGAACAATGAAATGAGCTTGTGTGAAGTTGGAATGTGTTGTCTGAGGCCAGCAGGCAGACCTCCTGCAAATCTACCAGCATGGGAGAAGACAAGGCACCACATGAGCCACAGTGAAAGGGAGCGCAGAGAAGAGAGAAAGAATCTTCCAGCAGTCATGATTAGGCTACATCCTGATATTTGAAATTGTTAATTCATTTGTCTCTAGATATGTGCACTGAATCTTATAACCCTCTCTTACAATAACTTAACTGCGTTTTGTCTTAGTTCTCACTTGGAGGCTGGGAAATATTCTGGTGAACCTTGGCAATGCTGATTATATTTCTGATTTTTGCAAATTCCTTTTTTTTTTTTTAAATAATTTTTTTAATTTTCAAATAATGTACATAACCCAGTATAGTGCAAGCATCAATCCACAAATGATTCATATCAAAGTTTGTGAAGAAAAAAAATTAAGAAGGATAAGATTGCAAACTGATACACAACCTACTAGCATATGTTTTAGATAGCGTATGAACTTGAAAGGTCATATATACATATACAATCATGTACATGCATGCATACAAACAAAAGTACCCAAGCATATAGACATATTGAAGCATACATATGCCTACATATACCTAACCTCCAAATGCAAAACTGACATAACATTGTTTAAAGACAAAACCACCACCACCAACAACAACAACAAGCAAAAACCAACCAAACAAACAAAACCAACAACAACAACAAACACAAAACATAAACAAAAAACAACAAACAAACAAACAAACCACACACACACACCACCGCGATTAAATTGCTCAGCTGAATAAACAGATTTTACCTTTCAGACCGACTCATCCAGCAGTAGTACAGTTTGCTCTAATCTAACAGAGGTAGATATGTACACCATTGTGCAGCGAAACTGAAAAAAGACATTTCCATAGATGCAACACATTTTTCAACCTCATATCTTGATTTTAGTTGTCGCGTAAATATTTCAAACGAAGGCCAATTCTTTTGGCATCTGCATTTATATATGTGAAATTTGGCGAGCAGCAGTATTACATCAAAAATCTTGTCAGATTTAAAGTTGCTACTGCATCCAAAAAGAACAATGCTCTCGTTGAGCAGCAGATTCACAGCGTTACATTTTCTGTTAATATTATTTTGGAATTCTTGCCAGAATTCGTTTACAATAGGACAGTACCAAAAAATATGTTGAATACTTTCTTTTTCCATATGACAAAAGGAACAATTAATTGATTCTTCAATACCCATGCTTTGTAAAATGACATTTGTTGCTATTATTCTGTGTACAATTCTTATCTGAAACCACTTTAGTCTTACATCTTGAATTTGCCTAATTTTTCTAAATACTTGTGGCCATACAACATTTTGATGCAATCTTTCATTCCACTTCATACTATAAGCTGGGTCAGTAGTGTTTTTAGTCAGTAACTCATAGTACAGCATCGCTCCCCTTGGCACAGAGCAGATTACAGTCATTAATTTGTTCCTTTCATTTTCATCAGAGCACATAATTTCTAATCCCAGTTCCCTTGAATATTTTTTCAGTGCGCAAACACAGCCAGTATAGGTAACAAAATCTGATATAGTTCCGTACTTTGTAACAAAACATTGAAAACTAAGCAAGTTACCAGCATCATCAAGTAGATGTCTAACACATGTAATATTCTTGTCAATCCAATTTTTGTTATAGAAAGTTTTACTACCAATTTTCAAATTGGGGTTATAAAACAAAGGTTCAGAACACAGCTCTTCTGTGGTTTCCACTTTAACAGCACTGCCTAATTCCCTGTATGCTTTAAATACATCTTTCCAAAATTTGTTTAATCTGTTGCTGCTGGGCAAATCGGATCCCAATTTGTCAATAATTTCGGCTTTAGGATAAAGTGAGCACAGTATCTGTTTCCAGCTGTGATCACTGCTATTCACTTTACGGATCCAGGTTAATTTTAGCGCGTTAATATGTTGTCGTACATTTGGTATTCCAATCCCACCATGTGTTATGCTTCTTACTGACGTTTTTCTATTGATTCTATCTTTTTTCTTACCCCATACAAACTTAAAAACAAATTTTTGAAGTTCATCAATTAACTGATCTGGGGGGGTTGGCAACAAAATCCATAAATGAATTATTTTTGATAAAACAAGTGATTTTAGAACTGCTACCCTGCCGAGCAGAGTTATTTGTCTTTTTAGCCAAGACCTATATAATGCCCTAATTTCTGAAAACTTTTCTTCCATGTTTATTATCTCACACTTCTCCAGATCGTTTGTAAACCATATACCTAATATCTTAAATTTTGAAGGGTTCCACTGAACACTGAGATGTGGCATAAATTTAACTGGCGAATTCCGTTTACTTCCTAACCATATGGCATTTGTTTTCTCAGCATTTAACTTTAGTCCGGACACTTTACCAAACTTTTCAATAACACCAAGACATTCCTCAAATGACTTTTTATCCCCTTCTAGCAATATATTTGTATCGTCTGCATATTGTGATATCTTATTTTCTGTGTTGTTTATCTTAATTCCTTTAACATTCTTATTCTGTCTTATCATATTAGCTAGAATTTCTACACAGATAACAAAAAGATAAGGAGATATGGGGTCACCCTGACGACATCCTCTCTCAATCGGGAACCAGCTAGCCAAACCACCATTTACTGAGACAGACGACTTTATCTGAGTATAAAAAGTGCGAACCCACTGGCAGAAGCTTGGGCCAAAGCCAAGGGCATGTAGTGCCCTAAACAAAAAGTCTAAATCCACAGTGTCAAACGCTTTCTCAAAATCCAGGCATAGAAGTAAACCTGGTTTATTTGACACGACTAGATAATCAATTAAGTCATATATAAGACGAATATTGTCTCCCAAATACCTGTTTGCTATAAAACCAGTCTGGTCGTTATTAATAATAGATGGGAGTACTTGCTTTAGTCTATTTGCTAAACATGTAGAGCCAATTTTGTACACAACGTTCAAAAGTGAAATAGGTCTCCAATTTTTCAATAGGTCTTTTGGTTTATCGGGCTTAGGTATGCATATGATAACACCCTCCTTTTGTGTTGATGATAACTCCCCCTTATCAAAACCCTCATTAAGTGAACGTACCACAAATGGACCAAGTTGTAACCAGAAAAATTTAAAAAACTCGGCCGTAAAACCATCACTTCCGGGGCTTTTGTTGTTACTCATATGCTTTAAAGCAATGCCCGCTTCGTCTAAAGTTACTTTTCCTTCCAAGGATGTTCTTTCTTCCTCCGTTATTTTGGGTAGCTCCTCTACCAAGTCAATAATTGAGCAATCGTCTACATTTCGTTTAGAATATAACGTTTCATAAAAAGAGTTAACTTCTCGAATAATTTCACTATTCTCAGTTAGAACTGAACCGTCATTTAATGTTAGTTTCTGTATATGCTTATTTACATAGTTTCTTTTTTCGAGTCCACAAAAATACTTAGTGATTTTTTCGCCATAAGCCACCCATCTAGCCCTAGAACGCAACAATACACCTTCCATCTTTTTTTCTCGTAGAGTCACTAGATCTTGCCTACAAGTTTCCAATTCAAGTTTTTCTTGTTCAGACAATACTACCGCTTTTTCCAATGAATGTATTCTATCTTCATTTTTTGCAAATTCCTTTTCAAGCTCCATGAACCTTCTCTTTGGTTTTAAACGTGATTTATTTGATACATGATTAGAACTTCTCTTTGTAGGCAGCATGTAGATCTAGATGGCTTATAGTCCTTCCTTCAGCGCCAGATGCTAAAGCATGAGTCACGATTTTCCTGGAAGAGAGTAGGACACAGTGGATAGCCCTGCATTAGGCCAACATTCTTTCATAAAGAACCAATCTCCTGCTCTACTTTTATGGACGACCGTGCTAAGAGTTCTTTTCTATATGCTTTTTGACCATGAGTTTAACGCCAACGTTGTCATCCTTTGTGGCTGACCAAAGGACTGGTTGTCATATTCAGTCATATGCCATTCTGAAATCTATGATAAGAAAAACCCTTCATGTCAAAGATTTTGATACAAAGGATTCAGAGGCCCTAGACCTGTCTGAAATGTTTCTTTTTGGACTGGAAATAAAGTTTTTCCTGGAGAGAAACTTTTCTACTTCTCATTTCAATCTTAAAGGTTGGGTAGCCAGCCAAACTCTAAAGGTACAGACGATGTTACATATTGTGTAAATCAGGGATTTTGTTTTTGAAGTATGATGATGAAGAACTTGGTCCGCTACTGCTGATCCCCTGTCCAGTCCACCAGCTGCTGTTTCAAAGAGTTTTTCAGAATCCCACTTGTTCAGCCCTAATATTATGGCCTGTGTGGTCGGTGGGGCTATAAACAACATGATTAGATCCCAGTTGTTCCTTCCTTCTTTACTTCCTCAGTCTATGACCAGTTCTACAACCATGATGATATTCTAGCTAATTATTTTCTTTTGAAACAACATTACTCTTGACTTTTCAAGCATTTGATCTGAATTGTTGTTTGATTCGTGACTTCACAGGAGAGACTTCGCTGGTCCTGTTTGTACCACTTTGGGCAATGCCCTGGTCTTGCCTTCAGGAATTGTCCTGATTTTCAATGAAACGGCTCTCTTCAGTTTTCGTGGAGTTTACCAACAACAACAACGGCAATGGTTATTTCATCATCATTATCATCACCAATATCACATCATCACCATCATCACCACCATAATCCATTATCATCATCATCATCATCATCACCATAATCCATCATCACCATCACCATCATCACCACAATGATTCAGCAGCAGCAGCAGCAGCATCACCGTCACCATCATCATCATCATCATCATCATCATCATCATCATCATCATCATCATCATCATCATCATCATCATCATCATGTCTCCCTCACATTTAACCACGCACACAACATCCATGACTTCACCATGTGTGCCCACACAGACAGACAGAGACGAAGGAGGTTTTCAAGCAAGCTATATACGTGTTGACAGAAACTTTAGCACCAAAGCCAGAAAAGCTCCCCCCCCCCCACCCCCCCACCCCCCAATCCCCACCATCTTCCCATTTTTCTTTTTCTTCTTTCTTTTTTTTTTTAAAACTTCTCCACTCTTCTCTTTTCACCAATTCCTTCTAAACCCCCCTCCTTCTCCTAACCCCTCCTCCACTTCTCTCTCTCTCTCTTTCTCTCTCTCTCTCTCTCTCTCTCTCCTCTCTCTCTCTCTCTCTCTCCTCTCTCTCTCTCTCTCTCTCTCTCTCTTCTCTGTCTCTGTCTCTGTCTCTCTCTCTCTGTCTCTCTCTGTCTCTGTCTCTGTCTCTCTCTCCTCTCTGTCTCTCTCTGTCTCTGTCTCTCTGTCTCTGTCTCTCTGTCTCTGTCTCTGTCTCTCTCTCTCTGTTCTGTCTCTCTGTCTCTCTGTCTCTCTGTCTCTGTCTCTCTCTCTGTCTCTCTCTCTCTCTCTGTCTCTTCTCTGTCTCTCTCTCTCCTCTCTCTCTCTCTCTCTCTCTCTCTCTCTCTCTCTCTCTCTCTCCTCCTCCCCTCTCCCCCCTCCCCCTCTCTCTCTCTCCTTTCTTGAACGCTACCACACCACCACTCGCTAACAGCTTCCCCCCAGTCCCTGTTTCGGCACAAATTGAGCAGATTAGCTCCCCTTTTCTTCTCCTCCAAAAGAAACCACGAAGCGACGCTGCTAGCAGGCTGGGCCCCGAAGTGGCGGCGGCAGGGGGAGAGCAGGCAGTGTGGCTAATCGAATTCATTTGGTGTTTATCGAACTTTCTGATCGCCATTCAGCGAGAGCAAATTGTTTTAAATTCCCCCTTTCGTTCTGCCAAGCCTCCCACCACCTCCTCCTCCTCCTCTCTCCCCTCCCTCCCTTTACCTCTTCAGCTTTTGTCAATGACACTTAGGTTCTCAGAAAGCGCAGACGCCCGTTTGGGATGGTGGAGGGACAAAGCTTGCATTAGGGCCAATCGCCGGAAGCTATCGTTTACACAATCGCATTACCATTTAGCAATAGCCAAGCTTGGACAAAAGAGAAATTTATTCCACCACGAACAAAAAACCCCCCACAAGGAGAAAAAAAAAACAAACTTTTTCTGCAGGAAAAAATTGAAAGGTAGAAAGAGAAGTAAAGATAAAAAAGAAGAAAGAAACAGGAAAAAAAAAAGCCACGGCGGTCGAAAACAAAACTATGCAGATTTTGGGTCGTGGTGAATTGGCAAAGAATGTTGGTGAATGTAAATCAAGGTAGCCATTTTGTGGGCAGAATCCCGTACAAATTAGCTGAGGTGTTTGCAGTAACTGGATTTTGCCGGAGGATCTTTTACCTCCATTGAGGCAGCTGTAAACACGTTGATCAGCCTCCATTAGCGTAAATCACTTTAACATGGCGGTAATATCCTTGGTTTGAGTCGATTGCCACACACACACACACACACACACAGAGGCTATAGAGAGAAGGGAGAGGGCCACCTTTTATCGAAACTGGGTCTGTTGCGGTTGTTGTGGTGTTAGAGGAGAGTTTTTTTGTGTTGTGTTGTGTTGTGTGTTGGTTTTGTTTTGTTTTGTTTTGTGTTTTGTGTGAGTGTGGTTTTGTTTTGTCTTTGTGTTTCATGTTTTGTGTGTGTGTGTGTGGGGGGGGGGGGGGGCGGTTGTTTTGGGTTTGGGTTTTTGTGTGTGTGTGTGTGGGTGGGTTTTTTTTCTTTTTTCTTTTTTTCTTTTGCCTGTCTTTCTTTCTATCATCGTTTGTTTAATTTGTTATTGTTTTCTTTCTTTTTGTTTGCTTTTATCTTCATTTTCTTTCTAATTTTTCGCTTTTTTTTCTTTTTCACTTTCTTTTTCACTTTCTTTCGTCCTTTCTTTTCCCCTCTGTCTTTCTTTCTTTGATTCTGTTTGTCTTTCTTTAAAGTGTTCTTTTTTTTTGTTGTAGCTGCTTTCTTTCCTTTGTTTTTGCCTTTGTCTTCTGTCGTTCTATTCTGGTTTCTTTTTGTTTGTTCGCTTTGTTTTGTTTCTTTCTGTTTTCTGTGTCTTTGTTGTTGTATTTTTTTGGGGGGGGGTCTTTAATTTTATTTTATTTTATTTTTTGTTTTATTTTTTCTTCTTGTCCCTTTTCTGTCTGTTCTTTCTTTCCTTTTTTTTCGTGTCCTAGGCCGTCTTCAGGTTTTCGGTCTATCTATGTATCTATGTATCTATCTATGTATCTATCTATGTATCTATCTATGTATCTATCTATGTATCTATCTATGTATCTATCTATGTATCTATCTATGTATGTATGTATGTATGTATCTATCTATCTATCTATCTATCTGTCTGTCTGTCTGTCTGTCTGTCTGTCTATCTATCTATCTATCTATCTATCTATCTATCTATCTATCTATCTATCTATCTATCTATCTATCTATCTATCTATCTATCTATCTGTCTGTCTATCTATCTATCTATCTATCTATCTATCTATCTATCTATCTATCTATCTATCTATCTATCTATCTATCTATCTATCTATCTATCTATCTATCTATCTGTCTGTCTGTCTGTCTGTCTGTCTATCAATCTATCTATCCATCAATGTATCTATCTATCTATCTTTGTATCTGTCTGTCTGTCTGTCTGTCCGTCTATCTGTTTATCTATCTGTTTATTTCTCTCTCTCTATCTGCCTGTCGGTCTATCTTTCTTTCTTTCCCCATTCTTCCTTTCTTGTCGCTTTTCTTTATGTCTTTGTTTATTTCAGTCTCTCTTTCTTTCTTTCTGTGTCTTTCTGTTCTTACTCCCCCGCCCAAACACACAAATTGTGCCTTAGGTTGATTTTGTTTTCACTCTACAAAAGGAACACCAAAAAGCCTCGACGGTGTGAGGTTGCTGAGTACGCTTGAAACTTTCACACCTTCACCTTCACCTATCCATCATCAGTCTAGTAGATCTTTGGGGTACCACTGAAGATTTTGCAACCAGCTTCCTCCACTCCTCAGGGGTCTCAGTTTTCTGTAGTTTGTCTGTCGTTCCCACTCAAGGCCAGTCCCCTCTCTGATGCATGTTGTTCCCCCATCGTTTTCTCTGTCTGCCTCTGCAGCTTGAGACTTTAGTAGGCACCCATCAGCCTCGGAAGACCATGGAGTTGCGCTCTAGTCTTTAGAGCGCGAAACCTGGGTAAGTAACTATGGAGGGCAAGCTGTTACCCATGCAGCAGGCCCCCCCCCTCTCCACGGCACTGGAATGATCCATTGGAAAGGCAATGACCGACACGAATGGTTCCAGTACCGTCGCAGGAGCCGCTAGAACGTTGCCATAGACAGCCCCGAGCCGCCCTGGGACTCTAACTCCCCGATTTTTCCTCAGGGATGGTGTCTAAAACACGACACCTGTGTGCATGCTGGTTGTCCGCCCCTACCGGCACACGATGGCCTGCTCTTCCGAAAAGCGGAACGGGATTTTAACGTGTGCATAAGATGCTCTGCGTGCGTTCGCACACGGGGCCTCGGTTTATAGTCTCATCCGAATGATTTTGACACTCAGTTCGATTTTTTTTGTCAAACTGGAAAGAAAGGGAGAGGCTGGGTACGAACCCAGAAACTCACGGTTTACATATTGGCGGGCGAACGTCTTAACCATCCTGCCACCTTCCTTCTCTCTCTGATGGTTAAGACGTTGAAACTTTAGGCTGCCAGAATCCCAGAGTATAGATAGCTCCGTGGTCAGAGCGCTCGCTTTCCCCACGCCAATGTTAATTAAGCAGCATCGAGCGAGCGTGGTTAACAAGTGGATGGGTGACCGTTAGCACGCCTTGGCTTCAGTACAGTCCCCCCAGTTCACCCAGCTAAGAAGGGGCACCTGCCCTCTTTAGGGTCAGGGAAGGTAAAAGCAGTGAGTGAGAGGAGATGGGCGCCACCGCCCTAAACATGCTGAGCCCTGGAGAAGTTGAGGTTTCTGACGCCTCGCTCCTCTACGACCACACAGGTTATGAGGACACCGTTTACCTTTACCTTTTAATCCATTTGATTTGATTTGATTTATTCTTTTATATCGAGGATAATGGAATAAGCACTCGTGTGCTTTTTTACATCCAGTCCCCGTGTGTATGCAGTTTTGTAAATGTCATCTGTTCCCACCGGCACACGATGGCCTACTCTTACGAAAAGCACAACAGGATTTAATGTGTGCGCAAGATGTTCTGCGTGCGTTCGCACACGGGGCCTCGGTTTATAGTCTCATCCGAAAGACTTTTGGGGGGAGTGGAGTCATCACTGATGTTAACTCCAGGAGAAAAATATCAGAGTTAGTGACTACTGTTGCTGGGACAAACAAAGAGGGTGACGATTCTAAAGATCCTCCACCTGTCTTGATAATTCTAACGATGTTGTTGTTATAGTGAGTAAAGTGCACACTATAAGAATTGCGAAGAAGAAGAATTGCGAAGAAGAATTGCGGAGAAGAAGAATTGCGAAGAAGAAGAATTGCGAAGAAGAAGAATTGCGAAGAAGAATTGCGAAGAAGAATTGCGAAGAATTGCGAAGAAGAAGTAGAGAAGAAGAAGAAGAAGAAGAAGAAGAAGAAGAAGAAGAAGAAGAAGAAGAAGAAGAAGAAGAAGAAGAAGAAGAAGAAGAAGAAGAAGAAGAAGAAGAAATTGCGAAGAAGAAGAAGAATTGCGAAGGAAGAAGAAGAAGAAGAAGAAGAAGAAGAAGAAGAAGAAGAAGAAGAAGAAGAAGAAGAAGAAGAAGAAGAAGAAGAAGAAGAAGAATTGCGAAGAGAAGAAGAAGAAGAAGAAGAAGAAGAAGAAGAAGAAGAAGAAGAAGAAGAAGAAGAAGAAGAAGAAGAAGAAGAAGAAGAAGAAGAAGAAGAAGAAGACGAAGAAGAAGAAGAAGAAGAAGAGAAAGAAGAAGAAGAAGAAGAAGAAGAAGAAGAAGAAGAAGAAGAAGAAGAAGAAGAAGAAGAAGAAGAAGAAGAAGAAGAAGAAGAAGAAGAAGATGAAGAAGGAAGAGGAGGAGGCGGTGGTGGGGGTGACAGTGAGTCGGCCGGAGGGAAGGGAGGGAGGGGAGGAGAGGAGGGGGAGGGGCATTGGTAAGGTGATTTCAAGACATGGAAAGGAAGGCGAGCATCTTTTTTCTCTGCAATTGGATTTTCCCAACTTCACAACAGAAGAGAGAGAGAGAGAGAGAGGAGAGAGAGAGAGAGAGAGAGAGAGAGAGAGAGAGAGAGAGAGAGAGAAGAGAGAGAGAGAGAGAGAGAGAGAGAGAGAGAGAGAGAGAGAGAGCAGCACACAGAGAGATAAGAATGGCAGGTAAACAATGTACCCAGTTGGAGTTGAAAGCCTTAGGGGTTGTTTCTTCTTCTTTTTTTTTTTTAAAGGTTTATTTGTTTTCTTGTGTGGATTCTTTCTCTTGTTCTTTTTTTATTTTTGGTTTCACAATGGTCTGTGTGTGTGTGTGTGTGTGTGTGTGTGTGTGTGTGTGTGTGTGTGTGTGTGTGTGTGTGTGTGTGTGTGTGTGTGTGTGTGTGCGCACGCACGCATGCGTTTGTTCATGCAAGCTTACATAGACATCTTCTGTTGAAGTTGTGGAGTTGTTTGTAAATAGCTGGCGGTTTTTTTTCGTAACTCTGTCTGTCTGTCTACCTGTTTGTCTGTCTGTCTGTTCTGTATATATCTCTCTGTGTCTGTCTGTCTCTTTCTCTGTCTCTATCTCTCTCTCTGTCTCTAATTCATTTAAAAAGAATTATGTCTAAGTTAAGACTTGGTGTACCAGATACGAAAGTTCATAAATTCAAATACAGAGAATATGGTGTTGATGACCTCAGGTTACTATGTCCATTATGTAAACAAGCACCTGAGGATGAAGTACATTTTGCGTTATGCTGTCCAGTGTTAGAGGGTGTTAGGCAGAGTTACATCCCTGTAAAAAAATAGTAGGCAGCTTGAATCATTTACTTTTCAGCACCAAAAACATGCAATGGCAAAAGTTTTTAGTATAAAAAAGAAATGATTCTTTGTTATTACTGAGAACTTTTGTCAAGGCATGTTTGTGGTGCTGAAAAGTTGTGACAAAGTGTGTCCACACACTTTGTCACAACTTGGAAAACTGAAGTCGGAGAGTTGACAAAAATGTATGAGGAGCCTCTAAAATGCTGAAGTAGTGCAGTATATTGAATTTACATTGATTAAAGATATGCTTGTTTTTTTAAATGGGGAGGCCTAACACAGTTCGTCGCAAATTGCGTCGGATTGCGTTGCTACGTCGAACTGTGTCAGAACAAACGCACATTGAATTCCGGATCGACACAGTTTTTCGTAAGTTACGACGAACTGCGTTGCTACGTCGAACTGTGTCAGAACAAACGCACATTGAAGTCCTCTGTGTTATGTGTGTCTGCAATGGGATTTGCCAATATCCAGAAACAAATAAAGAAAAATTCTCCGAAGTCGGAATCCGGTTACCTTCATGGTAAAGGCAAAGGTAAAGGTGTGTCCCATAACCTAGGCGGTCGTAGGGGAGCAAGGCGTCAGGGACCTCAGCTTCTCTAGGAGCCAGATGTTGAGGGCGGCGCCCGTCTCCTCTCCCTCGCTGCTTTACCTTCCCTAAACCTAAATAGGACAGGTACCCATTTACAGCTGGGTGAACTGGGGAACTGTATTGAAACCAAGGCACGCAAACGGTCACCCATCCAATTGGAAACCATGCTCGATGCTGCTTTAACCTTAGCTTAGGAAAAGACAGGTAGTGCTCTGATGGGCAAAAAAAAGGGTCATAAACGCAAAATTTCAACATTGGTGAACCTCTGAGCTCTCGCGAAGGAATGGGAAATAAAGAGAAAATGATGAATAGAAAAAGACAAGAATGGGGAAAAAAACCAACCCAAAAAGATCGATAAAAAGCTAAAGAGCATTTATTCCAAGTCTTGGATCTGATTTTGAATAGTTGATTTGACCGATGCTACCCTATAGCGCAGTGGAAAAGACCATTTGATTTTAATTCCACGAGTTCATGAAGTCTCCCCGTTCAATCTCCCCGTTCAAGGGAGATTGATTATTCCCTTGGAGTTAACATCAGTGCCGACTCCACTCCCCCCATAAGTCCTTCGGGTGAGATCGAGACTATAAACCGAGGTCCAGTGTGCCAACACACACAGAACATCTTGTACACACATTAAAACCTGTTCCTCTTTCCGGAAGAGTAGGCCATTGTGTGCCAATGGGAACAGATGACAAAATTGACAAAACCACATGCACTTGGCGATGGATGTGAAGAAAAGATATAAGTTCGTATTCCATAATCATCGAAATAAACGAATAAAAGACCCCCCTCCTAAACAAACAACAACAAAAAATAAAAGGAATAAACACACACACACACACACACACACACACACACACACACACACACAACACACACACACACACACACACACACACACACGAACAAACAAACAAACAAACAAACAAACAAACAAACAGTGTGTAATATCTTTTAATATGAATAGACGCTAAATCGAAGAACATACACACAGCAGCAACAACAACGAACACATAAACAACACACACACACACACACACACACACACACACACACACACACACACACACACACACACACACATACACACACACACACACACACACACACACACACACACACACACACACACACACAGAGTAACGATGACTGGGTGTAAAAAAAAAAAAGCACAAGAGCGTTTATCCCATTATCCTCGATATAAAAGAAAGAAAAAAAAATAAAATAAATTAATAAATAGATAAATGGATAAATAAACACACACACACACACACACACACACACACACACACACACACACACACACACACACACACACACACACACACACAGAGAAACTGGTCATAACAATCATGTTTAATCCTGGCAGCCAAAAACTGGGACAGTACAATACTGGTGATTGATTAATCAAGAACCAACCCATCAACACAGCCGTTACATTCAAAACAACCAATCACTGTCTAGTGGTCAGCTCTATAAATAGACTGCGCTAAAAAAAAAATTCAAACGGACATTGCTCGTAAACAGAACAGTTGTCGCATAGGTTATAATCATAGTTTTATATATAATTATATACATTCAATACTGGAACGCCCAGACCACTCCATGAAATGTGCACTATTATTACATTTTAAAATAAAAAGAGGAAAAAAATTATGAGAACATGATTCCACGGATGCGTCAATCAGCAAAAATCAAATACAGTTAATTTTAGCAACTGCATCAAGGGACAAAGCGAAAAATTAAAAAAAACAAAAACAACAACACACACACAAACCAGCTGGTAGATAGTTTACTATCAGACAACAGGTTAGTTGTGTGTTGTTGTTGTTGTTTTTAGATTGTAACCATTTACATTAAACTATAACTAAAAATAAATAAAGAAATAAGCCCCCCCCCCCAAAAAAAAAAAAAAGCAACAACTCCCCCCCCCCCAAGAACCGACAAAAAAAAGCAAAACTAAAACAACAACCAAACATACAGAAAACAAGAAAAGGATATAAAATGCAGGCGGAAATATCAATCAATGAATTTGTCAATCGAAAAAAAATGACCCCAAAACAACCAACAACAACAAAAAAAAACCAAACCCATTTCAGCAACTTGATAGAACATGATTCCAAAATGATGCAATCAACAATCCCCCCCCCCCCCCCCCCCCTCCACACACACACCAAAAAAACCCAAACTACAAATCTGTTGATGAATAACTTACAATCAAAGAACATGTAGACCTATATTTTTTTTAAATCATTTATATTACACCACAAATATCAATAAGCATAGAAATAAACTAAAAAAAACCAAAAACAAAAAAACCTAGAATTCCAAGCGTCCTTTTCAATCCATATTCTGACACGAACACGCGTTTAACTCTCCATTCACAACAAAAACAATGAACGTTTCTGATTGGCTGATAACATGCTCACATCCAATCAAAATGTCTGTTACTCCAGCGATACAACGGCTTCTTTCAAAAATGAATGTCAGCCTTTAAAAAAAAAATCAGCCAAAAAAAAAAAATCATCCGAACTGGATTTTAAAGCAGTTTTTTTTTCACTGTTTGGACGTATAATTAATTATGTACAAGTCCTTTCAGATTTCTAGCATGAAGAAAATGAATTATCTCTGCACAGTATCCGCGTACCTGAAATTGACAACAACAGCATCATCATCGATAACAAAACAACAATGATAATAATAGTGATGATAATAATAATGATTGCAACATGCATCAATAATCATACTAATTTTTTTGGTCCCTTTCATGTTGAGTGAATAACTATATGCCACACGTCCATGCCTGTTTTTTTACGTGAGTGCAATCGCAAGAATATTCGCGCGCGCGCGCACACA
>CM060341.1:34287818-34292818 GCA_030674155.1 Stramonita haemastoma | reverse complement strand
TTGTACGAAACCTGTTTCAACGATGTACACCACACACATTGTTCACTGTCTAGAAGAAAGGTTTGTGCGGGGTCATCACCTCCTTAATAGGCACCTCCAAGGTTGTAGGAGCGGAACGTATATATAGGAAGGTTTTTTGTAGTATGGCGTTCTTTGGTTGACCAAAAAGGGTTTTTTTTGCCGTGGTCTTGTCAGGGAGTTTTTTTGTCTATGCTGTAGTAGTAAATTTTGTCCACAAAGTTTATGGAGGAAAATCTAATTACAATATATATACACACTGAAATACCTAGAGCAGTAACAACGACATCATAATACTTCACTATCACACCTTTCATCATTCAGTCCCTTAATTAACAAACACAAACAAACAAAACAAAAAACCCAACCCCAAACACTGTTACAGAAGCACGTGCGTGCTCGTGCGGGTGCGTGCGCGCGCGCGCGCGCGCACACACACACACACACACACACACACACACACACACACACACACACACACACACACACACACACACACACACACACACACATTCTGAACACACACACATACATACTCTCTCTCTCTCTCTCTCTCTCTCTCTCTCTCTCTCTCTCTCACACACACACACACACACACACACACACACACACACACACACACACACACACACACACACACACACACACACACCATCATCAAACAATCCCCACAAAACTACACAAAACCAAAAAAAAACACACACACACACACACACAATCTCCCCACCCCCACCCCACCCCAACACCCCACCCCACAACACCCCACCCAACACCCCCACCCTTACACACAATAACGTCAGTGCGGAGGAGGGGGAGCAACAACAGGCGCCAAAGAGCTGACGTTATGCGACGCGGCCATAGAGGAAGGCAAAAACACGCGAGGCGGCGGCACGACCGGAGGACGCGTTACGCCAGGCGGCATATTTCCTGACGCCGCGGCGGCCGCGGCTGCCGCTGCCATGCTACTGCGGTAATACTGCATGGAATCCACGCCGCCTAGAAGCGCAGCGACGTGAGGGTGGTAGGAGGCCCAGTAAGGGTTGCTCTGCAGCATGCGCTGTACCGCAGCGTAGTTTCCAGCTTCTGCTAGCAGTTCCAGACCTACTGCCGTCTGCCGCTTCCATTTGGTTCTGTTGAAAGAGAAAAAAAGAGAAGAGAATGAGATTTATTTTTCGTGTGTTGTAGTTTTTTTTTATTATAAAATTAATGGTCGAGTGTTTGAGAGAGAGAGAGGGGGGAGGGAGAGACAGACAGACAGACAGACAGAGACAGAGAGACAGAGAGACACAAAGAGAGACACTGAGAGACAGAGAGAGACAGAGAGAGACAGAGAGAGGGAGACGAGATTAATTCATTGATATTTTTATTTTATGCACGGTTGTTTGATTTTGTTGTTGTTGTTGTTTTGGGGGGAGGGGGAGGGAGTGGTGGTGGTTGTCAAAGGGATTCAGTTAATAATAGGTGTTTTACAGAGAGAGTGGGGGAGGGAGGGAGGGAGGGAGAGAGAGAGAGAGAGGGAGGGAGGGAGGGTGGGAGGGAGAGACAGACAGGCATGCATACAGACAGACAGGCAGACAGACAGAGACACGGAGAGATTGGGGGTGGGTTGAAGTGGAGTAGAGAGAGCCATAACATTCATTGTGATTATGACACTTCATCAATATCACTATTCCCATCATTACAGAATCAATCAATCAATCATCATCATCACTATCATCATCGTCATCGTCATCATTATCATATTCATCATCATCCCCATCATCATCATCATCATCACCACCACCATCACCACCACCACCACCATCATCACCATCATCATCATCATCGTTGTCGTCGTCGTCGTCGTCGTCGTCATCATCATCATCGTTGTCGTCGTCATGATGATGATCATCCTCACCATCATCATTGACCGTCAGCGTCACCGTCAATACTATTATTATTATCGCTTTACTATTACATTGCCGCCTATGATTATCATATTGCCGTCGATACTATAATTATTATGACCACAACCACGTGCTCGAAAACCACTGCCGGTCACAACAACAACAACAATAACAACACCAACAACAGCGAGGACGATGACCACCTTTCATTTGAGATAGAAGGGAAAAAAGATGACAGAAAGAAATACATAAGAAAAGTAAAACTGAAAGAAAGAAACAGTAACAGAAAAGTTGAAAGAAAGAAAAAAAAAAGAAGGGAAATGAAAGAATTACAGAGAGAAAGAAAGAAGGAAGGAAGGAAGGAAGGAAGGAAGGAAGGAAGGAAGGAAGGAAGGAAAGAAAGAAAGAAAGAAAGAAAAGAAAGAAAGAATTAAAGACAAATAGAAAGAAAGAACTTCATCTAACAAGAATCAATGACTGCTTTTCATAATGATAATACATGGAATTTATATAGCGCTATATCTTGAAAAAAACAAATCAAAGTGCTTGCATTCGACCTATACTACACACAAGTAATCAATGACAATAAAGAGTTTGAGCAAATTCGAATGTTCACACACACGCACGCACACACACACGCACACACACACACACACACACGCACGCACGCACACACGTACGCATGCACCCGCGTGCACACACTTATAGGGGTTATACACTTTGGCAGGGTGAAGGGAATGTCATATATCGAAGGCAGGGACAAATAGGAGATGGAAACAGAAGGCGAAAATCTTAGGTTTGAAATAAGTGTGTCTTGAGGTTGGATTTTAAAATGTCATATGTAGGCTTTTGCCGAAGGGTGACAGGGAGGTCATTCCACATTGATGGACCAGAAATAGAGAAAGAGCGGCAGCCAACGGTAGATAGGTTGAATCTAGGTTCTAAAGGACAAGGTATCTACAGCCGAGCGGAGGGATCGAGAAGGTGTGTACACGTGAAGACATTCTGAAGAAACAGATTCCAAAACATTCTGTTTCAGCTGGAATAATAAGTGGAGGAGAATGTAAAGAAGAAAATGTACAAAGAAAAGAATTGCAGTACAAATAAAAATTGGAAAGAAGAAGAATTGCAAAAAACAAAGAAGGAAAAAGTGCAAAGAAGAAGAAGAAGAAGAAGAAGAAGAAGAAGAAGAAGAAAGAAGAAGAAGAAGAAGAAGAAGAAGAAGAAGAAGAAGAAGGAGTAGAAGAAGAAGAAGAAGAAGAAGAAGAATGCAAAGAAGAAGAAGAATGCAAAGAAGAAGAAGAAGAAGAAGAAGAAGAAGAAGAAGAAGAAGAACAACAACAACAACAACAACAACAACAACAACAACAATATTGACAACAAACGACAAGTAGTAGCAGTAACAACAACAAGAAGAGCAACTATAACGACAGAGAACTAGAAGGAGAGAAAAGTGTGTGAACATCTCAAATTCAACATAAAAAATAAGGAAAACTGAAGTTTAAAATCAAGATAAGAAGATCTGAAGTTTAAAAAACCCCACCAAAATGAAGAAATCTGGACTTTAAAAATAATGACAATGAAAAAAGATGGGTTAAAAAAATCAAACTAAGAAAATGGTAACTTCCAAATCAAAATAAAGAAATCTAAAATTCTAATTTAATAATAATAACTCTCTCTCTCTCTCTCTCCTCTCTCTCTCCTCTCTCTCTCTCTCTCTCTCTCTCTCTTCTCTCTCTCTGTTCCATAACTTTATGGCGTTTGTGTTTTGTGTTATTTGTGTGATGTTTTTATTTGTACCCCCATTCAGAAGGGGCTATGGCCTATACTGAATAAACCTCGTTTTCAATTTCAATCTCTCTCTCTCTCTCTCTCTCTCTCTCTCTCTCTCTCTCCTCTCTCTCTCTCTCTCTCTCTCTCTCTCTCTCTCATATAGTTTGGTTGCAACAAAGTGTTGGGGATATAAAAGCATTTTTACGTATATTCAAACAGAGCTTGTTGACATGTTCATGCAAGAGTGGGATGGGGCTGTTAGAGATCGTGATAGGTACATAATGTATAGGACATTGAAAACTGATTTTGGAAAAGAAAGTTATATTCTAGACATGAATTCATATTGTTTTCGAGTTGCCTTAACACAATTAAGATTTAATGTACTTCCTCTAAACAATAATGTGCATCGTTACAGTGAAATTGCACAAAATAAAATGTGTCCATGTTGTAAAGAGAGAATCGAAAATGAACATCGTTTCATATTTAAATGTGCTGCCTATGAGGATCTATGTGCTAAATTTCTTAAAGAATCAGCCAACCTTCCTTTGCATGCATTACTAAAGGCTTCAAATCCCAATCACAGGCACAATTTATCCAGGTTCGTGTTCCATGCGATTAACAGAAGAAAAAACACTTTATTTTGGAAACACTGATTTAAATGTTGTGTCGCTATGATATATGAGAATGGTCATGAGCAGTTATTTTTTATATAATTGTGTGCGTGCGTGCGTGCGTGCATGCATGCGTGCGTGAGTGTGTGTGTGTGCATGTGTGTGTGTGTGTGATTGGTTGAGTATGTGTGTGTGTGTGTGTGTGTGTGTGTGTGTGTGTGTGTGTGTGTGTGTGTGTGTGTGTGTGTGTGTGTGTGTGTGTGGACGAGTTGCGTGCGTGCGTGCGCGCGCGTGGGTTTGTGTGTGTATGTGTGTGCATACGAGCATAGCGCGCAAGCGTATATATATGTGTTTCTTCTATGAGTGAAGATTTCTTTTGTGAGCACACTTATTCTGATGCAGTGAATGTTTTGAGAATACAATAGTTTATGAGTATTGTAACTATTTTGACAATGGAAGTCTGTAAGTGAAATTATTTCAGTTGTCATGATGTATGATGTGCCTGATGATTGTATTTTGTATGTTATAAAGTGTCAGCCTTTGTTGATTTAGTTATGATTCGGAAGATACATATTCAATAATGTATTGTTTTTAGTACAGGCCAAGGTACCATGGCAAAGCCTTATCAAAGTTTATAAAAAGTTATTTTTCTTTTTTTTTGCATCTTTCCATTTTTGCCCCTGAACGTGTATTGTGGTTTAAGGCCGATGTA
>CM060341.1:34280318-34285318 GCA_030674155.1 Stramonita haemastoma | reverse complement strand
AGAAGAAGAAGAAGAAGAAGAAGAAGAAGAAGAAGAAGAAGAAGAGGAAGAGGAAGAAGAAGAAGAAGAAGATGAAGAAGAAGAGAAGAAGAAGAAGAAGAAGAAGAAGAAGAAGAAGAAGAAGAAGAAGAAGAAGAAGAAGAAGAAGAAGAAGAATTGCAAAGAAGAAGAAGAAGAATTGCGAAGAAGAAGAAGAATTGCGAAGAAGAAGAATTGCGAAGAAGAATTGCGAAGAAGAAGAAGAATTGCGAAGAATTGCGAAGAATTGCGAAGAATTGCGAAGAATTGCGAAGAATTGCGAAGAAGAAGAAGAAGAAGAAGAAGAAGAAGAAGAAGAAGAAGAAGAAGACGACACAACAACATCAACAACAACAACAACAACAACAACGACAACAGCTCCCCCCCCACCCACACACACACACAAGAGTCCAGTCCCCACAAAAGCCACAGTGACAGATTCTGCACGATAAACTGTCCCAATCATGCTAATCATATTCTCTCTCAGACAACAAGCCCCTCCCTCCCCCCCCCCCCCCCCTCCACCCTATCTTTCCCACTCTTTTACGTCAGGCTTGGAAAGACAGAATATACGGCAGTGGAAGTGTGTGTGTGTGTGTGTGTGTGTGTGTGTGTGTGTGTGTGTGTGTGTGTGTGTGTGTGTGTGTGTGTGTGTGTGTGTGTGTGTGTGTGTGTTGGGGGGAGGGGAGGGGAGGTGAGAGGGGAGGAGGGGGAGAGGGAAACGTTGAGAGGTTAAACCTTCTTTTCCAAGAAGATGGTAACTGGACAATAACTCATATCTGCCTCACTGTGTGTCTCTCGCTCCTTGGGCCGGTTTTTTGGGGGTTTTTTACTTCTTTTTCCATCCCCTCCTCTGCTCCTCCCCCCCTCTCCCCCCAAAAATGACACATCTAGAAATGTGCCTACCCACTCCTGTTAGATTTGCCTCCCTTTCTTTTCCTTCTTATTCCTTATTATTTATTCTTTCTCTTTTTATCGTCGTCTTTTGAAGGCAGCTTCAAAAGGTCACAGGAATATCGATTATTCCTTTGAATGCAATTAACACTTTTAAATTCTGGAAAGTGTCTTGCTGTAAGGTACCACAGCAGGTGGAGTTTCAATCACCGCCGGGACCTCTAATGAGGGCTCATCCAGGAGCCGAAACTCGAGTCAGGTCAGGCCAAAGGCACGGTTCTTACTCAGAAATGCCTACAATGCTGCCACTGAAAGACATTATTTCCTAAAATTTAATTTCATCTCAATTTTTCTTTTTTATATTGAATCTTTTGATAAATCATTTTTATAAATGATTGAGAAGTTGGTACCTGCACTTGTTTTTTCCTCCACTACTCTTTCCTCAATAATTCCTTCTTATTTGGTCAGATTTTAAAAAAAATGTATTTTATCTTATTATTTTTTTTACGTGTTTTTGTTTTCCTTAGCTAGAGCTTCTACGTTCACCAATGGTGAGATTTTTGCACATGCGACTTCCCCCCTCCCCCCTCTCCCTGACAGCATTAAGGTAGCTGTATTCCGACTTCGGGGACACAGTTGGGGAATTGAACCTAACAATTTTGCCAGGACAGTTGGAGGGGTATCATCTCCCTGCTCTTTCCGATTTTTAAATGTCGTGGGTTCTTTTGACATACACAAGTCACATGCACAGAGCTCTGACTGGACTAGAGGTAATGCACCTGCCTAGGAAGCGAAAAGTTCAGGTTCACTCTGGGTCCAGGTTCGATCCCAGGTTGTGCCCATCCACTAAACATTGAGTGGTGGTCTGGGGTACTAGTTTTTTCGGATGAGACAATAAACTGAAGTCTCGTATGCAACACGCATTTAGCCCACGTAAAAAAAACACAACCAAACATGGCAACAAGAGAGTTGTCCCTGGCAAAATTCTGTAAGGGGAAAAAAGCCGCTCTGATAAAAACAAAAACAAATGCAGACAGGTAAAGACAACTAAAAAAAAAAAAAGTGGGTGGCGCCACTCTTGTGGCGACACACACGCTCCCTCACGGGCCGAAAGGAGATCACCCCAGAATTTCACGCAGAGAAATCTGCCATGACTTAAAGTAGTATACAAATTATATAGGTAAGGTAAAGGTAAAGGTGTCCCTTAACCTTTGTGGTCGTAGGGGAGTGAGGCATCAGAGACCTCAGCTTCTCCAGGAGCCAGCATATTGAGGGTGGCGCCCATCTCCTCTCCCTCGCTGCTTTGCCTTCCCTAACCCTAAAAGAGGGCAGGTACCCATCATTGACAGCTGGGTGAACGGGAGGAACTGCACTGAAGCCAAGGCGCGAAAACGGTCACCCATCCCATTGGTAACCACGCTCGACGCTGCTTAAAAAAAAATATATACATAAGTAAAGGTAAAGGTAAGGTAAAGGTGTCCCATAACCTAGGCGGTCGTAGGGTAGCGAGGCGTCAGAGACCTCAGCTTCTCTAGGGGCCAGCATATTGAGGGCGGCGCCCATCTCCTCTCCCTTGCATAAAAAAATTATTATATAAACAAAAAAGAAAGTATATAAATAAATAACAACCAACAACAACATCAACCAAAAAACAACAACCAAAAAAAAAAGTCCTAGGAGGAAGGGGGGGCAAGACCTACTCTTGCACATAGAGGAGGCTGAGTTTTTGTTCTGTTAGCCTCCAGCCAGTCACCACCACCCCCCACCCCACCCCCACCCACCCCCATCCTCCCCCCACCCCCACCCCCCATCCCCAACCCCCCACCAAACCCCCTTCACCCCCACCCACTCCTTGCCCAAAAGAGCCAGACAAGGGGAGAGAAGTAATGCCCTCAAAGCCCCCGTCATTACATGTCAAAATGGGCGCCGTTGCCCACTTTCTCGTCTTCCTCCGCCAGAGAGCTCTGTCTAAGGGAAGTAACTCTATCTCTCCCACTGTCCCGGGGGCGGCGGCCGCGGTGGCTCGGAGGGTAGTGAATATTAATAGTTTCCTCCCTTTTACCCCCGCCGCCCCGCAAAAGGCGAGTCTGCAAGGAAAATGACACGCGATTGTCTCTTTGCCTGGTGCTGTAGTGTAGTAGTAGTAAGCGGTGGTGAGGAAGCTTGGCAGTTCAGTTCGGATGGAGGGGTGGGGGTTGGGGGGGTGTAGGGGGAGGGGGGAAGACAGTACCTTCCCCTCCCCTCCCCTACTCTTGTCCTGCCCCTCCTCCTCCTCCTTCCTTTCCCTGCCCCCTTTTTCATACTATTTTTTTTCTCTTTTTTTTTTTGTTTCTTTTCTTTCTGCTGTGTCTTTCTATCTATTATTTTCTTTTCGGTTTGTTTTCTTTTTCTGTTATCCTTTCTCTTCTTTTGTTTTTCTTTTTTTTTTTGGGTGGTGGTGGTGGTGGTAGGGGGGGGGGGGGAGGGGTTGTTATTGGGTATAAGTGCGCCAGGGACTTTTTTTTGCGACGGGGGGTGGGGGTTGAGGGATTTGTGGGTAGAAATATTGAGGAAAAGGATTTTTCTCTTTTTTGGGGGGGTGGGGGGTGGGGGGCACTTCAGATAGTGTTGGTGGGTGTGAGATGCGTGTATATATATATATATATATATATATATATATATATATATATATATATATATATATATATATATATATAATCATATTTGTCCGTCGACGATGACCTCCAAAACAGCAGAGGAGGCAGCTGCTGTTTTGAAAATTGGGCAGAAATTTGATTATAGTGGAGATGCCTTGGCCACAATAGCCCCCCACCCACCCCCCTTACACACTCTCTCTCTCTCTCTCTCTCTCTCTCTCTCTCTCTCTCTCTCCTCTTCTCCTCTCTCTCTCTCTCATCCTCTCTCTCTCTCTCTCTCTCTCTCCTCTCTCTCTCTCTCTCTCTCTCTCCTCTCTCCTCCCTCTGCCAAAAAAGGGCATACAGACAGTCAGCGTTGGGAGATATTCTTCAATGCCCAACCAGCCCCTACTAGGGCTGCAGCAGCACATAACTTAGGACTGTGCAAGTCAAGCCTCCTAGCCAGAGAGTAATAATAATAATAATACATGGAACTTATATAGCGCTATATCTTGTAAAAACAAATCAAAGCGCTTAGAGTCATAGTCGATCACTAATAAAAAGACTAAGCAGTAAAGTGGGAATTCCATGAGTGGGGAAAGAAAACCACTGATCATACATACATTTCATCAGTGGGTAAGAAAGCCAAGCCACTGATCATACATACATACAACTAGCCTCTCACTTTGCTGTTGCCCCCCACCCCTAGCATCAAGGATTTAATAAATCAAGAACGAACTCTGGTAGCATAAACCCTAAGGCTGTTGAGAGATCAGACAAGTCCCTGAAAGTCCTTAACCTTTCAAGGCATGAGATGTGACGATTTGATTCAACCAAGACAGTCAGTACGCGTTACCTGAACCCCTTTCCACGAAGCAGCTCTGAACACGCGAAAGAAGAATCAAAACCAAACAACGTTGGTGAACTAATCCGTGACAGTCATGGGAGGGAGTGACCTTATACAAAATCTGTACAGCATTAAGCAGCTGTCCCCCCCCCCCCCCCCCCCCTTCTCACCACACCAAGTCTTCACTGTACATGACTGATGCCAGCCCCACACGAAACATTAGGCTAGGCTAGGCTAGGGCTAACACAGCCTGAAAGTCTGGCATCATCTTTTTAGCTGTTAGACTCTGACTGAGAGAGAGAGAGAGAGGGAGAGGGTGGGGGGGAAGGAGGGAGAGAGGGAGGGAGAGAGAGAGAGAGAGAGAGAGAGAGAGAGAGAGAGAGAGAGAGAGAGAGAGAGAGAGAGAGAGAGAGAGAGAGAGAGAGAGAGAGAGAGAGAAGAGAGAGAGGAAAACAGACAGACAGAGAGAGATATATAGGGAGACAGACAGACAGAGACAGAGACAAATAAACACATATACAGACAGAAAGACAGAGAAAGAGAGACAGAGAAAGAGAGAGAAAGACAGGAGGGAGAGACAGAGGCAGAAAGAGAGTCAGAGACAGAGACAGAGGGATACAGAGAGA
>CM060341.1:34275243-34280218 GCA_030674155.1 Stramonita haemastoma | reverse complement strand
CTACGATCACACAGGTTACGGGACACCTTTACCTTTACTTTACCAATGGTTTGTATGCCGTGCTCTTAGACTGGGACAACACAACACAAAAACAACATGTGCTTCGTGGTCATTTCCAGCTTTACACAATGGTCAAGTCCAATCCACACCAGAGTATGATTTGCAGCTCCGAGCTGGAGAGAGAGAGGAGGAGAGAGAGAGAGAGAGAGAGAGAGAGAGAGAGAGAGAGGAGAGAGAGAGAGAGAGAGAGAGAGATCAAATCAAATCAAATCAAATCAAATCAAATCAAATCAAATCATTCATATCATATCATATCAAATTCTTTTATTTCGAGGATTATACATACACCCCAATGTGCTTTTTTTTTTGCATCTAGCCCCCGAGAGAGAGAGAGAGAGAGAGAGAGAGAGAGAGAGAGAGAGAGAGAGAGGAGAGAGAGAGAGAGAGAGAGAGTAGAGAGAGTAGAGACAGACAGACGAGAGAGACACAGAGAGAGAGAGGAGAAAGACAGAGATAGAGACAGAGAGACAGACAAAGACAGATGGACACAGACACAGACAGACACAGACAGACAGAAAAAAACCCAGCATCTTTTGCCTCAGTCATAATTATTAGGCAAACCCCCCTACCCCCCCCCCCCCAAAAAAAAAAATCACATCCACTGCCACAACCACTCTCCTTCCATCCTAATCCTTACCCATCTTTACCCCATCACTATCATCTACCCCCCCCCCCCCCCCCCCAATCCCCTTTCCCCCAACTCCCCTGTCCTCCTCCCCTCTCCCCCCTCTGCCCCCTCCTCGGCCATTTTTCATCCTTAGCCACCACCACCCCTCCCCTCCCCTCCCCCCTCCTCCTTCACAGTTGCTCTGCTCCCCGCCTCCTCCTCCTCCCACCCCCAAGGTTTTGCCAAATCCATCCCCTCTCTCCTTTTCCCATTCGTCCAGAGTTTTGGGAAATAGCCAAGCTACCCCCCCCCCCCCCTCTCTCTGTCTCTGTCTCTGTCTGTCTGTCTGTCTGTCTGTCTGTCTCTCTATCTCTCTCTAACTGTCTGTCTCTGTCTGTCTGTCTCTGTCTCTCTGTCTCTGTCTCTCTCTCTGTCTCTCTGTCTCTCTGTCTCTCTGTCTCTGTCTCTCTCTCTCTCTCTCTCTCTCTCTCTCTCTCTCTCTCTCTCTCTCTCTCTCTCTCTCTCTCTCTCTCTCTCTCTCTCTCTCTCTTCTCCACCCACCCACCCACCCCAACATCAACTCAATCCCTCTTCCACCATTCTTATTCTGGAGGCCATTGATCTGGTTTGCTCGCTTGCTTGCTAGGTGGCTTGATTACTTACTTAATAGTTGCTAGGCTGTTTCCAGCTAGCAGTAGGCTAGGCCTAGTGTCCATTTTGTGTAAATCTGACCATTATTTTTGACTTGCAATTCTTGATGATCTCCTCTCCTCCTCCTCCTTCCTACTTCCCCTTATATATGGCCTTTTTGTCTTCTCTCTCTCTCTCTTTCTCTGTCTCTGTCTCTGTCTCTCTCTCTCTGTGTCTCTGTGTCTCTGTGGCCTTTCCGTCTCTCTCTGTCTCTGTCTCTCTCTCTGTGTGTGGCCGTTTCGTCTTCTCTCTCTGTCTCTCTGTCTCTGTCTCTGTCTCTGTCTCTGTCTCTCTCTGTCTCTCTTCTCTCTCTCTCTCTCTCTCTCTCTCTCTCTCTCTCTCTCTCTCTCTCTCTCTCTCAGTGACCATTTCGTCTTCTCTCTCTGTCTCTGTCTCTCTCTCCATCCACCCCCCTCCCCTCTCCTCTCTCTCTCTCTCTCTTCCTTCCTTGTCCATCCAGAGACCATTTTGCCTGCTTTCTCATGCGTGCAAGCAAGCCTGGCCCCTTCCCCTTCCCCTTCCCCTCCCCCTTCCCCTTCCCCTCTTCCCCTTTCCCCTTCCCTCTTCACCTTCCCACCCCTCTCATCTCCCCGTCGCCGCCATCTTTGGGAGACGCTCGGCGCGAGGAGAAAATTGCTCTCTAATAGAGAAGAGTAGCGGGCATGGAAGGGCAGACAAATGCGGCAAATTGACTGGCCGGGAGACGCCGATGCGGTCTGACTAGCCTGGTCTGCCTCCCCCTTCCCACTGTCACACTCTGTTTTAGACCCTCTGCAGTAATGGAGTTATTTTGCCGGAAAATGCATTTAGCGCGAGCAAGGCTTGGTTGGAATAATCGGCGATATTTGCAAGGAAATCAACAGAGGAGAAGGGGCGTGGTGTGGATAGGGAGGGGTTGGGTGGTGGTAGGGGTGTGGGGGTGTGGGTGGGGGGTGGGGTGGGGGGGGGGTTGGGGTGGGGGGAGGGTTCGATTTTTTTTGTTTGTTGATGATGATGGTTTATGGGGATGGTGTAAGGGAAGTGAGGGTATTTGTTGTTTAGTTGGGTTGGTTTGATTGGTTGTGTTTGTTGTTGGTGTTGGTTGGCTGGGTCGGTCGATGACTTGGTTTGGGTGGTTTGTTTGTATCGTCAGGAGTGAGGGAAGCTGGTTGCGACATCTTCAGTGATGCCCCAACATTTATTATGGGATATGTTATGGTGAAGGTAATGTATGTAGTTCCGGTGTTTTTATACTTTATTTTCCACGATAACAGAAAAGTCAATTCAACTGTCTCCACTGCCGCTGTCGTCTGTAGGAGCTCCACGCAATGCCACCAGGGTTTGCCATCTTTCTCTGTCTCTGCTGAGTTCTACCATCTCCTGTAGCCCTCCTCCCAGACCACTGATCTCAGTGATGTTGGCAATGTAGGATGTTGGTGGTGGTCTGTCTCTTTTTTTCCTTCCGCCCCCAACCTTACCTTGAAGAACTGTCGTCATCAGATTTTTCTGTGTGCTTCTGTCTGCAAGGGGTTTGTTTTGTTGTAGTTGCATGAAGGCATTAGCAGAAGTGTTCTGACAACTGAGCTATCCCGTCGCCAGTTATTTTTTTTCAGAGAGGCATCACTAAACACAGAATGTTCCTGTATGCTATATCATATTTGTGTATTCTTATGACATCTGTTAAGAAGTCCACGTATCAGGCAGTTCACCAACTCTAGAACCCAGCCCACTTTTCAGGCTTTGAGCATAGTCTGGTTGTTTTCACGTTTCTGAAAGCACTGTAATAATTTACAGGATCTTTTGCCTAGAGGGACGGGATAGCTCAATGATCACAACACTCGCTATACACAAGCTACGGTCAAACAGCATTGAGCATGGTTACTTCTTGGATCGGTGACCGTTCATGCGCTTTGGCTTCAGTACAGTCCCCAAGTTCACCCAGCTGAAAAATAGATACATACTCTCTTTAGGGACAGGGAAGGTAAAAGAGCCATGGAGAGGAGATGGGCACTGTCCTCAATGTGCTGTGACCCCTGGAGAAACTGAGGTCTGTGACATCTTGCTCCCCAACAACCCCATAGGTTATAGAAACATCATTACCTCTTTGCCTTACATGCATACTTGATTATATGTTGCACATTTTATGCGCATACTTGATTTTGAGTATTGTTTTATTGATGCTTTTTTGAGAACACGGCAACTAAAAAAGCAGCCATTACGTTGCCCTCAAAACTTCTCAGCCTGCTGAACTTTGGGAGACATTCTACACAGCTGATGATAATTATGTATTTCTACACCACTGTATAGCACTGGCAGATCTGCAGAAAAGCTGACCTAGGAAGAGAATTACGATCAGATTTCTTCTCTTGTTAATACGTTTGGAATCCTCCTTACCCCCATTAAAGGAATGAAGTCTTGAATCTTGAATCGTGTGTGTGTGCGCGTGTGTGTTTTTTTTTTTTGATTTATTCTTTTATATCGAGGATAATGGAATAAGCACTCTTGTGCTTTTTTTACATCCAGTCCCCGCGTGTATGCAGTTTTGTAAATGTCATCTGTTCCCACCGGCACACGATGGCCTACTCTTACGAAAAGCGGAACAGGATTTAACGTGTGCGCAAGATGTTCTGCATGCGTTCGCACCCGGGGCCTCGGTTTAAAGTCTCATCCGAAGGATGTGTGTGTGTGTGCGTGTGTGTACGTGCGTGCGTGCGTGCTTGTGTGTGTGCGTGTGTGTTTTCTTTCTTGTATTACCTCCCAGACCACTGATCTCAGTGATGGTGGCAATGTAGGATGTTGGTGGTGGTCTGTCTCTGTTTTTTCTTTCTGCCCTCAACCTTACTTACCTTGGAGAACTGTCGAGATCAGATTTGTCTGTGTGTTTCTGTTTGCATGACTAACATAATTATCTCAATCTGCGCTTTATCAATTTCAGCCAACATTCATCTTTGCACTGAGAGTTCATCAAGAATACTTTCATTTGTGTTCTTCTGTCTGACAGTTTGGCTCTTAGAATCGCCTGTAGAACCGCATTTCGGTTGCATTGACCCAGCCAAACAAAATCAAATCTCGAAACGAAGTATATAATAAAAATATCATGAATGCTTCTCTGTCTATAATCTTACGTTTTCTTCACATGAAAACAGAAAGAAAGGGGAAGAAAAAAAAAAGCACTGAAAAAAATCATCTTAAAAAAGAAACACTGATTAAAAGAAGAAGAAGAAGAAAGAAGAAGACGAAGAAGAAGAAGAAGAAGAAGAAGAAGAAGAAGAAGAAGAAGAAGAAGAAGAAGAAGAAGAAGAAGAAGAAGAAGAGGAGGAGGAGGAGGAGGAGGAGGAGGAGGAAAAAGAAGAAGAAGGAAGAAGAAGAAGAAGAAGAAGAAGAAGAAGAAGAAGAAGAAGAAGAAGAAGAAGAGAAGAATTGCGAAGAAGAAGAAGAATTGCGAAGAAGAAGAAGAATTGCGAAGAAGAAGAAGAAGAAGAATTGCGAAGAAGAAGAAGAATTGCGAAGAAGAAGAAGAAGAAGAAGAAGAAGAAGAAGAAAGAAGAAGAAGAAGAAGAAGAAGAAGAAGAAGAAGAAGAAGAAGAAAGAAGAAGCTAAGGAGAAAAAGAAACAAACAGATCGAATTTTAAAAAAAGA
>CM060341.1:34260243-34265243 GCA_030674155.1 Stramonita haemastoma | reverse complement strand
AGCTTGGACAAAAAGAAATTTATTCCACCACGAACAAAAAACCCTCCACAAGGAGAAAAAAAAAAAAATTTCTGCAGGAAAAAATTGAAAGGTAGAAAAAGAAGTAAAGATAAAAAAAGAGAAAGAAAAAAGAAAAAGGTGAAGGCGGTAGAAAACAAAACTATGCAGATTTTGGGTCGTGGTGAATTGGCAAAGAATGTTGGTGAATGTAAATCAAGGTAGCCATTTTGTGGGCAGAATCCCGTACAAATTAGCTGAGGTGTTTGCAGTAACTGGATTTTGCCGGAGGATCTTTTACCTCCATTGAGGCAGCTGTAAACACGTTGATCAGCCTCCATTAGCGTAAATCACTTTAACATGGCGGTAATATCCTTGGTTTGAGTCGATTGCCACACACACACACACACACGCTAACACACTCACACACAGAGGCTATAGAGAGAAGGGAGAGGGCCACCTTTATAGAAACTGGGTCTGTTGCGGTTGTTGTGGTGTTAGAGGAGAGTTTTTTTGTGTTGTGTTGTGTTGTGTGTTGGTTTTGTTTGGTTTTGTCTTTTGTGTTTTGTGTGTGTGTGGTTTTGTTTTGTCTTTTGTGTTTCATGTTTTGTGTGTGTGTGTGTGTGGGGGGGGGGTTGTTTTGGGTTTGGGTTTTTGTGTGTGTGTGTGGGGGGGGGTTCTTTTTCTTTTTTCTTTTTTTCTTTTTGCCTGTCTTTCTTTCTATCATCGTTTGTTTAATTCGTTATTGTTTTCTTTCTTTTTGTTTGTTTTTATCTTTTTATTTTCTTTCTAATTTTTCGCTTTTTTTCTTTTTCACTTTCTTTCGTCCTTTCTTATCCCCTCTGTCTTTCTTTCTTTGATTCTGTTTGTCTTTCTTTCAAGTGTTCTTTTTTTGTTGTAGCTGCTTTTTTTCCTTTGTTTCTGCCTTTGTCTTCTGTCGTTCTATTCTGGGTTTTTATTTGTTCGCTTTCTTTTGTTTCTTTCTGTTTTCTGTGTCTTTGTTGTTGTTGTTTTTTTTTGGGGGGTCTTTTATTTTTTCTTTTTTGTCTTATTTTTTCTTCTTGTCCCTTTTCTGTCTGTTCTTTCTTTCCTTTTTTTCGTGTCCTAGGCCGTCTTCAGTTTTTTGTGATAATTTTTATCTAGATATATCTGTCTCTCTTTCTCTCTGTAACTCTATCTATCTATCTGTCTATCTATCTATCTATCTATCTATCTATCTATCTATCTATCTATCTATCTATCTATCTATCTATCTATCTATCTATCTATCTATCTATCTATCTATCTATCTATCTGTCTGTCTGTGTGTCTGTGTGTCTGTCTGTCTATCTATCTGTCTGTCTGTCTGTCTGTCTTTCTATCTTTCTATCTGTCTGTCTGTCTGTCTTTCTATCTGTCTGTCTTTGTATCTGTCTGTCTGTCTGTTTATCTGTCTATCTATCTGTCTGTCCGTCTGTCTATCTATCTATCTATCTATCTATCTATCTATCTATCTATCTATCTATCTATCTATCTATCTATCTATCTATCTGTCTGTCTGTCTGTCTGTCTGTCTGTCTGTCTGTCTGTCTGTCTATCTGTCTGTCTGTCTGTCTGTCTGTCTGTCTGTCTGTCTGTCTGTCTATCTATCTATCTATCTATCTATCTATCTGTCTGTCTGTCTGTCTGTCTGTCTGTCTATCTATCTATCTATCTATCTATCTATCTATCTATCTATCTATCTGTCTGTCTGTCTGTCTGTCTGTCTGTCTGTCCGTCTATCTGTTTATCTGCCTATCTGTATTTTATTTCTCTCTATCTGTCTGTCTGTCTTTCTTTCTTTCTTTCCGCGTTCTTCCTTTCTTGTCGCTTTTCTGTCTACCTTTGTTTATTTCATCAGTCTCTCTTCTTCTTTTCTGTAATGTACTTGTCTCTCTTTCTTTCCGTGTCTCTCTGTTCTTACTCCCCCGCCCAAACACACAAATTGTGCCTTAGGTTGATTTTGTTTTCACTCTACAAAAGGAAGACCAAAAAGCCTCGACGGTGTGAGGTTGCTGAGTGCGCTTGAAACTGTCACACCTTCACCTTCACCTATCCATCATCAGTCTAGTAGATCTTTGGGACACCACTGAAGATTTTGCAACCAGCTTCCTCCACTCCTTAGGGTTCTAAGCTTTCTGTAGTTTGTCTGTCGTTCCCACTCAAGGAAGGCAAGTCCACTCTCTGATGCATGTTGTCTCCCCATCATTTTCTCTGTCTGCCTCTGCAGCGCGAGACTTCAGTAGGTACCCATTAGTCTCGGAAGACTATGGAGTTGCGCTCTAGTCTTTAGAGCGCACAGCCTGGGTACGTAAGTAAGTATGGAGGGCAAGCTCGTTACCCATGCAGCAGACCCCCCCTCTCCACGGCAATGGAATGATTCATTGGAAAGGCAATGACCGATACGAATTGTTCCAGTACCGTCGCAGGAGCCACCAGAACGTTGCCATAGACAGCCCCGAGCCGCCCTGGGACTCCAACTCCCCGATTTTTCCTCAGGGATGGTGTCTAAAACACGACACCTGTGTGCATGCTGGTTGTCCGCCCCTACCGGCACACGATGGCCTGCTCTTCCGAAAAGCGGAACGGGATTTTAACGTGTGCATAAGATGCTCTGCGTGCGTTCGCACACGGGGCCTCGGTTTATAGTCTCATCCGAATGATTTTGACACTCAGTTCGATTTTTTTTGTCAAACTGGGAAGAAAGGGCGAGGCTGGGTACGAACCCAGAAACTCACGGTTTACATATTGGCAGGCGAACGTCTTAACCATCCTGCCACCTTCCTTCTCTCTCTGATGGTTAAGACGTTGAAACTTTAGGCTGCCAGAATCCCAGAGTATAGATAGCTCCGTGGTCAGAGCGCTCGCTTTCCCCACGCCAATGTTAATTAAGCAGCATCGAGCGAGCGTGGTTAACAAGTGGATGGGTGACCGTTAGCACGCCTTGGCTTCAGCACAGTCCCCCCAGTTCACCCAGCTAAGAAGGGGCACCTGCCCTCTTTAGGGTCAGGGAAGGTAAAAGCAGTGAGTGAGAGGAGATGGGCGCCACCGCCCTAAACATGCTGAGCCCTGGAGAAGCTGAGGTTTCTGATGCCTCGCTCCCCTACGACCACACAGACTAGGTTATGGGACACCTTGACCTTTTAATCCCAGAGTTGGTGACAACTGTTGCCGGGACAAACAAAGAGGGTAACTTTTCTGTAGAACATCCACCTGTCTTGATAATTCTAGTGATGTTGTTGTTGTTATAGTGCGTAAAGTGCACACTGTAAGAATTGCGAAGAAGAATGGTGAAGAAAAAGAAGAAGAAGAAGAAGAAGAAGAAGAAGAAGAAGAAGAAGAAGAAGAAGAAGAAGAAGAAGAAGAAGAAGAAGAAGAAGAAGAAGAAGAAGAAGAAGAAGAATTGCGATGAAGAAGAAGAAGAAGAAGAAGAAGAAGAAGAAGAAGAAGAAGAAGAAGAAGAAGAAGAAGAAGAAGAAGAAGAAGAAAGAAGAAGAAATGCGAAGAAGAAGAAAAAGAATTGCGAAGAAGAAGAACAAGAATTGCGAAGAAGAAGAAGAATTGCGAAGAAGAAGAACGAGAATTGCGAAGAAGAAGAAGAATTGCGAAGAAGAATTGCGAAGAAGAATTGCAAAAAGGATGGCGAAGAAGAAGAATGGCGAAGAAGAAGAATTGCAAAGAAGAAGAATTGCGAAGAAGAAGAATTGCGAAGAAGAAGAATTGCGAAGAAGAAGAATTGCGAAGAAGAATTGCGAAGAAGAATTGCGAAGAAGAAGAAGAAAAGAAGAAGAAGAAGAAGAAGAAGAAGAAGAAGAAGAAGAAAAGAAGAAGAAGAAGAAGAAGGAGGAGGAGGAAGAGGCGGTGGTGGTGGTGACAGTGAGTCGGCTGGAGGGAAGGGAGGGAAGAGTAGGGGGGGGCATTGGTAAGGTGATTTCAAGACATGGAATGGAAGGCGAGCATCTTTTTTCTCTGCAATTGGATTTTCCCAACTTCACAACAGAAGAGAGAGAGAGAGAGAAGAGAGAGAGAGAGAGAGAGAGAGAGAGAGAGAGAGAGAGAGAGAGAGAGAGAGAGAGAGAGAGAGAGAGAGAGAGAGAGAGAGAGAGAGAGAGAGAGAGAGAAGAATGGCAGGTAAACAATGTACCCAGTTCAAGTTGAAAGCCTTAGGGGTTGTTTCTTTTCTTTTTTTTTAAAGGTTTATTTGTTTTCTTGTGTGGATTCTTTCTCTTATTCTTTTTTTATTTTTGGTTTCACAATGGTCTGTGTGTGTGTGTGTGTGTGTGTGTGTGTGTGTGTGTGTGTGTGTGTGTGTGTGTGTGTGTGTTGTGTGAGGGGGGAGGGAGAATGTGTGAGTGAGTGGGGGGAGGGGAGGGGCCAGTGTGTGTGTGTGTGTGTGTGTGTGTGTGTGTGTGTGTGTGTGTGTGTGTGTGTGTGTGTGTGTGTGTGTGTGTGCACGCGCGCATTTGTGCACACAAGCTTACATAGACATCTTCTGTTGATGTTGTGGAGTTGTTTGTAAATAGTTTGCATTTAGGATTTGTTTCATAACTCTGTCTGTCTGTCTGCCTGTTTGTTTGTCTGTCTGTCTGTCTGTCTGCTATGTATATATCTCTCTGTGTCTGTCTGTCTCTTTCTCGGTATCTCTCTCTGTCTCTCTAATTCACTTGAAAAGAATTATCTCTAAGTTAAGACTTGGTGTACCAGATTTAAATATTCATAAATTCATATACAGAGAACATGATGTTGATGACCTCAGGTTACTATGCCCATTATGAAAGCAAGCACCTGAAGATGAAGTGCAAGCGCTTAGATTTGTTTTTGCAAGATATAGCGCTATATAAATTCCATTTATTATATTATTATTTTGTGTTATGCTGTCCAGTGTTAGAGGATGTTAGGCAGAATTAGATCCCTGTAAAATAATATAGTAGGCAGCCTAATTCATTTACTTTTCAGCACCAAAAAACATGCAATGGCAAAAGTTC
>CM060341.1:34227743-34232743 GCA_030674155.1 Stramonita haemastoma | reverse complement strand
CTCTCTCTCTCTCTAGCCTAGTGGTCAGAACATTGCGCTGGCAATTTGACGACCGGGTTCGAGTCCGGTCGAGGAGATTTTTCTCCTGGAGTTAACATCAGTGCTGACTCCACTCTCCCCCAAAAGTCCTTCGGATGAGACTTTAAAACCGAGGCCCCGTGTGCGAACGCACGCAGAACATCTTGCGCACACGTTAAATCCTGTTCCGCTTTTCGTAAGAGTAGGCCATCGTGTGCAGGTGGGAACAAATGACAATATTTACAAAAACTGCATACACACAGGGACCGGATGAAAAAAAGCACATGATTGCTTATTCTGTTATCCTCGATATAAAAGAATAAAAAAAATAATAATAAAGCTCTCTCTCTTTCTCTCTCTCCTCTCTCTCTCTCTCTCTCTCTCTCTCTCTCTCTCTCTCTCTCTCTCTCTCTCTCTCTCTCTCTCTCTCTCTCTCTCTCTCTCTCTCTCTCTCTCTGAGTGTGTGTGTGTGTGTGTGATGTGTGTGTGTGTGTGTTGTGTGTGTGTGTGTGTGTGTGTGTGTGTGTGGTGTGTGTGTGTGTGTGTGTGGTGTGTGTGTGTGAAGCAGAGAGAGACACAGAGAGATAGTAAAATCAAGTTCAATTCTTTAGCAGTTTCATCCACCATAGCCGTGTACTCAGACGACAGCAACCGAACAGTCTACCTGCCCATTCTGTTCCATGGGACCCAGCTACTCTACCAAGGCCATGGGAAGCCAACCACAGGGAGCCTGAGATCCACACCACTGTCCAGTATGTGGCTTCAAAAGGAACTCAGAGCAACACCAGTAAGAAGGCACTCACCCTGGCCATGGTAGAAGACTTCTATCCAGAACAGGCCTGGATCCATGTCTACACAGATGGATCAGTTACAGATGCTGTCTTCAATGGAGGAGCAGGAGTACTGATCAAGTTCCCATCTGGAGAAGGAGAAACAGCAAACCTCCCAACAGGAACACACTGTGCCAACTACCGTGCAGAAACCCAAGCCCTGAAACAAGCTGCCACCATGGTCAGACACTCCAAAGATGAATGTCAGCAAGTGGTTTTCTTCACTGATGCCCTGTCAGTCCTACAAGCTCTGTCCGCAGACAAAGAAACAGAACTCCAAAGGGAACTACAGCTCTTTGCACAAAACAAAAAGTGTTATGCTGCAATGGATCCCTGCCCACTGTGGCATACCTGGCAATGAACAGGCTGATGAACTTGCAAAACAAAGGGGCACAGAAAGAACAGTGCGAAAGCAGCCTCACCTTCCATGAAAAGAAGACAATCATCAAATATATGGCCCGACCTAGAGTAGAGAAGGATGACTACCACCACCTCAAAAGAGAAGATCAAGTCAGAATTCTAAGACTCCGCACTGGGCACAACAGGCTAAACCCCATATTGTGTCTAAAAGCTGAAACTTGCCCCTTTCTTTCTTTCTTTCTTTCTTTCTTTCTTTCTTTTCTTTCTTTCTTTCTTCTTTCTTTTCTTTCTTTCTTTCTTTCTTTCTTTCTTTTTTTCTTTCTTTTATATCGAGGATAATGAAAGAAGCACTCATGTGCTATTTTTTTACATCCAGTCCCCGTGTGTATGCAGGTTTGTGAATCTTCTCCCCTGTGTGCCAGTGGTAAAGAAAACCAGACAGGCGAACACATCCTTCAGAGGTGTACGCTATTCAGCGACCTGAGGAAGAAAGTGTGGCCGACGGAGATAACCCTACAGACCAAGCTGTACGGCCCATGAGAGGAGCTGGAAAGGACATATATGCCATTATTTTTCCCAGTCACATCTGACGGTGTAAAGCGAATGAGAGAAGAAGATGTTAAATTCTTTTATTTCGAGGATAATGAATAAACACTCATGTGCTTTTTTTTTTTTTTTTTACATCCCGTTCTTGCCCTTCTTTGGGAAATAGCATCATGATACAAAACAAGATAACAACAATCACAAAAAATCCCCACCGACCAAAATATAATCAACAATAAGAAACAAAAAAACGAGAGACAGAGACAGAGACATAGTCAGAGACAGAGACAGAGAGACAGACAGACAGACAGACAGAGACAACAAGATAACAATCACAAAAATCCCCACCAAACAAAATATAATCAACAATAAGAAACAAAAAAACGAGAGACAGAGACAGAGACATAGTCAGAGACAAACAGAGAGAGGGGAGAGAGAGAGAGAAGAGAGAGAGAGAAGAGAGAAGAGAGAGAGAAGAGAGGGGAGAGAGAGAAGAGAGAGATAGAGAAGAAAGAAGAGAGAGAAGAAGAGAGACGAGAGAGAGAGAGACAGACAGACAGACAGACAGACAGACAGACAGACAGACAGACAGACAGACAGCAGACAGACACAGACAGACAGACAAAGAACGGCCCACCCACCCACCTTTCCACACACCACACACACACACCACACACACCACACACACACACACACACACACACACACACACACACACACACACACACACACACACAGCCCCCACACCCACCCCCTTACACACACACACAGCCCCCCCACCCCCACCAACCACCCCCACCCCCCTTTTCTTTTTAAACAACCTAACAACCCCCCATGGCACACAATGTCTTCATCCTAACAGATGTCCTAAGAGGTCATTATGACTTGGCCACTACTAACTACCACCAGTGCCTGACAGATTGCTTTCGCTAATCACGACAATCGTAAGACTTCATTATTTGCTGCTTGCTGCTGCTGCTTGCTGCTTGCGCTGCTGCTGCTGCTGCTGCTGCTGCTGCTGCTGTGCTGCTGCTGTTTGTGATGACGGTGATGATAACGATAGAGCCAGAGGAGGTGGGGGATGGTTGGAGAGAGAGAGAGAGAGAGAGAGAGAGAGAGAGAGAGAGAGAGAGAGGAGAGAGAGAGAGAGAGAGAGAGAGAGAGAGAGAGGGGAACGAGAGAGAGGGAACGAGAGAGAGAGGAGAGAGAGAGAGAGAGAGAGAGAGAGAGAGAGAGAGAGAGAGAGGAGAGAGAGAGGGAGGAGGGAGGGAGGAACGAGAGAGAGAGAGAGAGAGAGGGAGGGAGGGAGGGAGACGGACAGACAGACAGACAGACAGACAGACAGAGAGAGACAGAGACAGAGAGAGAGAGAGAGGGAGAAGAGAGAGAGAGAGAGAGAGAGAGAGAAGAGAGGAGAGAGAGGAGAGAGAGAGAGAGAGAGGAGGAGGAAGAGACAGAGACAGAGACAGGAGACAGAGACAGAGAAGACAGTGAGAGAGAGAGAGACACAGAGAGACAGACAGACAGACAGACAGACGACAGACAGACACAGAGAGACAGACAGACAGACAGACAGACAGACAGACAGACAGAGAACAGAGAGAGACAGAGAGAGACAGACAGGAGAGAGACAGAGAGAAAGAGAGGACACAGAGAGAGACAGACAGAGACAGAGACAGAGACTGAGACAGAGAGAAGGAAAGGAACAGGAGTAGGGGGGGTCTGTTCTTCTAGAAACTTCCTCCTCTCCTGTCGCCCCTCTCCCTCCCCCTCCTTGACCCCCCCCCCCCCCTACCCCCCTCCCCAGGGCTGTTACGACACAATGGCAGTGTTTAAAGAGGGGGTGCAGGCATGACTGACTGCATTCTCAAGTGGAGGGAGGTACCAGCAGAGGAATCAGAAATGGTTAAAGGAGGGAAGGGGGAGGAGGGACCTCTCTGTCTGGTCTGGTCTGGTCTGTCTCCCTTTAGAGAGCTGTAGTAGTAGTGAGTGTGAGTAGTGAGTGAGTGAGTGTGTGTGTGTGTGTGTGTGTGTGTGTGGTTTGTGTGTGTGTGTGTGTGTGTGTGTGTGTGTGTGTGTGTGTGTGTGTGTGTGTGTGTGTGTGTGTGTGTGTGTGTGTGTGTGTGTGTGTGTGTGTGTGTGTGTGGGAGGGGGGGAGGGGGGGCGTTGTTTTTATTTTTCAATGTTTTTTTATTTTATTCTTTTGTATCGAGGATAATGGGATAAGCACTCATGTGGCGCGCGCGCGCGCGTGTGTGTGTGAGGGGGGGGGGGGGTGGATATGGGGTGTTGTGTGTGTGTGTGGGGGGGGGGGGGAGGAGTGTATGTAGTGTTTGTGTGTGAACGGGTGGGACGGGTAGGTAGGGTGTGTTGTGTGCGGTGTGTGTGTGTGGGGGGGGGGGGGGGAGGGGTAGTGTGTGGTATGTGTTTGGTTTGTGTATGCTCTCTTTCTGTCGTTCTGCTTCATATCGTATCCCCTCCCCCCCCTCTCTCTCTCTCTCCTCTCTCTCTCTCTCTCCTTCTCTCTCACCTCTCACTCATCTCTCTCTCTCTCTCTCTACTCTCTCCTCCACACCCTTCTCTTACAATCCTCCACCTTCTCTTCCTCTCTCATCAATAACCAAAAGAAAACACAACAACCCCCAAAAAAAAAACAAAAAAAAAACACAAAAAAACAAAGTAAACAAATCACCCATCAGTTTACGGTGAAACCTTTAATAATAATAATAATAATAATGAATAATAACAATAACAACAATAACAATAATAATAATAATGATAATATGAATAAAAACAAATTCCTAAATAAAAACCAAAACCAAACGAATCACCAACAGTGGTGTGAAACCTTCTAATAATAATAATAATAATCAATAATAATAATAATAAATAATAATAATAATAATAAAAACAAAAAAACAAATAATATAATGATTTGATGTGAAATATGAATAACAACACAATCAACTAAATAAAAACACAAAAAATAATAATAACTACCACTAAATATATAATACTTAATAATAATAAAATCAATAATAATATAATAATAACACAATAGTATAATAACATAGTAACAAACTCCCAAATAAAAACAAAAAACCAACACAACGAATCACCCAACATGTTTCGTGTGAAAATTTATGCTAATAATATTATAATATAATAATAATAATAATAATAATATAATAATAATTTTAAAAATAAAAAATAATAATAATTTAAAAAAATAATAATAAAAATAATAAT
>CM060341.1:34221352-34226352 GCA_030674155.1 Stramonita haemastoma | reverse complement strand
TCTAGAGGTAACGCGCTTGCCTAGAAAGCGAAAAGTCAGGGTCGGAATGCACGGTGGTTTGAATCCCGTTTGGGCCCAAAACGTTTCCCCCCCATCCATTAGACAAACGAGTGGTGGCCTGGGTGGTAGTTACACATCATTATTTAGCGCACGTAAAAGAACCTACGGCAACAAGAGCGTTTTCCTGGTAAAAATTTTGTAGAAAAAAGCCACTCTGATAGGGAAACAAATACAGTTGCAGACAGAAAACGAAAAACAAAAAGGGTAGGCGCTTGCACTTGTGGCGACGCACTCTTCCTGGGGAGAGAAGCACGGAGAGAAATCTGCTGTGACATAAAGTGGTACAAAATTTAAAAAATAATGAAATAACAACAACAACAACAACACCAAACTACATTAAAATCATCCTCTCACCGTCTGTTCTGGTACCAGGTCTTGACCTGGGTGTCGGTCAAGGACAGCTTGGAGGCCAGTTCCATGCGGTCCTGCACGCTGAGGTATTTCTGCCGCTCGAAGGACTTCTCCAGACACGACAGCTGGTGGTCCGTGAAGGCCGTGCGCGCTTTGCGAGGCTTCTTGGTCTTCAAGGACACAGAGGTCGAGGTCACGGACGTGGAGGTCGAGGTCGGGACATCCAGGGATGACCCTCGGGGTTCAAGGTCGGAGGTACTTTCGTCGTTAGTTTCTGTATAAAAAAGAAATAATAAAAAAGTGGTTGGAATGATAAAGATTTATTTTTTTGGTTTAGTTTGGTTGTTGTTTTTTTTGTTTTGTTATGTTTTATTTTGTTTGGGGTTTGTTGTGTTTTTTTTTGGCTGGTGGTGTTTTTTAAATTTTTTATTGTTCTGGTGTGTTTTTTTTTAACTCATATATTTATTATGTACTTAGGGAGCACGGGATAGCTCAGTGGTCAGAGCACTCGCTTTCCCCAATGAATCCCAAGCTAAGATTAAGCAGCGTTGAGCGTAGTTACCAAAGTGGATGGGTGACCGTTTTGCGCGCCGCTTCGGCCCTCAGTCCACCCAGCTGTTAAATGGGTACCTGCCCTCTTTAGGGTCAGGGAAGGTAAAGCAGCGAGAGAGAAGAGATGGGTGCCGCCTTCAATATGCTGGCCCCTGAAGAAGCTGAGATCTCTGATGCCTCGTTCATCAACGACCGTGTAGATTAAAAGAACCCATGGGAACAAGAGGGTTGTCCCTGGCAAAATTTTGTAGAAAAAACACTCTGATGGGGAAACAGATGCAGTTGCAGACAGGAAAAAAAAAAGTAATGATGGGAGGCGCTGCATTTGTGGCGACGAACTCTGCACGGGGAGAGAGAGCAGCCCGAATTTCACGCTGAGAAATTTGCTGTGACATAATATTTTTTAAAGTATGCGACTGTCCAGTAACAGCAAATAATTATATAGAATACAAAATGTTACACACACACACACACACACACACACCACACACACACACACACACACACACACACACACACACACACACACAAACAAAACGATTTATATTATATTATAATATATATATACATATATATTAATATATATATAGAGAGATGGGATGAGATGATGTGATGAGGAGGAGATGGAGAGATGAGAGAGAGGAGGAGGATAGATGTGATATATGTGTGTGTAACATTTTGTATATTATTATCTATTATATATATATTATCATATATCTATTATATATTATTATTACATATATATTACTATACATATATATTATTATATATCACCGAAAAATAAGTAAGAAAAGCAGCCTCTAGGATTCAAACCCACGACTTCACAAACCCCATTGGGATTAAAACAAACAACAACAAAAAACTAGTCTTAACCACTCTGCTATAAACCCAACACCTGTCCAAACCTTAATTAAAATATCTCATAATCCTTTTCGCCACTCATGTAATTAAACCTGGACGGTTAAAACACCTGACAGATAAAATTAATGAGACCTGGAGGGAGAGAGAGGAGATGAGAGAGAGTGAGAGAGATGAGAGAGGATGGAGGAGAGAAGCCGAGAGAGGAGAGGAGAGAGAGAGGAGAGAGAGAGAGAGAGGAGAGAGAGGAGAGAGAGAGAGGGAGGGGGGGGGGGGGGGGGGGGGGGGGTAACGGAGGGGGAGAGAGAGGAGGGGGAGGGGGGGTAAGAGGGATTAGTATTATTATTACCAAGTACCCTATATTTTCACACCCCTGTTATATCTTACCCGGAACACGAATCATAGGAGAAGAGAGGAGGGAGGGTGGGGGGCGTAGTGAAGGAGGAGGTGAGGGCGGGGGGGTGGGGGGGGGGTAGGGGATAGGGTGGAGGGGGGGGGGGGTAGGGTAGGGAGGGGTGTTAGAGTACTCGGGGTAGGCTTCTACTATCTCAAATCCCCCCTCTGCGGAGCTGGCGTAAGAGGCCACTGGGGTGGTAATACAAGTAATCACCGCTCTGCTTTATTACCAGGGAATAGCTGGTGTTAGATTAGCTTCGACAATCACTCGCTGTAAGGGACACCCGCCACACCGCTTGCACATCTGCACACACACACGTACACACACATGCACGGACACTACACACACACTGCACAGGCACACACACACATAGCACAATACGCGCGCAGACACGGACACAACACACATACACGTACACACACACACTACACACTACACACACGGACATACACAACACCACACAACACATACACAAACACACACCACACACAAACACACACACGCGCACGTTCGCACACACGCACGCACACACACGCACAGCGAGTGTGCGCGCAGGCGCACAGAGCTAGACACACAGCGCAAGCAGGTATACACACACATAAACACTCGCGCGCGCACGCACGCAAGCAAACACGCATGCACGCGCACACAAATGCATCGATTTTCTTCATTTTTGTGAAGGCAACACACACACACACACACACACACACACACACACCACACACACACACACACACACACACACACACACACACACACACACACACACACACAGAGAGTCATGTTTGCGTTATCAAAGAAGCTACTAAATATTGCATAGGTCTGTTTTGCAGACAAAACTCACAGCGACAAAAAAGTTCGACTTTTGTCTAAATCACCTTTTCATCCCTCATGCTTTGAACTGTTATGCTAAGTGTTCGGTGGATTCTATAGACCAAAATAATACACTGCCTGTGAACACAAAAATGGAATAAGGAATAAAGCGTGTGTGTGTGTGTGTGTGTGTGTGTGTGTGTGTGTGTGTGTGTGTGTGTGTGTGTGCGTGTGCTGTGTGTGTGTGTTGTGTGTGTTGTGTGCGTGTGCGTGTGCGTGTGTGTGTCTGTGTTGTAGTGTGTGTATGTGTGTGTGTGTGTTGTAGTGCATGCGTGCGTTGTCGTGTCAGCAGAGTAATAGTAGTAGCAGCAGTCAGCATGCCAGCGGCTGCAGTAGTGTAGTAGTAGTAGTAGTAGTAGTAGCAGTAGTGTAGTAGTAGTAGTAGTAGTGTAGTATGTAGTAGTAGTAGTAGTCGTAGTAGTGTAGTAGTAGTAGAGTCGTAGTAGTCGTAGTAGTCGTAGTAGTAGTAGTAGTAGTAGTAGTAGTAGTAGTAGTAGTAGTATAGTAGTAGTAGTAGTAGTAGTAGTAGTAGTAGTAGTAGTCTTCAGTTTTAACGTCTTTCCAATTTAACTGATACCGGACGATCAAAAGAAAAATTGGAAGTGTGTGTGTTGGTGTGTGTGTGCGCGCGCGCGCGAGTGCGTGCGTGTTGCGTGCGCGTGTGTGTGTTGCCGCGCGCGCGCGCGCGTGTGTGTGTGTTTGTGAGTGTGAATGCATTATGATAACAAATAGAATACGCCAAAAAAATAAGTTAAGGAAAATACAAAATTTATAAACGAATACAAAAAAATTCAATAATTATAAAAAAAAAGCCCTATGGGACTTGACCTTAAACCGTTAGAAATATCTAACATCATGTTTACATCATGAGAACTTCTACAATAGAAGTGTTAGAATAGAAATGAGAGGCAAATAGGTGCATGTGGGCGTGAGTGTGCGTGCGTGTGGCGTGCTATTGTGTGTGTTTGTGCATGTGTGTGCGTCTGCTGTGTGTGAGTTTGTGATTGTGCTGATGTGGTGTCGGGTGTGCGTTTGGTGTTATGGTGCATGTGTCGTGTTGAGTGTGTGCATGTGTCGGTGCGAAGCGCGCGTGCGCGCGTGTGTTTGTATATTGTGTGTGAGGGAAAAGACAGACAGACAGACAGACGACAGACAGCAGATAGAGAGAGAGGGGAGAGAGAGAGAGAGAGAGAGAGAGAGAGAGAGAGAGGAGAGAGAGAGAGAGAGAAGAGAGAGAGGAGAGAGAGAGAGAGAGAGAGAGAGAGAGAGAGAGAGAGAGAGAGAGAGAGAAGAGAATGATGTGTGTGTGATGTGTGTGCGCGTATGTGTATGAAGAAGTGGTGGTTGAGGGTAATGAATATATATATTATACGGGGGGGATAGTTCAGTGGTCAGAGTGTCGCTTTCCCCCAGCCAAAGTTAAGCAGCGTCGAGTGTGGTCACCAGTTGGATGGGTGACCGTTTGTGCGCCTTGGCTTCAGCACAGTCCCACCAGTTCACCCAGCTGTCAATGGGTACCTGCCCTTTTTAGGGTCAGGGAGGTAAAGCAGCGAGGGAGAGGAGATGGGCGCCACTGCCCTCAACATGCTGGCCCCTAGAGAAGCTGAGGTCTCTGACGACTCGCTCCCCTACGACCCCCTAGGTTATGGGACACCTTTACCTTATATATATATATATATATATATATATATATATATATATATATATATATATATATATATATATATATATATATATATATATATATATATATATATATATATATATATATTGTGTGTGTGTGTGTGTGTGTGTGTGTGTGGTGTGTGTGTGTGTGTGTGTGTGGTGTGTGTGTGTGTGTGTGTGTGTGTTGTGTGTATACATATGTATATATATGTGGAGGAGGCGAAGGTACGCAAAAGGAAGAAAG
>CM060341.1:34196352-34211352 GCA_030674155.1 Stramonita haemastoma | reverse complement strand
ACAAATTAGTACAAAGACTGGTGGAGTGTGTGTCTGTGTGTGTGTGTGTGTGGGGGGGGGGGGGGGGGGTGGAGGGGGGCGAGGGGGGAGTGGTAGGTTAGAACTGTGATTTTTGTTGTTGTTGTAATTTTTCTTTTCTTTTTTGCCTTGCATGGTTGTAGGCCTAAATGAATTTGAGCACGCCATTACTTGGTGAATTTCACCTTGTGGTGAAAAGGAAATTGGAGGCCTATTCTATTCTATTATTACATTGCAGGCAGGCTAAGAGAGAAAATCGCGGCCTTTCGCTGATTAGGCAGGTCTGTCGTTTAAAGGGTTAAAATGTTGGGGGCTAGATAAAGCTCCGATAAAGCTGGCTAGACATGGTTTGGGTGCTATATAAATCGTGAGAGAAAAAAACCCAACAAAATCCTTTTGATCCTAGATTTGGATCGTCCGACTTAAAACTTATTATAATGGGAGTGAAATAATCTAGTGGTTAGAGCTTACCAATACTACTACTTTATATTCTCAATAAACATAGAAATTCATTTTATTGTTATTTATTATCTTTTTTTTAATTTTCTTCTTATATATTGAGGATAATGGAATAAGCACTCGTGCTTTTTTACATCCAGTCCCCGTGTGTATGCAGTTTTTGTAAATCGTGTCATCTGTTCCAACCGGCTACACGATGGCCTACTCTTACGAAAAGCGGAACAGGATTTAACGTGTGCGCAAGATGTTCTGCGTGCGTTCGCACACGGGGCCTCGGTTTATAATCTCATCCGAAGAACTTTTGGGGGTTGAGTGGAGTCAGCACTGATGTTAACTCCAGAGGAAAAATCCCCTCGAACGGGAATCGAACCCTGGTCGTCAAATTGCGAGCGCAATGTATTGACCACTAGGCTATCCCGTCCCCCATTCATGGGGGTATTCCCCCCTGGAGGTAACATTGATGCTGATTCCACTCCCTGGAAAGTGTTTCAGATAAAACTGTAAACCGAGGCAGGAAAACGCACCAAACACTTTGCACACACGTGAAAACCTGTTGTGCCTTTTGGAAGAGTAGGCCAATCGTACTGATAAGAACATATGACAATATCTATGTATCTATGTATAAAAAAAAAAATTATACCACTTTATGTCACAGCAGATTTATCTGAGTGAAATTCGGGCTGCATGCTCTACCAGGGGAGAGGGCGTCGCCACAAGTACAGCGCCACCAATAATTTTTGGTTTTTTTCCTGTCTGCAACTATATATATATATATATAATATATATATATATATATATATATATATATATATATATATATATATATATATATATATATATATATATATATATATATATATACATATATATATAAATAAACAAACTCCATGCACACAGGTGTAGTGTTTAGACATCATCCCCGAAGTAGGAATGCAATCACATCAATGGTGGGCAAAAAAATCGCATACTCAAAAGATCACACCATTGGTGAACCTCAGAACTCTTTAACAAAAAAAAACTAGAAAGAAAAATATGCCTGGGTGCCATGAATTAGCCAAAAAAAAAAATGAAGCCTAGATTTGGAACGTCTTACATAATTATATATAATTCTTAAAGAATCCTCCCAGCTTCGTTTGTATGTGAGAATGTAAATTTAAATGGGTATTAGAAGAACCTGGACTCCACAGGTGCAGAAGAATGATAAACCGTGAAATGCCTATAAAAAAAAAATCACTTCTTGACTAGACTAGAAGAGAGGGTGTTGTTCTGACGCGGTACGTCGTAGCAACGCAGTTTGCCGTAACTTGCGACGAACTGCGTCGATCCCCTGGGGTAGGGGTTGGGAGGGGGGGCTCGATGCAGTTCGTTCCAATTACGACACAGACAGACAGACAGAGATGGAGACAGACAGATCTATAGACAAACACAGACAGCCAGCGAGGCACTGAGGTTTCAAATAAAACACAGCACTTAAGTTCAAAGTTAAAGTCTGTCCCGAGCCGAAGGCTCATCAGGCCGGTGCTTATCCCGGTTTCTGTGGCGTTAAGCGACTGAGAGTCATAGACTCCCCCCTGGATAGGACGCCAGTCTATCGCAGGGTTAACCCCCAACACAAGGTTGGTACCCCTTTTACACATGGGTGGGGTGAGAAAATAGCCGTAAAGTGCCTTTTTCAAGGGCACAACGCCATAGCCAAAAGCTGGGATCGAACCCGCAACTTTTAGATTACGAGTCCAACGCCCTAACCACTAGACTACAGCGGCGGCAAACACAGCACTAGATCCTGCAAAAGTCTCATTACAGAAGTTTTCTTTAACTGATTACAAAATTATTGTCACAGAAATGAAGTCGAAAGAAAACGATATTGTACTGCCATTGATTTTTGTCCCCGATGTTGATTGACTTGAAAATGATGGTGCAGAATGCTTCTTTAAGTTTTTTTTTTTATTCTAAAAGAAAAAACGTCAACGCTTTTAGAAAAAAACATGTTCTATGCATGTAGTAGCATGGTTATTCTTCTTTTTTTTTCCTGGTAAACAAGAAAATTTTGGAAAACGAGAAGTTAAAATTTAAACGTCTTTTTCGTTGTTGTCGAACGCTCTGACAGCAACCATTGTGCCCCGTGTGCGAACGCACGCAGAACATCTTCCGCACACATTAAATCCTGTTCCGCTTTTCGTAAGAGTAGGCCATTGCGTGCCGGTGGGAAAGGTTGACAATATTTACACAATTGCATACCCACGGGGACTGGATGAAAAAAAGCACCTGAGTGCTTATCCCATTATCCTCGATTTAAAATAATAAAATAAAAATTAAATTATGGTCTGTGATATGAGCAAAAATGCGTCATGCTGCCGTTAAGCGCCTGACAAGTCCAGGCCCAGCGCATCCGACTTCGGTATAAGAGAGAATTTTTATGTTTTAAATCTTTCTGGGAAAAAAGGGGCAGGAGAGTGGACCAAGAAAGCAGAAAATAGACAAGGAGGAGGTGACAGGAAGAAAAGGAACAAGGCAGAATTGAAACAAAGAGAGGGATAGAAAAGAGGAAATTTTTTTAGCACAGAATTTCCAGAATGTGGGGATGCTATCTATATTCACAGCCCCCTGGCATCCCCACGGGGTAAAGTTAAACAATCAGTTTACAATAAACAGTTTCAAGTCTTTATTCAATAGATGGTTCCATTATAGGAAATGAAATCAAGTAACGTCGTTTTTTGTTATATGCACTAACAAAAATGGTAACTTCAGTAGTAATGAAGATAATACGATATAAAAACGAAAAGTAAAAAACCAGAAAAACTTAGTAGTAATCAAAGTGTTGTCCAGAAAACCATAATTTCCATAAAGTTTGGCAAAACTGTGTGTGTGTTGCACATAAACGATTTTAAAAAAAAATGAATACCATTAAAAATCAACACACAAAAAAGAAAATCTGCACAGAAAAAGGAAAGAGGCACGACAGAAATATAATTATGTTGTAAATAAAAGATGACTTTTTCTGACTATATTGTCGTCAAGGAAGATATATATATAATATATATATATATGTGTGTGTGTGTGTGTGTGTGTGTGTGTGTGTGTTGTGTGTGTGTGTGTGTGTGTGTGTGTGTGTGTGTGAGTGTGTGTGTGTGTGTGTGTGTGTGTGTGTGTGTGTGTGTGTGTGTGTGTGTGTGTGTGTGTGTGTGTATTTGCCCATGAGGATGTTTGATACACTTTGCTATACCCTGAAAAAAATTAATGGCAGGAAGTAATGGAGAAGAGGACAGATAGACTAACCCATAAAAAATTGTTATCATTGCAAGAATGATTTTCAAAATTTTGAAGAAAAAAGAAGGACCTGATTATAAACAGTACTGATAGCAATTGCAGCTTTTTTGCAGTTTGAACCAGCCTGACACGTGAGTTACGGCGCTTGAATGAATCAAATTTTGATTAATTTGTTTTACAAGATTCGTTGTTATAATAATTCCATATCTTATTATTAAAAAGGTAAAAAAAAAAAAAAATTATGTGATCACAAGGGTTTATCTGGTCGTATATGTTTGACTATTGTGGTTAACATCGTTTATATTCAATATTTTGTATATTATTATTCTTTTGAAATAATGGCACATAAATATTCGTTATGTCTTTTCGATATCTTTTAAATCCTTTTTTTCTTTGTAATTAAAACACTGCAAACTCAAGTCATCTGCCAAATACGAAGATAACTACAGTAGCCCTATACATTTGCCATCATACTTTATCTTAAAACCTGATGCATAAAATTGTTTGTTTGTTTGTTTGTGTGTTTTTTTTTTTTTTACATCGCTAAGAATCAGTTGTGCACTAAAATGTCCAGTGCCTAGTGGTTAAAACATTGTGCTCGCACTCTGACGACCGGGACTCGACTCCCGTTCAAGAGGATTTTTTCCCCTGGAGTTAACATCAGCGCAGACTCCACTCTCCTCAAAAGTCCTTCGGATGAGACTATAAACCGAGGCCCCGTGTGCGAACGCACGCAGAACAGCTCGCGCAAACGTTAAACCCTGTTCCGCTTTTCGAAAGAATAGCAGGATATTGTGTGCCACTGGGAACAGATGACAAGATTTACAAAACTACTTACACACGGGGACTGGATGTAAGAAAAAGGACATGAGTGCTTATTCCACTATTCTCGATGTAAAAGAATAAATAGATAAATAAAACAATAAGTTATGTGATAAGAATACTAGTCTAGTTGTTGGAATCCTAGAAAAACAGTTTCTGGGATGAAAAACAGAGATCTAAGGAAATATATCTTTGTCAAATCCAATCCAATAGTGTTGCTTAGTGGATTGGATTGGATCTTTGTCAAATAATGTTAGAAAAAGGTTAAAGAAGAAGAAAAAAAGGGGGGAGGGGGGGGGGGGGGGGGGGGGACACAGAAAAGAATGAAACCAAAGCGGCAGTAGACAAGATCTTGACAAGTATTTCAAGGGACAACAGAGGTATATACAGGAGGGAAAGCGCTCGGCTGCATTCTCCCTAAATCGGAAATCTCCGCTGGGACTAAATAGGAAATCTCCGCTGGGACATTAATCTAATCACAACAATAACATCCGCCACACACACGTACATGTATATCTCCTGCTATTCGAACTGCAAGTATGGAGGATGTTACACTGTAAAATAATCACATATTTCTCCACTGACAAAAAAAAGTACAAGGCTCATAATTGTTTTATCACAGAGGTAAGATCACAAACATTGCTCTCTCTCTATGATAATCTTTTACATTAAAAAATATTTATGTGGCGCTCCACCACGAAATGAGTCGCTTAGCACATAACCCACTTTCCCGCTAGGAGCCATTAAAGGCAGGTTGGGTCAATTTGGCAATTTTGAGATTTTCATTAATTATTAAAGTATAGCCATTATTCTACCTTATAATGAAATATCAAATCATAATTTTGTTTCCTTTAGCCTTTAAACGTGTTTTTAAAAATACCCAAGCCCTCATTCTGACCGCCTATTAGGATGCTAAACTTGTCAATTTCTCATTTTGTCATTTCCTGCAGTCTAGCATTTCAACTTGCAATAACTTTTCCTAGAATTGTCCGATATTCAATCTGTTTTTTGTATTGTATAGCCATTTTATTGCAGTTTGATAACATGTGAGTAACTAAAAATTGACCTCTGGTGCAATGCGTCTCATTATATGGTGGAGCGTCACATATATTTAGCTGTCAGCATTTTCATGATGACGATAAATTTGGACTGAGTCAGCAGAGACGGGGCTGACGTCACATCCCTGACAAGGGGAATCAGCCTCTCTCTCTCTCTCTCTCTCTCTCTCTCTCTCTCTCCTCTCTCTCTCTCTCTCTCCTCTCTCTCTCTCTCTCTCTCTCTCTCTCTCTCTCTCTCTCTCTCTGTGTCACTAGATAAGCCACGGACGGGATAGCCTAGTGGTCAGAACATTGCGCTCACAATTTGACGACCCGGGTTCGATTCCCGTTCGAGGGGATTTTTCCTCTGGAGTTGACATCAGTGCTGACTCTACTCTCCCCCAAAAGTCCTTCGAATGAGACTATAAACCAAGGCCCCGTGTGCGAACGCACGCAGAACATCTTGCGCACACATTAAATCCTGTTCCGCTTTTCCTAAGAGTAGGCCATCGTGTGCCAGTGGGAATAGATGAAATTTACAAAACTGCATACACACGGGGACAGGATGTAAAAAAGCACAAGAGTGCTTATCCCATTATCCTCGATATAAAAGAATATAAATGAAAAAAAACAAAAAACTTAGATATATCTAAGCCACACCTGGGCTTGTCTCCTGGATTCCATCCATAGGTTCAGAAGTTGCAGCTTTAACTGCTACTGGCATAGATCTAGGTAGCCACTGAGAAAGTTTTTTTTTACTGCAGTTTTTCAGATTATGTATCTATCCCCTGTGGGGATGCTAGGGGCCTAGCCTGTCAGTGTAAATAGCATCCCCACTTTATTTGGCACGTTTACAGTTCCTCAATTGGTAATCTCCGCTGGGACATAAACGCAATAAATCACAACTTGGAAATTTTGTGTTAGGGTTCTCCTTTTACTATCATCCCTCTCTTTATGTCTCCCTTGTTCCTTTTGTCTTCCTGTCTTCTCCTTTTTGTCTATTTTCTGCCTTCTTGGTCCATTCTTCTCTCCTCTCTCTCTCCTCTCTCTCTCTCTCTCCTCTCTCCTCTCTCTCTCTCTCTCTCTCTCTCTCTCCTCTCTCTCTCTCTCTCTCTCTCTCTCTCTCCTCTCTCTCACTCTCTCTCTCCTCTCTCTCTCTCTCTCAGTTCTCTCCTACACCAAGGTTGTATGTGCTGGGCCTCACCTGTCAGGTGGGACAGGGGGGTCGAAACTGATGACATTTTGTTTACAAGCCCATGTTAAAAGTTATACCATATATTGAAAGGGCATCACTTGTAAAGCATAAAACTAAACAAATTATATCAGTTTTTTGCACTGTTGACATGAAAACAGTCCAATATGGTCGCCAAAACTAAATATTTCAAACTCCTAAACCTTTTTATCTTTAAAAAAAAGTTGACCTCATGATTATTTTGTATCCAAATCCATGTTCACATATTGTAATTTGTTCTTTTCTGATAAAAAAATATGTTATTAAAACTTAACAAATTCATAGTTAAGAGTAAAGTTGCATGACATTAATGAAAAAGTTGACTATATTTTTTATATCTGTGAAATTCTGTGTATGAACGTATTCTATTAATCCAAATCATATATGTTACAGTTGATTTTGTTTTCTGAAATCCTCCATGCCCCAAGAGGGGTTAAAGGCGAATTAAATCTTGAATCTTGAAGTAACCTGTTTCTACAGACACTTCTTACGACTTGAATTGTTTAAATTCACACAGGGAGAACTTCATAAATGTATCCAGCAATGTCTTATTCTAAAAAAAAAATTACTTGGGGCACTTTTGGACCCGTGTCTATCCTAACCGCTGCACAACATATTTTCACCCATAATTATGACCGACAACAACAACAGTTGCTGTCTGAGCGTTCCACAACGACGAAGAAGAAATAAAATTCATAATTTATCATTGCAAGGCTATTGGGATGTTATTTTTTAATTCCTTTTTTGCACATTACATTGACACATTATAATGGTAAAGTGATTATCCAAAATCATCCCCCCAAAAAGAGGGGGTGTCAATGAAACTATTGATAAACGTACATAAAATTATATTACTAAACATGTTATGATAACATAAGTTTCCTAAGCAATGGATCACTTTAAAAGGAAAAAAATGCAGGCTCCTAAACAGGTTATGTATGCAACAGTCTAGGTCAATCGACGGAAGCTTAAATGAATAAACGAAAAATCATTGCAAGGATGGTTTCCAGAAACTTGAAAAAAACAAAGATTCAATCAATGAAAACAGTGATAGCATTGCATTTTGTTGTTGTTTTTTTCTTTCTTTCTTTCTTTTCTTTTTTGCTGTGGTATGGACCCAACGAGTTTGAAAACCTGAATGAATCATTCAGGATTTTTTGTTGTTTGTTTTGTGTGTTGTTTTTTTTTTTTTTTTTTTTTTTTTTTTTTTTTTTTGGGGGGGGGTGTATGTTTTACTATTATGGTTATGATCGCTCATAATCATTCTTTTTTTTTCTCTCTCTCTCTTAAAATGATAACAGCATAATGAATAACTACGTTTGCTTTTATCAACATGTTGTATACAAGTTTTATCTTCTCTGGATTTGAAACACTGCATTTATCAAATACGAGGATAGTTACATTGGCCGAATGTATTATTGGCCATCGAGGCTTCTCTCAAAGCTTGAAGCCCTTCGTGTGCCGGTGGGAACAGCTGATATTTACAAAACTGCATACACACGGGGACTGGATGAAAAAAAGCACAATAGTGCTTCGATATATAAAAGAATAAATCAAATCAAGCCCTTTGCGGTTTATTTGACTCCATTTAAGGGGCCAGGTATTACATGTGTTTTTTTTTTTTCAAAGGTAAAGGTAAAAGTGTTTCCATAACCAATGCGGTCCTTGGGAGCGCGCGAGATGTCAAGAGACCGCAGCTTCTCTAGGGGCCAGCATAATTATTGAGGTCGACGCCCATATATCCCCTCTCCCTCGCTGCTGTGTTACCTTCCCTGACCCTAAAGAGGACAGGTAGCCATTAACAGCTAGGTGAACTGTGGGACTGTACTGAACACAGTTTGTCCATTTTCAAAAAGCAGTGTCCACTGAAAGATCAACTTCTACTGGTTCTCCTTTTTTAATAATTCTTTTTATATCGAGGATAATGGGATAAGCACTCTTGTGCCTTTTTAACATCCAGTCCCCGTGTGTATGCAGTTTTGTAAATGTCATCTGTTCCCACCGGCACACGATGGCCTACTCTTACGAAAAGCGGAACAGGATTTAACGTGCGCGCAAGATGTTCTGCGTGCTTTCACACACGGGGCCTCGGTTTATAGTCTCATCCGAAGGAATTTGGGGGAGAGTGGAGTCAGCACTGATGTTAACTCCAGGAGAAAAATCTCCTCGAACGGGAATCAACCTGGGTCGTCAAATTGCGAGCGCAATGTTCTGACCACTAGGCTATCCGTCCCCCCTCTCTCTGAGTGAGCTTATGACTGGCTAAAGTATTTAAGATTTTGGGGTGTATTTTTTTTATATTGTGATGGGAGCTTGTTGTTGTCTGATACTGTGTTGTGGTATATATCAATAGTATCATGCGTACATGTTTTACTCTTTTTATGTATGGCTCGTGACCCGCTTGCACTTCTCTGTCTCTGAGATAATAATAAAATGATTAAATTTTTTAATTGAAGCCAAGAGGCCACAAACGGTCACCCACCCATCCACTTGTTTTAAACTCTCTCAAAGCTTGCTTAATTTATTTATTAACCTTAGCATGGGGAAAGCCAGTGCTCTGACCACTGAACTATTTCTATCCAGTCCCCCCCGTAAGTTAGGGCTTTGATGAATTAAGGGACACAGCACTGTGATCAGGATAATTATACCTTTTAGGCCATCATAATCTGCAAGACAGACAGCCACAGAAGAAATTAAGGATTCTAGACAAAAGCATTACGCAGAGAGAACTGGAAAATAATCCTCCTGTCTGCTCAAATGTTGACTGTGACAGTGCGTAAATCCAACATGCTTTGAGTTCTGGTTTGGACACTTGTTACTTCCTGTCTCAACGAAAAACACGCAAATTATCTTCACCATTGGTAAACCTGAAATCTCTAGCTAGCTGAGGAAGAAAAAAAAAAGAACTAAAAATATAAAAATATTATTAAAAACTTTTTTTAAAAACTCCAAATCCAATGATTCACTCAAATGGCAACAGAAGTATAACAATACCAAAGACTTGTCTCTCTGCCCTCCTCCGCCCCCCCCCCCCTCTCTCTCTCTCTCTCTCTCTCTCTCTCTCTCTCTCTCTCTCTCTCTCTCTCCTCTCTCTCTCTCTCTCTCTCTCTCTCTCTCTCTCTCTCTCTCTCTCTCTCTCTCTCTCTCTCTCTTCTCTCTACCTTATTATATGTAGTGTACTGTCGCATTTCTCTTACCTTATTATATGTAGTGTACTTATTTCTGTATGTTGTTTGGTACTGCGTGTAGTTTTATTGTTTAATATCTTTTATTTTGATGTTATCCCTGAAAAGGGCGGGGACTGGATGTAAAAAAGCACACGTGTGCTTATCTATTATCCTCGAATAAAAGAATTTGCCTTGCCTTGCCTTGCCTTGCTTCTCTCTCTCTCTCTCTCTCTCTCTCTCTCTCTCTCTCTCTCTCTCTCTCTCTCTCTCTCTCTCTCTCTCTCTCTCTCCTCTCTCTCTCTCTCTCTCTCTCTCTCTCTCTCTCTCTCCTCTCTCTCTCTCTCCTCTCTCTCGATCCACAGTGTGCACAACCCCCAACCCCACCCCCTCTACTACCTACCACCACCAATTCCTCTATAGCTACCCAAAAAGAAGAAGAAGGCGCCCAAAGCACAACAAGACTTTGACAGAAGGAACGAAACACACCCACCACCACCCCACCACACACCACCACCACACACCCCTCCTCCACCACACCCCCTTCGTTCTTTTTCTTCTTTTTTTTCTTTTTCTTTCTTCTTCTTCTTTTTTCTTTAGATCGTTATCAAGCAATCTCACATCACCGGCAACTTTGCACAGGCTCAAGCTTTCCTAAAGACACACTGAACTGGCAAGCGATCTTTTTCTTCACGAGTTATCTCCCCGAGTCTGTCTGGCGTCGCCCGCCGGTAGGCGTCGCTGTGGTTGGAGCCTCGGCTTTTTTTTTTTTTTGTTTTTTGCAGGCTTTGCTAGTATAGTATAAGAGGAGGGTGGGGGGTGGAGGGGGAGGGGGGGATGTGAGCTGATTGTTGTTGAGGAGGGAGGAGAGGGGAGGGTTAGGGGAGAGCAGACGAGACGAAGCAGCAATTAGATGTAAACAAGAATCTATTAACAGTAGCCAGGGCTTTTGGCTCGAGTGGGGTCTTCAATTTCACACTAGCTTTTTTTTTTTTTTTTTTTTTTTTTTGGGGGGGGGAGCACATTGTATTGTGTTGTTGTTGAAGAGAATAGAAGAAGGGGTTGTCAGCCCCTAGTCTTAACCCTCCACCTCCTCCCCCATCCCCTCCCCTCCTCCCCCTTCCCCCTGCCCACCTCCACCCCTCTCTCTCTTCAACTCTTGTCCTTGTCTTTTTTTTCTTTTTTTTTTTTTTTGGATGGGGGCTGCTTGCTTACTGGTAGTAAGCAGACGACATGAGGGGAAAAAATGGGGATAAAAAAACGAATAAGGGAAGAGGGTGGGGGATGGTGGGTGAGTGGGGGTAGGTATGGGGTGAGACAATACAAGATTTAGGCTTTGTGACATTTTTTTTTTTACTTATCTCCCTTTGCTTTTGGTCAGGGGCTTTTTGATTTGTTTTGTTTTGTTTTTGTTGTTGGTGTTTGTTTTTATAATGTGTTATTTTCTGTCGTTGATCGATTCTTTGCATGTTGGATGTACATTATTTTATGTTTTCGTTTTTTTGGTGTGTGTGTGTGAGTAAGTGTGTGTGTGTGTGTGTGTATGTGTGTGTGTGTGTGTGTGTGTGTGTGTGTGTGTGTGTGTGTGTGTGTGTGTGTGTGTGTGTGTGTGTGTGTGGTGTGTGTGTGTGTGTGTGTGTGTGTGTGTGCGTGTGTGTGTGTGTGTGTGTGTGTGTGTGTGTGTGTGTGTGTGTGTGTGTGTGTGTGTGTTGACTTTTCCTTTGGCATTTTTATCTGAATTTATTTTGCATTCTTTGTTCACTATCTTCTGATGAAGTGCAAAGCAAACTCCCCCACCCCCCTCCCTCTTCCCCTTTGGGATACCAAGGGCCTGTCAGTATAAATAGCACTCCCCCCCCAACTTCTAGAAATTCTGTGCCAGGAATTCCCTCTTCTCTATCCCTCTCTTTGTTTCTGCCTTATTCCTTTTTTTGTTTCTGTCACCTCCTTCTTCTTGTCTATTTTCTGCCTTCTTAGTCCATTCCCTTTCCCTTTTTCCCTCCACAAAGACTGAAAAGATAACAATTCTCTCTCCCACAGCCATAGTCAAGATAAGCTGGGCCTGACTTGTCAGGCGCTTAACGGCTGCAGATGGTGGATCGGTGGTCTCTAGGTGGTAACGCGCCTTGCCTAGAAAGCAAAAAGTTCGGGTCGGAGTGTGCGATGGTTCGTACCCCGTTTTGGGTACAAAGCTTTTCCCCCATCCATTAAACCGTGAGTGGTGGTCTGGGCGCTAGTCTTTCGGATGAGACGATAAAACCGAGGTCCCGTGTGTTACATATCACTTTTCAGCGCACGTAAAAGAACCCACGGCAACAAGGGGGTTGACCCTGGCAAAATTCGGTAGAAAAAAGTCACTCTGATAGGGAACAAATACAGTTGCATGCAGGAAAAAGAAAGAAAAAAAAAGGGTAGGCGCTGCACTTGTGGCGACGCGCCCTCTCTCCCCGGGGAGAGGAGAGCAGCCTAAATTTCACGCAGAGAAATCTGCTGTGACATAAAGTGGTACAAAATACAAAATATAGAACTCATTTTCTCTCATATGACAGACAACAGTCGTTGCTGTCTGAGTGTTCGACAAAGAGGAAGAAGAAATACCAATCCATACAAAGATCTGCCAAATTCAGTCAACCGTTCCCCCACCCCACCCCCCCTCCCAATCTCAATCAGCAAATAAAAAAGGTAGAGATATTTTTCCACCTTCCTCGGTTAGAGCTCCCAGGGTTATAAAAATGGTGGGAATTTTTACGTATACGACCAGGGTTTTTTTTGTGTTTTTTTACACACCATTAAGGTAGCCATATAGGTAGGTAAGGTAGGTAGGTAAGGTAGGTAAGGTATGTAGGTAGGTTAAGGTAGTTAAAGTTAAAGTCTGTCCCGAGTCTAAGGCTCATCAGGCCGGTGCTTATCCCGGTTTCAAGCAACCTAGAGTCATAGACTCCCCCCTGGATAGGACGCCAGTCTATCGCAGGGTTAACCCCCAACACAAGGTTGGTACCCCTTTTACAACCTGGGTGGGGTGAGAAAATAGCCGTAAAGTGCCTTTTCCAAGGGCACAACGCCAGAGCCGAAAGCTGGGATCGAACCCGCAACCTTTAGATTACGAGTCCAACGCCCTAACCACTAGACTACAGCGGCGGCAGGTTAAGGTAGCTTGGGGAATAAATTTGGTATGACCACATCCAAAACAAAAACAAATCCAGTTGCAAAATGGTTCTGCAGAAACAGAGAAGCTGGAGAAGAGAAAGCAAGCTGGCAGAAAAAAAAATGGACGTCCAACACTACATACAGAGATACAAAACCGAGATGAACGGAGGAACCTGATCAGCAGCTCTTCAGAGCAGCTCACCGACGATTCTCGATCCAATCCAATCCAATGATGTTGCTTAGATAGGGGCTGTCACCTCGTCACATTTTAAAACTCGTATTAAAACTGTGCGACTATATACAGTTTAAATCGGGTATAAAACCAACTCGACTGTCCTCGCTTGTATCGACGCCCTGGTCAACCATAAGGGTCAGCCCAGGACGGCCACCGCGTCGTGGGAAAACTCACGTCGATCACACAGACGATTCTCGACAGAATAGACGAAGACAAACACGAGAGAAAACAATATAATCATAACAATAACCTTGAACACATTGCGAAACATTTAGAATGTGAAGCAATGACTAGGAAATAAAAGGTAAAGGTGTCCCATAACCTGTGTGGTCGCTGAGGAGCGAGGCGTCAGAGACATCAGCTTCTCTAGGGGCCAGCATGTTGAGGGCGGTGCCCATCTCCTCTCTCTCGCTTGCTTTACCTTCCCTGACCCTAAAGAGGGCAGGTACCCATTTACAGCTGGGTGAACTGGGGGACTGTACTGAAGCTAAGGCAACGCACACAGTCACCCAACCACTTGGTAACCACGCTTGATGATGCTTTACCTTGGCTGGGGGAAGGTGAGTGCTCTGGTAGTAATAATAATAATAATAATAATAATAATAATAATAATAATAATAATAATGATGATGATGATGATGATGATGATGATGATGATGATGTGATGATGATGATGATGATGAGAAGAAGAAGAAGAAGAAGAAGAAGAAGAAGAAGAAGAAGAAGAAGAAGAAGAAGAAGAAGAAGAAGAAGAAGAAGATGAAGAAGAAGAAGAAGAAGAAGAAGAAGAATGCCATGTGAAGCAAAATCAGAATTAAGTCTCAATGGACAATTGTTTAGATGACAAACTAACAGATGATAGATCTAAATAACTTTTTCCTGTAGATCTATAACTTTCTTCATGTGTTTTGGCTTTTTTTTCTGTTTCTCATACTTTCTTCTGCAGCTTGCACTATTTTGTATAACATAATGAATACCTTCCTTCTTTTCTTTTTTTGCTTGTTTTGATTTTTTGGCGTTGTCATCAATAGATCGGGGTTGTTTTTTTTTGTTGTTTTTTTTAATCTCTTTACATCAGCAAGCATATATAGGCTCTAGGCACCCATCAGTCTCGGAAGAGTTGCGCTCTAGGCTCTAGAGCCCAAAACCTGGATAAGTAAGTATGGAGGGCGAGCTGTTACCCATGCAGCAGACCTCCCCCCCCCCCCCCTCCTCTCCACGTTGCTGGAATGGTCCATTGGAAAGGCAATGACCGATACGAATGGTTCCAGTGCCGTCGCAGGAGCAGGAGCCACCAGAACGTTGCCATATAGATCTACAGCCCTGAACCGCCCTGGGGACTCCAACTCCCCGATTTTTCCGCAGGGATGTTGTCTAAACACGACACTTGTGTGCATGCTGGGATTTTTTAAAAATATTTATTTTGTTGTCATCCACTCCTACCGACACACAATGGCCTGCTTTTCCGAAAGGCGGAACAGTCTCTTAACACTCCTACCGACACACAATGGCCTGCTTTTCCGAATGGCGGAACGGTTTCTTAACGTGTGTCGCAAGATGTTCTCTGTGTATTCACACGGAGCCTCGTTTATAGTTTCAGCCGAATGGAAGCATATAGAT
>CM060341.1:34188852-34191352 GCA_030674155.1 Stramonita haemastoma | reverse complement strand
AGAGAGACAGACAGACAGAGAGGGAGACAGAGACAGAGACAGAGAAAGGGAGGGAGAAACATAATAAAAGGATTAACATGACAAAACGCTAAGCTTCAATCGGCAATGAATTGGCTGGGTATTTTTCACCACAATTTCCATAAATCCAACATTCATGTGTATACATATTCCATGTATTTTCAGCCACCATTTGTCTAGTCTTTGCACTAAGAGTTCATCAAGAATGCTGTCATTTTTGTTCTTCTGCCAGACCATTTGACTCTTCGAAGTCACCCGTAGAACCACATTTCAGGCTGCATTAATATTTTGTCTCTTTCCAATATACATGTATATTGAGGAGAAAGTAGTGGAGGAAAAACAAGTGCAGGTACCAACTTCCTTTTGAAATCATTTTGATCATCATCAGCAAACATAACTTCCTTTTGAAATCATTTTGAAAATGATTTATCAAAGATTCAAATTAAAAAAAAATTCTAGGGAATAATGTCTTTCAGTGGCAGCAATTTCCAATGTACATAGTGTCCAGGCTTCTGACCCATCCAGGAGTCTGACCATAATAATGTTGGCTGAAATTGATAAGCGCAGATTGAAATATGTTGGTCATGCAAAACAGAAACACACAGACAAATCTTACAACGACAGTTCTCCAAGGTAAGGTTGAGGGCAGAAGGAAAAAGAGGCAGACCACCACCAACATCCTACATTGCCAACATCATCACTGAGATCAGTGGTCTGGGAGGGCTACAGGAGATGGTAGAACTCAGCAGACACAAAGAAAGATGGTTGAACCCTGATGACATTGTGTGGAGCTCCTACCGAAGAGAGCGGCGATGGAGACAGTTGAGATGAGTTGAGTACAAAAAGTAAGCTGTTCCCCCATCCACTAAACCGTAAGTGGTGGTCTGGGTGCTAGTCTTTTGAGAAAGATGATAAACCAAGATTACACATGATTTTTTAGCACACATTAAAGAACCCACGGCAACAAGATGGTTGTTGTCCTTGGCAAAATTCTGTGGGGAAAAAAGTCCCTCTGATAGGTAAACAAATACAGCTGCAGACAGGAATTAAAAAAAAAAAAAAGATGGCGCTGCTCTTATGGCGACGCGCTCTCCCTGGGAAAAGCAGCCCGAATTTCAGGCAGAAAAATCTCCTGTGACTTATAGTGGTATACAATATAATACAACAGTGGAGGGATAATGTTTGAGCTGACAGTCATACAGACTGGGTTTGCTGAATCACAATCCACGACAAAGCAAAAAAAAAAACACCAGAACAAAATCCAGACCATTCCTGAAAGGCTTCACATCTTTTGCAAGATCCCTACTGTGAACGACACGGGTCCAAAAGTGCTCAAAATCATGTGGTTCTTTTAGAATAAACAATTGCTGGATACATTTATGAAGCTCTCCCTGTGTGAATTTTAAACAGTTCAAGTTGTAAAAACGTTGTCTGTAGAAACAGGTTACTTCTACTCGTTATTGATAAAAAGGTTTAGGAGTTTGAAACATTTAGTTTTACCGGCGATATTAGATTGTTTCCATGGCAACAGTGCAGAAAACTGAGTACTTCTTTGGTTTTTAGGCTTTACAAGTGATGCCCTTTCAATATATGACATAACTTTTAACATGGGCTTGTAATAAAAAATTTCATCAGTTTCGACCCCCATGTCCCACCTGCAACAGGCTCCTTAAATGGTTTCTTACTTTAATTATTCGATACCACAGGTCAGTAACAGCATCACGTCTTGATAAGGACACCAGCTTTTGCACTTCATTGATAATAATTTTGTATCCTCGGAGTACAAAAGGCGAGAACGAAAAACCAAAACACATGAACAATTAAAACAAAAAATATGTTCCCATAACCTATGCTGTCGCTGGGGAGCGAGATTTCAGAGACCTCAGCTTCTCTAGGGGGCCAGCGTATTGATGGCGGCACCCATCTCCTCTCTCCCTCGCTGCTTTACTTTCCCTGACCCTAAAGAGGGCAGGTACCCTTTGAGAGCATTGTTATATTTATCTTATTTTGTACCACTTTATGTCACAGCAGATTTCTCTGTGTGAAATTCGGGCTGCTCTCCCCAAGGAGAGCGCGTCGCCACAAGTGCAGCGCCTACCCATATTCTAAGTCTTTTTTGAAAAAAAAGCAGGAAAATGGACTAAGAAGGGGAAAAAAAATCGACAAGAAGGAGATGACAGGAAGAAAAGGAACAGCGCAGAAACGAAGAGAGGGATAGAAAAGAGGAAATTCCTAGCACAAATGTTCCAGAATCTGTGGGCTTTATTTATATTGACAGACTCCCAGCATCCTAATGGATGGAGGGGAAGGGGGGGGGAGTGTAGGGAGGGGGGGGGGGTGTTACAATCTCACTACATAGAGGACATAGTAAAACAGAACAAATAACAAGCTGTAGACTGTATTTAAATGAAAACGAATGTGTGTTGTCAAACTTGTTTGAAAATAAAAATGCAGCAAGAAGGAATAAGTGAGACAGAAAGTA
>CM060341.1:34172930-34179108 GCA_030674155.1 Stramonita haemastoma | reverse complement strand
TTTCTGCAGGGAGCGAATCAGTTCCTGGGCAGCGGCTAACTCAGACTCTGCAGTGGCCGCCCTCTCCTCCGCCTCCTGGGCTCGATTCTCCGTCATCCTGTCAACCACGCCACAAAGTGATAGGGAGACAAAATACAGTTGCATGCAGGAAAAAGACAAAAAGAAATAAGGGGTAGGTTGCTGCACTTGTGGCGACGCGCTCTCTCTCCCCAGGGAGAGAGAGAGAGAGAGCAGCCCGAATTTCACGCCGAAGAAATCTGCTGTGACCTAAAGTGGTACAAAATACTAAAGGACAGGGTGCATTGTGCTTATTTTTTTTTTTTTTATTACACGGGTGAGTCCCATCAGTTCAGATACTGGACGAAACAACACACACAGATTGAGCCTTTTTGTTTGGGTGGGGTAAAAAAAGTCATACACGCAAAAAATCTCACATTTGGTGAACCTCAGAGCTCTCTGTTCAAGGAGCAAAAAAAAAAGTAAAATGCCACGGTTGTAGACAGCAGTCATTTGGTATTATTTATTTATTTATTCAATCTTCTATATCGAAGATAATGGAATAAGCACTCATGTGCTTTTTTTTCATCCAGTCCCCGTGTGTATGCAGTTTTGTTAATATTGTCATTTGTTCCCACAGGCACACAATGGCCTGCTCTTACGAAAAGTGGAACAGGATTTAATGTCTGCGCAAGATGTTCTGCGTGTGTTCGTACATGGGGCCTTGGTTTAAAGTCTCATCCGAAAGACTTTTGGGGGAGAGTGGAGTCAGCACTTATGTTGTTAACTCCAGGAGAAAAATCTCCTCAACCGGACTCAAACCCAGGCTGTCAAATTGCCAGCGCAATGTTCTGACCACTAGGCTATCTGTCCCCCCCTATAAAAGCACTTGTGTGTGTGCTTTTATTGCACTTGTGGCTACGCACTCTCCCCGGGGAGAGAGAGTAGCCCGAATTTCACGCAGAGAAATCTGCTGTGACATAAAGTGGTACAAAATACAAAAAAATACAAAAAGGACAGGGTGCACTGTGCTTAATTTTTTTTTTTTTTTTCACACGGGGGAATCTGATCAGTTCAGATACTGGACGAAACAACACACACAGATCGAGCCTTTTTGTTGTGGGTGGGGTAAAAAAAACAGTCACACACGCCTTTCGGATGAGACAATAAACCCAGGTCCCATGTGTTACACATCACTAGTTAGTGCACGTAAAAGAACCCACGGCAACAAGGGGGTTGACCCTGGCAACATTCTGTAGAAAAAAGCCACTCTGACGGCTGGCTGGAGGGGATGAATAGCAGCTGAGGGTGGTAGAAACTGACATAAAGGGGTGACAGAAGTGGGGAAACTGACAGGTGAAAGTGGGGAAAACTGACAGTGAAAGTGGGGAAACTGACACCTGAAAGTGGGGAAAACTGACACCTGAAAGTGGGGAAAACTGACACCTGAAAGTGGGGGAAACTGACACCTGAAAGTGGGGGAAACTGACACCTGAAAGTGGGGGAAACTGACACCTGAAAGTGGGGAAACTGACACTGAAAGTGGGGGAAACTGACAGGTGAAAGTGGGGAAAACTGACACGAAGTGGGAAATGACTGAAAGTGGGGAAACTGACAGGTGAAAGTGGGGAAACTGACAGGTGAAAGTGGGGAAACTGACAGGTGAAAGTGGGGAAAACTGACACCTGAAAGTGAAAATGAGGGAAACTGACAGCTGAATGTGGGGGGAAACTGACAGGTGAAAGTGGGGGAACTGACAGATAAAACTGACAGATAAAAGTGGGGAAAACTGACAGACAAAACTGACAGATAAATTTGGGGAAAACTGACACCTGAAAGTGGGGAAAACTGACACCTGAAAGTGGGGAAAAGTGACGGCTGAAAGTGGAGAAACTGAAAGCAGCAGAAAGTGGGGGGGAGGGAAACTGACAGCTGAAAGCATCAGAAAGTGGAGGGGGGGGGGAAGGAGGGAAACAGACAGGGGTGTGGAACACACCCCCAGCAATACTCACAGCAGCTGGTCCTGCAGGTTGTTGACAGCAGCCAGAGCCTCGAAAGCTTTCTTAGTGTCCGGAGCCCCCGCTGTCTTGACTGGAGTGGTCACAAACTCCTGTACAGCACACACACAGACACACAGCCAGCAATGACAGATAGACAGACACACAGCTCAATGACAACAAAGACAGACAGACAAGATGACAACACAGCCAACATGAAACAGACAGACAGACATCACAGATGCCAACAATGACCAAACAGACAGACACAACATCAACACACAGCAACAATGACAGACAGACAGAGCACATCAACATGATCAACAAGACAGACAGACAGACAGACACAACATCAACACACAGCCAACAATGACAGACAGACAGACACAACATCAACACACAGCCAACAATGACAGACAGACAGATGCAACATCAACACGATGCAACAATGACAGACAGACAGACACAACATCAACACACAGACACAAACACAGACAGACAGACCAGACAGACAGACCAGCAACACACACAGCCAACAGACAGACAGACAGACACAACATCAACACTGATGCCTACAATGACAGACAGTCAGACAGACACAACATCAACACACAGCCAACAATGACAGACAGACAGACACAACATCAACACTGATGCCTACAATGACAGACAGTCAGACAGACACAACATCAACACACAGCCTACAATGACAGACAGGTAAAAGGTAGAAGAAGAAGAAGAAGAAGAAGAAGAAGAAGAAGAAGAAGAAGAAGAAGAAGAAGAAGAAGAAGAAGAAAAAGAAGACAGAAGAAGAGGAAAAAGAAGAGATAGAAGAACAAAATCCAAATCAAGAAAAACAAAGAAGAATGCAAAGAAGATGAACAAGAACAAGATAGGGAAAGGACTACAACTGCAGTGAAGAAAAAAAACAACAAAAAACCACCCCCCAAAAATGGGTGGGCACTGCACTTGTGGTGACATGCTCTCTCCCTAGGGAGAGCAGCCCGATTTCATGCAGAGAAATGTGCTGTGACATAATGTGGTAAAAATGAATAAATAAATAAATAAAGATGGATAGGGAAGAACAGCAAGGAGAAAAGAAAAAAAAGAAAAAGAAGACAACCAAAACATAACAAAAAAACCAAGAAGAAAGCAGAACATTCTTGAGGAAAAAGTAGTGGAGGAAAAACAAGTGCAGGTACCAACTTCTCAATCATTTTGAAAATGACTTATCACAGATTCAATATAAAAAAAAATGAAATGAAAATAAATTCTAGGAAACGATGTCTTTCAGTGGCAGCATTGTAGGCATTTTTTTTTAGTAAGGACCATGCCTTTGGCCTGACCTGACTCAAGTTTCAGCTCCTGGATGAGAGCCCTCATCAGAGGTCCTGGAGGTGTGATTGAAACTCCACCTGCTGTGGTACCTTACAGCAAAGACACTTTTTGCAGAATTTGAAAGTGTTAATTACACTCAAAGGAATATTTGATATTCCTGTATGTAGCCTTTTTGAAACGAGCCTAAAAAAAAACAATGATAAAAAGAGAAAGAAAATATGCTTAGAATATATGTTTAAAAAAAATTGAATAAGAGAAAATCAGCACCTAGTGAATCTTTGTGCCTTAAGTTTGGGGATCCTATTAAAGAAAGAAAGAAGAGCAGAGAGTGATGAAAAAAATTGAAGAAGAGAAAATCAGCACCTAGTGAATCTTTGTGCCTTAAGTTTGGGGATCCTATTAAAGAAAGAAAGAAGAGCAGAGAGTGATGAAAAAAATTGAAGAAGAGAAAATCAGCACCTAGTGAATCTTTGTGCCTTAAGTTTGGGGATCCTATTAAAGGAAGGAAGAAGAGCAGAGAGTGATGAAAAAAATTGAAGAAGAGAAAATCAGCACCTAGTGAATCTTTGTGCCTTAAGTTTGGGGATCCTATTAAAGGAAGGAAGAAGAGCAGAGAGTGAAGGACTGACCCGCTGATCAGAGTCCTGCAGACCGTCAGGTGAGTGTTCTCATCTCCACCCAGTACCTCCATCCTCTCCTGCTTCTGTTGCGGTGTCTGCACACACCACACACACACACACACACAACATGCACACACACACACACACATATGCACACACACAGCCACGCGCATGCACGCACAACACACACACACACACACATCACACACGCACACATGCACTCACAACACGCACACATGCGCACGCATGCATGCATGCACAGATACACATACGCATGCACACACACAACACACACACACACACACACACACACACACACACACACACACACACACACACACACACACACACACACACTGGTCCAAATACATCCTTGATCGTATACGCTTTCGTACACGCTTCTACACATAAATGTGCACACTCTTATATCAGGCCATAACTATAGCTACCCCCCCCCCCTTCCCTTTTTTTTTGTTGTCTAATATCACTGTTATGTTGACAGACATAAAATTGAAGACCACAAAACACGCACGCACGCACGCACACACACACAACACAACACAACACAACACAACACAACACAACACACACACACACACACACACCACACACACACACACACACACACACACACACACACACACACACACACACACACACACAACACACGACCTGAGTTCGATTCCTGTAGGAGGGGATCTTTCCCATGGAGTTAACATCAGTGCTGACTCCTCCTCCCAAAAGTCTTTTGGATGAGACTGTAACACCGAAGCCCCATGTGCGAACGCACGCCAAACATCTTGCACACACGTTAAATCCTGTTCCGCTTTTTGTAAGAGTAGGGCATTGTGTGCTGGTGGGAACAGATGACAATATTTACACGACTGCATACACATGGGGACTGGGAAAAAAAAGCACATGAGTGCTTATCCCATTATCCTTGATATAAAAGAATAAAAAAATAAATAAATAAATAAATAGTCTAGTCTAGTCTAGTCTAGTCTAGTCTAGTCTCTCTCTCTTCCTCTCTCTCTCTCTCTCTCTCTCTCTCTCTCTCTCTCTCTCTTCTCTCCATCTCTCTCTCTCTCTCTCTCACAACACACACACAACCACACACCACAACACACACACACACACACACACACACACACACACACAACACACACACACACACAACACAACACCACAACACACCACACCACCACACACACACAACACACACACACACCACCCCACACACACACCCACACACACACACACACACACCACACCACACACAACACATACACATACAGAGGCGGTTTTTCAGTGGGTTCTGGTTCCGTCACGTCTTTCTCTTCGTCCTGGGAAGCACTACTCTCCCCGACTGTGTCTCCGGACACCGTCTGGTCACCAGACTGCTCCACGAAATCGGAGTCCGAGGGCTTCCCCGACAAGAGCTCTCCCTCCCCAGATTCTTCTGGGGTGCCTATGATCTGTACGAAAACAAACAAACAAACAAAAAAACAAAAAACCCTGAAGTCAGAATACACAGCGGTCAGTTTCCCTCACTTTCAGCTCCTCTCAGCGGCTAATTATTTCATCAGAACATCTTGCGCACACGTTAAATCCTGTTCCGCTTTTCGTAAGAGTAGGCCATCATGTGCCGTGGGAACAGATGACAATATTTACAAAACTGCATACACACGGGACCGGATGAAAAAAAGCACATAATTGCTTATTCTGTTATCCTCAATATAAAAGAATAAATAAATAAAAATAATAAATAAATAAATAAATAAATAAATCCCAGCCCAGCCCAGATGGGGACCAGCTGGGGCTATAATATATAGCAGGCACTGACCACACTTTTGACTAGGTAAAAAGGAAGGGGGTGTGCTAAATATAAATAGCACTATTGACTGAGGGATGTTTTAGGATTTGTGTGCTGTGAATACGGCTTACCTTCAAAGAGGAGGTGAGATAAACGGTGGCATTGTGTATTGAAAATTTCTCTCACCTGTTTGATGAACCTAGGAGCTCTAGCAAAGGAAAAAAAAAAAAAAAAAAAAAAACAAGTCAGAATACAGCTACCTTCAAAGAGGAGGTGAGAAAAACGGTGGCATTGTGTATTGAAAATCTCTCTCACCAGTTTGACGAACCTAGAAGCTCTACCCAAGGAAGAAAAAAACAAACAAACCAAAAAAAACACCTCCAACGTCAGAATACGGCTACCTTCAAAGAGGA
>CM060341.1:34125430-34165430 GCA_030674155.1 Stramonita haemastoma | reverse complement strand
CTTCCACCTGACACACAAAAAAACCAACACAACACGACAGAGCAGAGACTCACCTCCACACACACACACACACACACACACACACACACACACACACACACACACACACACACACACACTCACACTTTTTTTTTCTTTTTTCTTTTTTTTTCGAATGTCTAATATCACATTTTGTGAAAAGACGTAAAATGAATCAAACACTCACAGACTTTTTTTTTTTTTTTTTTTTTTTTAAAAACGTCTAATATCACATTTTGCATTTTGTGAACAGACGTGAAATGAATTCAAACTCACAGGGTGACATAGCTGGAGAAGTTGTGCAGGGACTCGAACAGCTGCTTGGCGTTCTCGTGCAGCTGCGGCACCGACACGCTGCCCAGCAGCGCCATCTCGGCCGCCTCCTTGGAGTTGCCTTCCTTGTCCGGGGCCAGACGCAGCAGGGTCTGCACCATCCAGCGCACCATCTCCGAGTGCAGGGTGGAGACCTGTGCAGCGCAGCGCAGCGCAGTGAAGTGAGGAGGATGAAGATGAAGAAGAAATTTTTTTAAAAAAAAAATTTTTTTTATACCACTTTATGTTACAGCAGATTTCTCTGCGTGAAATTCGGGCTGCTCTCTCTCCCCGGGGAGAGCACGTTGCCACAGGTGCAGCGCCTACCCATTTTTTTTTTTTCCCCTCAGGGATGGTGTCTAAACACGACACCTGTGTGCATGCTGGCGTTTTTTTGTGTTTTTTTGTCATCCGCTCCTACCGGAATACGATGGCCCTCTCTTCCAAAAGGCGGAACGGGGTTTTAAACGTGTGCGCAAGATGTTCTGCGTGCGTTCGCACATGAGGCCTCGGTTTACAGTCTCATCTGAATGACTTTGACATTCAGTTTGATTTTTTTGTCTAACTGGGAAGAAAGGGCGAGGCTGGGTATGAACTCAGAACCTCGCGGTTTACTTGTTGGCAGGCGAACGTCTTAACCATCCTGCCACCTTCCTTCCATTGAGTGAGTATGCGTGTGTATGGTTTTTTTTTTCTTCTTCTGTTTTTCTTTATTTCTCTTATACTTTATTATACATATATTTCATTATCCTTTGTGTGAATATTTTGCTTGCTTTTTTTTATATGTATGTGAAAAACCGCATTTCATGATATACAACAATGTACAACATGATAAAACTGAATAAAAATGGTTAAAAAAAAAAAAAAAAAGATGAAGAAGAAGAAAACATTGGAATGATTGAGGATTTTTTTTCTTCTCTCTCTTTTTTCTTTTTGCGTTTCTTTTTGGTTTGTTGGTTTGTTTTGAAGAAGTAAAGATCCACACCGCAGCAAACGAAAAGAGAGCCAAGCGGAAGGCATGTGCTCCAGCCACCTCAACAAGCCACATCTGCATCAGATGCAACAGAGACTGCCGCTCCCGCATCGGACTGACCAGCCACAGCCGACGCTGTCACTGAACAAATGACCTGTCTTCTGGCGCGAATTCCATAGTTGACACCGACTGACGGAGGCCTACTATTTGTTTTGTTTCAAAGCTAGAGCTCTGAGGTTCACCCATAACAAGATTTTTGTGTTGACGACCGTTTTCCCCTCCACCACTGTGGTATAGTCATACTCCAGCTTTTAGGAGCAGTGTCTGAAAATGACATCTGTGTGCATGCGTGTTTGGTTGTTGTTTTTTGAGGGGTTTAAAAAAAAATAATCATCTGTTCCTACCAGCACAAACTGGCCTACTCTTGCAAAAGTCAGAGCAGGTTTTCAATGCGGAGCACTGACCTGTTCCACCAGCTTGGCGTCTTCGCTGTCAATGGAGTTGCTGGCGGTAGTGGCCCACTTCTGCGTCTTGCGCACAACGTCATGGATGTCCGTGCTGCACCATGACATCATCATCATCATCATCATCATCATCATCATCGTCATCATCATCATCGTCATCATCGTCATCGTCGTCGTCGTCATCATCATCACCATTATCATCACCATCATCATTGTTGTCATCGTCATCATCATCATTGTCATCATCATCGCCATCGCCATCATCATCATCATCATCATCATCATCATCATCATCATCATCATCATCATCATCATCATCATCATTATCACCACCATCATCATCAAACACTTCGAAGCTGATTCTGCTTTTAATATAATATTTTGAGAGCAAGACTTAGACTTCTATCGTTAAAACACTTCAGAGCTGGTAAGGTTTAAACATTTTAATAGGAGACTTTTTTAAAATTTTGTATCATTGAAACACTTCAGAGCTGATTATGCTAGAATATCTTTTTTTTTATATAGCAGTCTTTAATATCTATCATCAAACACTTTAAGATATAAGATACATGATACAAAACTCCCTTGTCCACTTACGTATAAAAAAAACCCTCTCTAGCTGCACTGCACCATGTAAAACATGCGTTGTCATTTAAATCATAGTTCCCTAATTACATATATAGCTCTTTAACCACGTTGATCTATTTCCAAATACCGCCCTTCTTTCTCTCCAGCACTCTTGTATTACAATTCACTCAAATTCACACAAACATTTACTCATTCATCCACATACACTCAAACGCACATGCACGCATCTACCCACTTCAGAGCCAATTAAGCATATACATTTTGGTAGCAGACTTTGATTCATTCTATTGTGTACTAAAGCTTCTATTAATAAGTTTCTCTTTTTTTTTTATTACTCTTTTATATCAAGGATGATGGAATAAGCATTCATGTGCTTTTATTTACATCTAGTCTCTGTGTGTATGCAGTTTTGTAAATCTTGCCATCTCTTCCCACTGGCACACAATGGCCTAAACTTACAAAAAGCAGAACAGGATTTCACAATCTGAAAGTACAGTACGCCCTACGATTAATATTTATACAGTGTGGAGTTAGCATTACAAGGTATTCTCTCTGTTAATAACTGGACTTCCCTTTTACAATTTCAGAATAAACAATATTTTTCTTCATGTTCATCTCTCTTTGATACTAGCCTAAAAACCAACGAAAACTATTACCGCATAATTTGTTCCATTTGTGGACATTTATTTGACGACTGATGCAGTAGATGTATGAGACTTTGAAGTTGCATGAACATTTCAAGATTTTTAAAAAAGCTGTAGAGGCTATTACTTTGGGAACAGGGAAAGTCTAGCTGGCTAGCTCTTATCTCAATGTCACTGGGATCTATCTACACTTGCAGTTTTCAGCACTTCAATTTTCCTGTGCTCAGCTACAAAGTCTATACAGGCCAAAACACAAGATATAAAAATACAGAAATGGGGAATAGAAATGTTCCTTTTCTCTTTTTGTTGTCAATGATAACAACAAGAACAACAAGAACAACAAGAACAATAAATATTAATAATAATAATAATAATAATAATAATAATAATAATAATAATAATAATAATAATAATGATGATGATGATGATGATGATGATGATAAGAAGAAGAAGAATGATAATAATAATAATAATAATATATAATAATAATAATAATAATAATAATGATGATGATGATGATGATGATAAGAAGAAGAATGATAATAATGATAATAATAATAATAATAATAATAATAATAATAATAATAATAATAATAATAATAATAATAATAATAATAATAATAATAATGATAATAATGATAATAATGATAATAATGATGACGATGACGATGATGACGATGATGACAATGATGATGACAATGATGATGATGACGATGATGAAAATTAACATGATGATGATGATAGTAACAATAACAACAATGATAATAATGATGACTGTGATAATGATGAAACTGATAATAATGATAACAATACCAATAAAAACAAAAACATCAACAACAATAATTAAAAAAAACATAAACAAGACTCATCCTATCACAACAAAGTACACCACCCTTCAAAGCTATTCATAAAAACAACCAACTGAAGCCAAACTAAAAGGTCACTAACTGCATTCACCAACATCATGATTATATCATTATCCCCACAGACGATGATGAAAAACCCCAGTATAGCATTAAGTTGGTTAACCACAGCACACACTGCAGCACGAACATAACATACAACCGTTAGTTCTTGCATTAATCTTTCACAGCACAGGTCACTTCAAGCTGCTGTACCACCCACCACACACAACACCAGTGGCCCTGAGTTAACTCATCGTTTAGCAAGAAGACCTGTACCCCTAAAAGCTCATTTTTCTTAAATATGATGACACGATACATAATGTATATTTACCAACTCCATAGCAGTATGAGTTCTTCCAAAAACAGTACATTTAATGTGTTACAGAGCGCAACTCCATTGTCTCCCAAGACTGACAGGTGCCTACTACTACTACTAATGTGTTACACTTAATTTGCTAAAACTGAAAAATCAAAAATAAAAGTAAAAAATTTTTTGGAGAAAGCTGACAAATATGATTGTAGAATATTTCCTTATTCTGTTTCTTTCCTTTTTTTGTTCCTTGGCTAAAAACTCAGAGGTTCACCAATCGTGAGATTTTGTATATGCATTTGTTTTTGCCCACCATGAAGGTAACTGTCTCTAAACTTTGGGCATGTATGCCAGGAATGGTCATGTTTCTGTAACCCACCTGAATGCTGACATGAATTATGGGATTGTTAACTTGCATATCTGACCTTCTATATACATGAAGGGACTGAAAGCACTGACAGGTCTGCACTTGGAGTTGACCTGGGCTATGATAAAAACTCCCACCCTTAATTAAACCAGACGTCTTAGCCAAGATTCAAAGCATGACTACCCATAGGATTGAAGTTAAACAGTCTTAACCACTTGATTTTGGCTTCTGTTGAACATTTCATGAATTCTGGGGTCAGTGTTTATAAAGAATACAATCACAGACCGCACAACCGAAGTTAGCTCTAAACATGTTCGAAACAAAGGTCTTTTTTTTTTAAATCAGAAAATATACACAACTGTTGGTTATGAATACACAGAGAGGTACGGACAAACATCAAAATCAGTCGGTCAATTCAACAAAAAGTCAGACCTGATTTTTTTTTTTTTCAAACAGATCAGTGTAAATGTTGATTATTTAGGTACACAAGAGATATAAGAATGTTGATAGCAGTTGGTCAATTAAACAAAATCAAGAACAAAAAATGTATGAGAATATTTGATGAGTATATTATATTAAGAATATATATTTTTACAAATCTGGATTCAACGTTCTACCTTCCAGCCTTACTGACAGCCCTGCAGAACAAAAGAGAAAAGAGCGATACACTCACAGCAAGGGGAGGTAAGGGAGGACAAGCAAGCGTGCATTGACGCGGGATTTGGGGATGGAAAAAATCAGGGTCTAAGTATAATTTGGGTATACACACAAGTACAGAAGACTGCGGCTAAATCTAATAGAATCTACAGGCAAAGATTAGATGTGGGTCAAAATATCATTGAGAAATATATATATACACATATACAAAAAATTGCAGCTAAATCTATTAAAATCTACAGGCAAAAGATACTCATATAAAAATACACATCGATACAAAAAGCAAGATGCATACACAACATTAATTGCCTACTATCTATGCATACATAATGCAAGAAATAAATTCAACGATTATAAAAATGGTGAACTGAATGAAAAAAATTGATGTATTATGTAAGGTTGATCATTTTACTTTGCTAATATCATTTTCCAACTCACAGTATTCTTTATCATTTCATCTTTGTTTCTATGCAAGAAATAAATAAACAAAGCCCCTCTCCCCCCCCCCAACCCATTGCAAAGCAAGCAAGCAAGCACACACACACACACACACACACACACACACACAAACACTACACACACACACACTACACACACACACACACACACACACACACACACACACACACACACACACACACACACACACTACACACACACACACACACTGCACACACACACACTACACAACACACACAACTACACACAACTACACACACAACTACACACAACTACACACACACACACACACACACACACACACACACACACACACACACACACACACACACACACACACACAACACTACACACACTACACACACTACACACACACACACACACACACACACACACTACACACACACTACACACACGCACGCACATACAAACAAACACAGAAAAACCTCCCGGCAAAGCAGGGTTGTCATAGTTACAGCAGACAGCTGAAGTGAGTGCAGGGCAGTCAGGCAGGGGAAATCTCACGCAGGTAGTACAACGGGTTGTGCACAAAAACACGGCGTGCACCAAAGATTGAAGCAACCAACCAACAACATGAAGCACGAGGATAAAAAAAAAAAAAAATTCAATTTTTAGTGCGGCACAAATTTGAAGCGGTGTTAGAATTATTTGCTTTCTGATTATACAACGACTATAATGATAACTAATTCTTGAGCTTCTTCATGCCAGAATAATAATTAAAAAAAAAAACCCATACAATACGAGGGCGTGCTATTATGAAATGAAGAAAAAAATGAATATGGAAAAAAGAGATGAGTACAAGATATATAAACTGTGTGCAATAGAATTGAAGTAAATGACACTATTAATAGTTCTCCAAGGTATGGTTGAGGGGAAGAAAGAAAAAGAAGACAGACCACCAATATCCTACATTGCCAACATCACTGAGATCCGTGGTCTGGGAGGAGGGCTACAGGAGATGGTAGAACTCAGCAGAGACAGAGAGAGATGGTGAACCCTGGTGGCATTGTGTGGAGCTCCTACCGATGACAGCAGCGATGGAGACAGTTGAGTTTGACTTGACTTGATTAAAGGAGGAGATTCAAGCGAAAAAGAAATATGAGAAAAATGCTTGAATATCTTAGAGTTGAGTCTAGAGAAAAAGTTGGGGGGGTAAACAGTCTTCCTAGTTCACATTTTAGGAAGCAATGACAGTGGTATGTTTTCCTTCATGTTACCTTTCAATACATAGTGTGTGTGTGTGTGTGTGGTGTGGGGTGTGTGTGTGTGTGTGTGTGTGTGTGTGTGTGTGTGTGTGTGTGTGTGTGTGTGTGTGTGTGAGAGAGAGAGAGAGAGAGTGTGTGTGTGTGTGTGTGTGTGTGTGTGTGTGTGTGTGTGTGTGTGTGTGTGTGTGTGTGTCTGTGTCTGTGTCTGTGTGTCTCTGTGTGTCTGTGTGTCTGTGTCTGTGTCTGTGTGTCTGTGTCTGTGTGTGTCTGTGTCTGTGTCTGTGTGAGCCATGTAAATCAAAGGAAATTGTCTTTCTTCCCCCTCTCTCCTGTGTACTGGGTCTGAAGAAAGCTAATAAAAGGGTAGATACATGATTAAGGCTGGTGAAGATGCTACTGTTTGCAGAAACTGAATCCAGAAGTTTATTATGTTTTTTAAAAAAACAGGAGACAGCCCAAAATGAAAACTGTGTATTCTACACTTTAGCATGCAATTTTTGTTTTCTTCACCTTAAATATAAAGAGGAAAAAGAGACAAGCAGATATAGGATACAGAATGAATCATGCACAGATCTGAGAGAAATCTGTAAATGTAAGATGAAAAGTGAAATTCTGAAAATCTAATATAAGCATATATCCTATACACAGTGAATCATGCATAAATCTGAGAGAAAAGTCTATTTATGATGAAAAATGAAATTTGAACAAAAAAAAACCCTGATAAAACAAGATAGTCCATGCAGAATGAATGAATAACAAATACATCTGAGAGAAATCTACAAATGTATAATGAAAAATAGAAAATCTTAAAAAAACTGATACAAGCAAATAGATATGCCATAGAGAATCAACCACACATAGATCTGAGAGAAGTCTATGAATGCTTTATGAAAATGTAAAAAAAAAAAAAAAAAAATGAAACAAGCAGACATTAAGCAATATAAAATGAAACACGCATAAACCTCAGAGAAGCCTACTAATATATGACGAAAAAAATTTTTTTTTAGAAAACCTGATACTGAACAACACACAAATCTGAGAAAAGTCTAAAAACAATTCTCTTTTTTCCAATTATTTTTCAATTTTTTTTGTTAAATCATAAAATCGACAACTAAGCCGCACTCAAAGTAAATAAACCCTCAAAACATTACAAAACTTCCTCCCCCCCCCCAAAAAAAAAGCCCCCTTTTCCTAATCACCCATAAATTTCAAGCGGACAAGGGAAGGGAAACGCGTGCACATCAAAGACAAAAAAGCTCAAAGTGTGAGGAAAAACGACCAAAAAAAGATAAGCAGTGGGGGTAGAAAAAAGAAGAAAAAAAACCACACTGCAACCTCTTCTCTTTTTTTCTCTATTTTTTAATCTATTTTTTCTTCTCTCTCTCATATTTTTTTTTTAATTAAAATTTCATTTGTGCAAGACACCACGGCATCAAGTAACAAGCAACGCAAACGCAGGCAGACCCGACCCGACCCGAACTCTGTCCCCATCTGTTTCTCTCTCTCTCTATCTCTATCTCTCAGCTCTCTGTTTATCTCTGTCTACCTGACGTGAGGTTTCCCATCCTGCCGGTCTTCCTCTGTCTGCGTGGTGCCCACGTACGCCTGGGCCTGGTCCAGGGAGGCCACCCACTCGTCCAGCGCCTGGTAGAAGGCGGCCCACTCGCTGTCCTGGATGCTGAGCGTGTCGTTCAGCGCGGCGATGATGCGCGTCTCCCACGTCTCCACCACGTTCTGCATTTGGATCACGATGGCTGCCACTCCTGCAAGGTGGGGTGGAAACATGCATGTGTGTGAAACATGCAGGCTGATGAAATGTAAATCTTGAAAAGTTCTGTCTCTATCAAAATTCATAAGACTTGCAGGTTTGTTTGTTTTTTTTAATTTGATTTGATGCCTTTAACCATTATAGATTGTGTCTTTTACAGAAATTTACATACCTTTAAAAAAAATGTCACGAGTCTTCAATATTGTTTGTTTATCATTTTGTGATGAATTCTTGCTTTTCAGTTCCTGTTGATATTGATAATACTTTTGGATGTATTGCTGTAAGGTTTCTTTTCTCATATTGAACTTGTTTGTTATCCTACGTGCCCCAAAAGGGGTGAAAGGAATTAAATCTTGAATCTTGAATCTTGTGTACAGTGCACAAATCCAACATCACTCAGTTCGGAGTACTAAATTTAGCATGCCCCTCACAGTCATCAATTTCCCCCACTTTCAGCTCCTCTCAGCTGCTAATTATCCCATCCCAGCCCAGCTGGGGCCAGCTGGTGCTATTTATAGCAGGAGCTGACCACACATGAACTAGGTAAAAGGAAGGAGCGTGCTAAATTTAGCACTCTTGACTAGGCCTTACTGAGTGATGTTGGATTTGTGCACAGTGGGCCCTTCCTATTATCTAGTCCACAAGTGTGGTCAGTTCCTGCTATAAACAGCACCAGCTGGCCCCCATCTGGACTGGGCTGGGCTGGGATGAAATAATCAGCTGCTGAGAGGAGCTGAAAGTGGGGGGAAACTGACTGCTGTGGTGATTATATTATTATTAAATAGCAGTGTTTATTACTGTAGGGTTTTGGGGGCTGTTTGTGTTGTTGCATTTACTATGGGTATGTATGTTGTGTTTATTTTGGCTTTTTTGTGTGTTGCGTTTATTATGGTTTCGTTGCTTTTATTATGGCTTTTTAGTGTGTCGCTTTTATTATGGCTTTTTGTGTTTTTCTGTTTGTGTGGGCCAGTATATATCTCAAGTATGCAGAACATCTTGCACAGACATTAAAAACTTGTTCCACCTTTCGGAAGAGTAGGCCATTTTGTGCCAGTGAAACGCATGACAAAAGTTCAAAAATCACATACGTCGTGATTAAACACCATCCATGAAGCCAGAATGCAGCTACCTAAATGGTGGAGGAGAAGGGAGGAAGGTTGCATTTGCAAAAAATCTCACTATTGGTGATTCTTGGAGCTCTAGCCGAGAAACAAACAAACAAAACAACAAAAAAAGAGAAATTCATATTCACCATTCTCCCCTGTGATGCGGTGTTGATACTGCAGCAGCAGCTTCTCAACCTCCTGTAGACAGATAACACACACACACACACGCACGCACGCACGCATGCATGCATGCACGCATGCACACACACACGCACGCACACACACACACACACACACACACACACACACACACACACACACACACACACACACACACACACACACAAACAAACAAACAAACACACACACACACACACGCACACTCAGAGCACACACACACACACACACACACACACACACACACACACACACACACACACACACACACACACACACACAAACAAACAAACACACACACACACTCAGAGCACACACACACACACACACACACACATACACACACACACACACATTAAATGTTATTATGTACAATAGAATGCAAAAAGGTACAGACACTACACTACTCCAGTCCCTTTACTCAATAAAGTCTCAGTCTATTTCACATCTCACCATATATGTGACATGCACTTTTGTCCATATTTCAAACACTTATGATCATATCACTCTCAGATTGATAAAACCAAACTGACCATACATCAAATTAAAATTTATTTTAAACACTTTTAAGATTTCCAAAAGATATTTGACCACAGATCCCCAATTTTTTTGGTGTTTTACCTTTAAGTCAGTGAATGCTAAAAAAAAACAAACAAAGAAACTTTTAACACACACACAGGCTTACCTCAGCAAGTTGTAAGTATCCATCAGCTAATCTACAAGAATGAATCACAATGATTTCACATATAGCAATTTTTCCGGAGACTCAGGAATCTTTTTCAAGTAAAATTTGCCAATACTGCCTCTTCTTTGTCACCATTTTTGTCATGTCAGCTCACAATGATAAAAGAAAAAGTTTGGGTCTTTTTTTTAAAAATCATAATACAGAAACTGCCTAACAGTTGAAGGGAAGTAACTCAAATTAAAAGGAAAGTAATAGCAATACCAATAGTTTCCCTTGGATTGAACACGAACAAGAGCTAAAAAATGTTTGGGTCTTTTTTTGTTGATATCGTGTTCATAGCTACGACTCAGCATTTTCAGGCACAGTAATTGTAGTATTTATCACTACAATACAGTGCCAATGAGTTAAACATTTCACTAGCAGCTATGCACCTATGCTCAGTTCAGTGTCACTTTTCGTATGTTTTAATTAAACCACATGATTTTCAGCTCATTAATATACATCAGAGGTCAACTGCAAACAGCGACTGCTTGTGTGTTTGAAAGGGCCGGATGAAAAAAAAGTATGTAAATGCTTACTCTGTTACCCTTGAAAAGTAAAGATAAAGAATCTGTGAAGTTTAAAAGTTTTTTCTTTTTAATCGAATACTCAAACAGCAATTATTGTTGTCTGTCATATGAACGAAAATGCATCGCACTGCCATTAAGCGCCTGACAAGTCAGACCCAGCACATCCAACTTCAGCATGAGAGAGAATTATTATCTTTTAAGTCTTTCTGTAAAAAAAATAATTAAAAAAGAAATGGCAAGAAATGAAGAAAAAAGCGCTAAATTTAGCACGCTCCTTCCTTTTTACCTAGTCCGTGTGTGGTCAGCTCCTGCTATAGATAGCACCAGCTGGTCACAGCTGGGCTGGGCTGGGATGGGATGGGATGGGATAATTAGCAGCTGAGAGGAGCTGAAAGTGGGGGATACTTTTTATTTCATTTTTATTTCATACCACTTTATGTCACAGCAGATTTTTCTGCGTGAAATTTGGGTTGCTCTCCCTGGGGAGAGTGCATCGCCACAAGTGCAGCGCCTACCCAATTTTTTTTTTTCCCCATAAGGAATGGTGTCTAAACACGACACCTGTGTGCATACTGACAGCTGTGCCTGGTATCCCTGTGAAAAGGGGAAAACAAAAAAACTGCTGGCAACTCACATCGTTGAGGGTCATCATGGCAATCTGGTCGGGGTGGGTGGTGTTGTTGGTGCCACGGTGACGGCCGAAGACTTTGAGGGCGTTGTCCGTCCACCCCTCCATCTCCTTCCGGATCTGAGACAGCTCGTCCTGGTTGCTTAGCAACAGGTCTCCCCCAAACACCTCCGCCTCTTTGGACAGCACCTGGCACAGGTACGTTGGTCTGCGTGTTAGTGTTAGTGTGTGTGTGTGTGTTGTAGAGTAAGGTAAAAGGGTAAAGGTGTCGGCCACAATGTATGTGGTCGTAGGGGAGCGAGGTGTTAAGAGAACTTAGCTTCCCTAGGGGGCCAGCATGTTGAGGGCGGCGCCCATCTCCTCTCCCTCGCTGCTTTACCTTACACACGGGGACTGGATGTAAAAAAAGCACATGAGTGCTTATTCCATTATCCCCCCAAAAAAGCATAAATAAATAAATAAATATATAAATAAATAAATAAATGAATAAATGAATAAATAAATAAATAAATAAATAAATAAATAAATAAATAAATAAATGAATGAATAAATAAATAAACCTCCCCTGACCCTAAAGAGGGCAGGTACCCATTGACAGCTGAGTGAACTGGGGGAACTGTACTGAAGCCAGGGCACGCAAACGGTCACCCATCCAATTGGTAATCACGTTCAACACTGCTTAACTTGACTGGGGAAAAAGCGAGTACTCTGGCCACTGAGCTATCCTGTCCCCAAGTTGTAGTGTATGGTGTGGTATTGTTCATTTTTTATTTCTTCCTCAGCTAGAGCTCTGAGATTTACCAATGGTGAGATTTTGTGTATATGTGACCGTGTTGCTCACCACGAAGGCAGCTGCATTCTGACTTCAGGAATGTATGCTGGATATGTTTGAGCTTCCATAACCCATCGAACAATGACATGAATTACATGATCTTTAACGTGCATATTTGATCTTCAGCGTGTGTCTACAAACAGGGAGTTAAGGCACTGGCAGATCTGCACTTAAAGTTGCCTTGGAAGAAGGTAAAAATCCCCAAATTTCATTCTACATACATCATCAAGATTTACACCCATGACTTCATGGACCTATGGGATTGAAATTGAATGGTTTCCCAAGCACACATACATAAACACTCAAACATACAGTCTCAAACATACACACACACACACACCACACACACATACACAACACACACACACACACACACACACACACACACACACACACACACACACACACACACACACACACACCAACACACAACACACACACATACACACACAACACACACTCAACACACACACACCAACACACTCACTTTTTCCCAGGCTCTGAAGTCATTCTGCAGTTCCTGCATCTTCTCCTTGTCTGGGGGCTTCACCAGGTGACCGTCTTTGTTGCTGGATAAAGAAAAAAATCAGATTCACTCAGTTGTTGTTGTTGCTGTCGAAAAGGAACAAGGCAGAAACAAAGAGGGTTAGAAAAGAGGAAATTCCTAGCACAGTTTCCAGGGGATGCTGTTTATACTGGCACACCTGCGGTATCCCCCATGAGGAAAGCAATAGTGTTCAAAGCTAATTAACTGAATGTCGAACTGAATGTCAAAGTCAATCGGATAAGACTAAAACAGAGGTCCCGTGTGTGAACGCATGCAGAACATCTTGCACGCACGTTAAAATCCTGTTCCGCCTTTCGGAAGAGCAGGCCATCGTGTGCTGGTAGGAGCGGATGACAAAATTTTATATAAAAAAAAGCAGCATGCACACAGGTGTCGTGTTTAGACACCATCCCTGAGGGGGAAAAAAAAAATAATGGGTAGGCGCTGCACTTGTGGCGACGCGCTCTCCCCAGGGAGAGCAGCCCGAATTTCACGCAGAGAAATCTGCTGTGACATAAAGTGGTATATAAAAAAATAATAATAATTAAAAAAATAATAAAAAATAATGAAAACCCCATTCTCAACCAACACTAACACTAACATAATTCAATGTTCTATATTATAGAATGTTTTGCTTATCATTATGAACTGATTTATTTCGTATATACTGCACTGGTCGCAATGAATTCTATGTTCACAAGATAATCTGGAAAACTGTTTTGTTACCACAAAAGATCATGTTGTAAAACTCTCAGTGAAGAGACTTCATTCGTGTCCCTTGTCCAATGAAAAGTTCAAGATTACTCAATCATAAATTAAACAGTGAATAACAAGATTATGAACCTGTAGGTATTGAGAGTATGATTATATATATATATATATATAAAGTAAATCTAGGTATGTTGCACCAATGTAATGAGAGTGTCTTGAGTATGAAACCATGGAGAAACATTAATGGTTTGTCTGTGTCACTGTACAATGTCAACTGAGATTTATTGTTCTTTTTTTTCATATTAACAAGAGTACATGACATCTACATCTAAACTTGTCATAAAGTAGTATATCTTGGACAGAATTTGCTGACAGGAAAAACACATCACAAACACAAAGATGACACAAAGCCTATGTCATATTATTCAATACACACACACACAATGAGTTTTTACAGTGTCATTTTCTGTATGCTTACACGAGTTCTCTTCAATGCTGTTTAAATCAATATGACTGGAAAAAAATCTATACATTTATGAACACGTGAATTCAGTTGTTTTGTGGTTTTTTTTAAAAGCCATGTTGGAAAGATTACCAGTAGACAACAGATTATGATTGAGCTATACACAACAAAAATTAGTCCATAATAACACTCCTCTACCCCCATGAAAGGAAAAGGAAAAACTGACTAAGCATCCAGACTAACATATATATAAAAAAAAACATGGAAAAAATGAGATCTATGAAAAAATAACAAAGAAAACAAAAACTGGACAAGCAATTAATTTCCAACACTAAGCACAGCTATGATAAAAAACAGAACTACACTGTCTGACTCTAAAAATTCAATTTGACAACAAAAACATTGGGAAAAAAGAAATGGGATTAAAACACAGCATCTATATTTCTTTGTCTTCTTCTTCATTAGAACTGAAGAAATAATAGAAACAAAAAAATGTCTATGTTAGGATCATATCATACTTATCAACTGTACGTAAAAGAAAACCTAAAAAATAAAGAAACCCACTTCATCAAACGAAAAGTTCCTAGGCATGCAAAGCAATGCATGGGGGGGGGGGGGGGGGGGGGGGGGGGAATGCACAACGATACAACAGAAAAGGGAAAGCCCATAGTGATACTGATTTAATGACAATACTGACAACATTCCTATATGTTTATAAAGGAGAGTATAACGTCATGAGTGTGATACTGTAGAACAATTCATTCATAGAAAGGACACCTCATATCAAAACATATAGTATAAAACTTTGTTGGTTTGAGTTTTCCCTTTCAACTCTTTGACATATTCCAGTTTATTAACGAGATTTTTCTGCTAAAGACGTCACTGTATTGACCAAATTCTCCAACAAAAGATGTCAAAGGAAACAAAAAACTTGGAGCTAAGATGATTCAGATGGCTGGCAAAGCCGACAGATTTTCTATTCTTTAAAAAAAAAGAAAAGATTTGAATTATGAAATGTGCATTTCGTTCCTGCATAATTAGACAATTTGTGTCTTTACACACACATTTGCTGACCTAAGATATCATTTTATTATATACATTTCAAACAGAACCAAAGTCTGTCTTTGACCTAATCCCAATAATGATGATTCTCCACGAATACAATGGCATTGTCACTTTGGGGGGAGAGTGGGGAGAGGGGTGCTTTATAATAATAATAGTAATAATACATGGAATTTATATGGCGCTATATCTTGCAAAAACAAATCAAAGCGCTTGCATTCGACCGATACAACACACAAACGATCAACCTTATATATAATCTTAGATGAAAAAAAACCAACAAAAAAAAAAACACACCGAATCTCATACAACACAGTTGGGAGGAGTGGGGAGGGAGGTAGCCTAGTGGTTAGAGCATAGTGCTTGTGACCTGACAGCCTGGGAATCAAGCCACCATAAAGGGGCCTTTTTTTTTTTAGAGGATTTTACCCTGGAGTTAACGTCAGTGCTGACTCCACTCCACCCAAAACTCCATCACACGAGACTATAAATCAAGATGCCATGTGTGAACACATACAGAACACCTTTCACACATGTTAAAAGCCTGTTCCACCTTTTTTAGAAGAGCAGGTCATTTCATGCCCATAGGAATGGATGACAAAGTTTTAGAAGAAAAAAAAAAGGTTGTACACAGGTGTCATGTTTAGACACCATCCTCCGAAATCAGAATGTGGCTACCCTAATGATGGGTAAAAAAATGCTCCCATCTGCAAAATTTCACCATAGGTAAGCCTTATACTTCTAGCCAAAAGAACAGAAAAAAAGACAACACAATAGTTTAAAAAAAATAAACTGACAGGCTAAACAGATGAAAAACATTTCACGTACAAACATGCAGAGACAATAAAAAATGACAAAAAGTTGCTAACTAATCTAGCAAATACTCTCCATCTACACCTTCACTACTATGCTATGACCATGACGTCAGCTGTTCTGCACAATAAACAGTATCAACAAATCTGCCAAACATGGATCACAGGTTCTGGCAGATGACTAATGGCATACTAACAGTGTCTACCTCAATAATATAGCTGCACAACAGGACATACTAACGGTGTCTACCTCAATAATAAAGCTGCACAACAGGACATACTAACGGTGTCTACCTCAATAATAAAGCTGCACAACAGATATGAGTATCTCACCTCTTAAAAGAACCTGGGGGTTTCTTGCTGCAATTTGCATTGTTGGAAAAAGAATGAAGTTTGTACTGTAGACTGTGTTTTATAAAATATACATATATATATATATATATATATATATATATATATATATATATATATATATATATATATATATATATATATAGATATATGTGTGTGTGTGTGTGTGTGTGTGTGTGTGTGTGTGTGTGTGTGTGTGTGTGTGTATGTGTGTGTGTATGTGTGTGTATGTATGTATGTATGTATGTGTGTGTGTGTTGTGTGTGTGTGTGTGTGTGTGTGTGTGTGTGTGTGTGTGTGTGTGTGTGTGTGTGTGTGTGTGTGTGTTGTGTGTATGTGTGTGTGTGTGTGTGTGTGTGGTGTGTGTGTGTGTGTGTGTGTGTGTGTGTGTGTGTGTGTGTGGGTGGGTGGGTGTGGGTGTGGGTGTGGGTGTGTGTGTGTGATCCCCCATCCCATACTGAATCACACTGTACGTAGGTCAATTTCTAGTCTGTTAACATGGTATAATCTGCAATAAAAATTAAAAAAAGAAAGAAAAACCTATTTAACACAAAAAAAGGAAAGAAAAAAAATTGGAGAACTCTATGAACAATTATTACAAATTTCACATCAGTGGTGTAAGATCTAAAATTACTTAAAAGTAGTTGCAAACCCATTACAAAATGTGCTTACCGTATAAAAAAAACAACAAAAAAACTCTCTGTCTAAAGCTCCTTTCTTTTTTTGTCTTCAGTTTTTCTTTCTGTAAATGTCCAATATCAGTTGTTCTTTTTTTTCTATTTTGTCATGACTTTTGCATCATTTGTGTATTTATAATATGTGTGCCTATGAAACAAGAAACATTTCAGAAACAGACTTCAATTGAAGGATAACATGGGTACAGTTGCTCATGTATGCAAGCATACCATTCAAAGACATTGACAATCTCAGACACACACACACTTGTGCGTGCATAACATAACACACACACACACACACACAACACACACACACACACACACACACACACACACATACACACACACACACACACACACACAACACACACACACACACACACACACACTCACTCAAAAATTGTTAAACATGGATTCTTTAGCAGAATGATTCACCTTTCTTTCTATTCTCCATTTAGAATTAAAAAAATCTCATTATTTATTTTTTCATTCTCTTTGTTTTCATCTCCACAGATAATGGGCAGGGGGGGGGGGGGGACAGCGTAGCGGTTAGAACATTGTGCTCATGATTGGATGGCCTGGGATTGAGCCACCATAAAGGTGTTCATTTTAGGGGATTTTACCCTGAAGTTAACATCAATGCTGACTCCACTCCCCCCCAAAATCCTTTCAATGAGACTATCAATCAACTGGGGTCTCATGTGCAAAGGCACACGGAATATCTTGCATACACACTAAAACCCATTCAACCTTTTGGAAGATTAGGCCATTTTGTGGGCAGTAGGACACAATGCACAAACTCAACATCACTCAGTCAAGAGCGCTAAATCTAGAGTGCCCCTTAATTTTACCAAGTCCCAAGTGTGGTCAGTTCCTGCTATAATTAGTAACTAGCTGGGCTGGGAGGGGCTAGGATAGATTGGATAGCAGCTGAGAGCAGCTGAAAGTGGGGGGAAACTGACAGCTGTGAGGAACAGATGACAAAAAACAAAAATATGCATGCACACAAGGTGTCATATTTAATAAACACCAACCCCAAACTCAGAACACAACTACCTCAACAGTCAACAAAAACAAAACAACAGTCACAAACACACACAAAAATTCTCACAGCACACAAATCCAACATCACTCAGTCCAGAGTGCTAAATTTAGCATGCCCCTTCCTTTTATCATGTCCAAGTGTTGTCAGTTCCTGCTATAATCAGCACCAGCTGGCCCCCATCCGGGCTGGGGTGGGATGAAATAATTAGCCCCTGAGAGGAGCTGAAAGTGGGGGAAACTGACAGCTGTGACACACATACACACACACACTTTTAATGTTGGTGAAATGCTTAATTTTCTGCTTTGTTTTTCATTTGGTTTTTTTGTTGTTGTTTTGTTTGTTTTGTTTTTTCTTTAGATAGATGGCTTGATGAAAAAAAGCAAATCAATTCTTATTCAATGTACCATCTGAAAATAAAACTTTGATTTGATTTGACAAACCAAACACAAACCAACACCAAAACAAAAACCACCACTTCTCCACCACACTCTACTCTAACCCCCACCCCCTCCTAACAAAAACTCACAAGCAGTTCCTCTGGAAGTCCAGGATCCAGCGCTCCACACTGCCCTTCAGGCCTTTGAGGGACTCCTTCATCTCCTCCTCCCGCTGACGGAGGGCGATGTTGAAGTCCTCCACCCCATCCCGCCACTTCTCCACGTGGCCCTGGATGTGGGTCAGCAGGTCGGTGTCGCGGTTCGCTCAGCAGGATGGTGAAGTGGTTGGCCAGCTTGGCCCAGGCCTTCTCGCTGACGTGCAGCCGCTTGGCTGTGGTCAGTCGGCACTCTTCTGTCACCTGGCGTGGCAAAAAAAAATAAAATAAAATTTCAGGGTAGACACGGGTCCAAAAGTGCCAAAAATCATGTTTGTTTTTTTTAAGAATAAAAAATTGCAGGATACATTTATGAAGCTCTCCCCCGTGCCAAAAAAAAAAAAAAAAAAATTTGTGGCGCTCCACCACGAAATGAGTCGCTTAGCACACAGATTTCCCTAACCCTGCAGACCTTGAGAGTCAGACTGTAGGCGGCAGTGCTCCACCACCACCAACACTACACCTCCCCCCACACCCCACACAACCCCACCACATCCAACCCCCAACCAAACCAAACCAAACCCCCCTTTCCACCCCCCCCCCCCCCCCCCCACACACCGACACATTTCCCTAACCCCCCGCCAGACCTAGCAGCCAGACTTACACACCCCCACACCACCACAACTCCACCATCCCCCCCCCCCCAACCCACCAACCACACCAACACCAAACCACCCCCCCCCCCCCCCAACACCCCCCCACCCCTCCCCCCCCCCCACCCAAACCCCCCCACCCCACAAACCCCCCCCCTCCACAACCACCCCACAAACCCCCACAACCCCCCTCCCTCCCAGGCCCTGCAGACCTTGAGGGCCAGACTGTAGGCGGCGGTGCTCCAGATCTCCCTCTCCTCGGACAGCACGAACACCTGGTGCTCCAGACGTCTGCGCTGCAGCTCGTACAGGTCGTGGTACTCCGACAGCAGGGTGGCGTTCTTCTGGGCCTCCGCCAGGGCGTGGCGAAGCTGCGTGTTAGCGAGAGAAAAAGGGAGAACATGGTACAGAAATCAGGACGGGATAGATAGCTTAGTGGTCAGAACATTGCGCTGGTAATTTGATGACCCCGGGTTCGATTCCTGTGTTTGAGGGGATTTTTTTTCTCCTGGAGTTAACATCATCAGTGCTGACTCCACTCTTCCCAAAAAAGTCTTTCGGATGAGACTGTAAACCAAGGCCCCGTGTGCGAACGCACGCAGTACAGCTTGCGCACATGTTAAATCCTCTTCCGCTTTTCGTAAGAGTAGGCCATGGCGTGCCAGTGGGAACAGATGACATTTACAAAACTCCATACACAAGGGGACTGGATTAAAAAAGTATATGAATGCTTATTCCATTATCCTCGATATAGAATATAAATAAATAAATTTACAACAACAACAAAAAATCCAAGATCACTCAGTCAAGACTGCTAAAATTTAGCCATGCCCTTTAGCTTTTTACCTCTTCTGGGTTCTTCTTTGGCTCCCTTCCTTTCCGTCTCTGTTGAAGTTTTTTTTTTCATTATCATTATCATTATTATTATCATTATTGAAACATATTTTGCTTGTGCTTTAGTGTGGATTTTTTTTTTTTTTTTTTGAAGGGCTGGATGACAAAAATGTCACCAGGATCATATTCAGCTACTACCCCTCAGAAAATAGAATTATAGCATTTTGTATTCATAAATCAAGTGTGTTGAATTGACTCACATCTTCCTGAGTTTTCTGGGCCTCTCTGGTCACAATCTTGTCATGCTCTTTGACGTCAGACAGCTCACTGCAAGACACACAGCACTGTTGTATTCAGCATGTCACCATGGGGAATGATAGAAAGAAGATGTAGGGGAGAGTGTGGAGGAAAGGAAGAGAAAGAGAGAATACAAGGGGGGAGGGGGGGGGGGAGGTGAGGGAGAGGAAGGAAGAGATGGGAAGACAAGGAGGGGGACAGGGAGAGAGTGATATGCATACATACATGCATAATGACGTGCAGTGCACATACTTAGAATTGATCATGAACAAATCAACTGATGCTAGACTATCTGATGTCTGACTGACAATTTCTGACTGCCTAGGTGACTGACTGACTGAATGAAAGAATGCTTGATTAACTGATTGATCAAGTATGACAACGGATAGAGGGGTCAGTGAATTAACTGAGGGACTGATCAATGGATTACTTCATAAGTGTATTAGTGACTTATTCATCTTGGATTGATGGTTGATTGATGGACTGAATGTATACCTGACTGATATGAATAATTGGCAAATCACATACTGCCAACTGATAATTTAACATGAATGATCACAGATAAAAAAAACAACAACATGTACACACACAAATACGCATAAACACACACACACACACACACACACACACACACACACACACACACACACACACACACACACACACACGCACATGCATGCATGACACCGTCCTCCCCCTACCACTCACACACACACACGAACCTTTCCACCTACACACACACACACACACACACATACACACACACACACACACACACACACACACACACACTACACTCACAAACAGCAGCACACACAGCAAGCACACACACACACACACACACACACACACACACACACACACACACACACACACACACACACACACATACACAATCCCCTCCCCCACCCTCCACAAACACACACTCACATACACATACTCACACACAACACAACACAACACAATACAACACAACACAACACAAGGCACGCGCGCACACACACACACACACACACACACACACACACACACACACACACACACACACACACACACACACACACACACACACTCCATCAAATAGTTATTAACACAGATGTCACATCACATCCCATCACTGACCTGGTCAAAATGGAGATGGTGTTTTTGAATCTCATCAGTTCGTCCGTCAGACGTCTGTCCAATGCTCGCTGGGCCATCACCTCCTCGTGGAGACTGTCCACACACACACACATAAGTTAGGTCAAGTCAAGTTAAGTCAAGTCAAGTCAAGTCAGGTCAAGTCAAAACTACTGTAATCATCCCATGAAGGGAAAATCACAACACTGACAGAGGCATCATTGATAGGAATCATAATCTCGAAAGACACAATGAAGAAAGTCGTCAAGTCAAGTCAAAATCTGTAATCATTCTATGATGGGCAATTACGACACTGACAGGCACATACTTTGATAGGAATCATCATCTTTTTCCAAAAAAGCCCCCAAAAAGCTATGATTTAAGCATTCTAAGTAAATGAATGAAAAAAAATCATATACGCACACATACACACACACACACGCACACACATGTGAGCACCCACCCCCCCACACACACACAGATACACATATACACACACACCCACACCCACATACACATGGTACACACATCATTCACACACATGAACAAATAAGCAATCAACTCATTCTATATCAGCCAACCGCAAAAAAAACCCCAAAGAAATTACAATTCAATAATTCCAAATAAAAGAACAAGAAATACTTTACCCTAAAAATATATTTTTAAAAAAAGAAAAAAAAAAAGAGAAAAGAATTACAGTTTAAAAAATAAACGACTTATGGACAACAAAAAATAAGCAGACCCGCTACAACCTGACCACACCAGCACTATATACGGATAGCCTAGTGGTCAGAACATAGCGCTTGCAATTTGACGACCTGGGTTTGATTCCAGTTGAGGAGATTTTCCTCCTGGAGTTAACATCAGTGCTGACTCCACTCTCTCCAAAAGTCCTTCGGATAAGACTAAAAACCGAGGCCCTGTGTGCGAACACACGCAGAACATCTTGTGCACACGTTAAATCCTGTTCCGCTTTTCGTAAGAGTAGGCCATCATGTGCCGGTGGGAACAGATAACATTTACAAAACAGCATACACACGGGGACTGGATGTAAAAAAGCACTAGAGTGCTTATCCCATAATCCTTGATATAAAAGAATAAAATTTTTAAAATATATTAAAAAAATAATAACTATTAGATACTGACCTCATGATCTGCTGTGGCACTTTTCCCAACAGCTCGCTGTATTTGCCCCTGAGGTCAGACAGCAGCTGACCCCTCTCTGAACACTCCACACTGGTCTGTCAGACACACAAGATTCATATCTTATATCTTACATCCTGTTCCGCTTTTCATGAGAGTAGGCCATCGTGTGCCGGTGGGAACAGACGACAGTATTTACAAAAATGCATACAGATGGGGACTGGATGTAAAAAAGCATATGATTGCTTATTCCATTATCCTCGATATAAAAGAATAAACAAAACAAAGATTCAAGATTTGTCTCCTTTCACCCCTTTGGGGGCAGGGAGGATAACAAACGAGGTCAACAGGAGAAAAGAAACCTTACAGCAATACATCCCAAAGTATTATTTATTATCATACAAAATTATTTAGGGGGACGGGATGGCATAATGGTCAGAACATTGCATTCGCAATTTGATGACCCGAGTTTGACTCCCGTTGGAGGGGATTTTTTCCCTGGAGTAAACCATTGTGTGCCGGTAGGAGCGGATGACAATTTAAAAAAAAAAAAAAAACCCAGCATGCACACAGGTGTCGTGTTTAGACACCATCCCTGAAAAAAATAATAATAATGGGTAGGCGCTGCACTTGTGGCGACACGCTCTCCCCACAGGGGAGAGCAGCCCGAATTTCATGCAGAGAAATCTTCTGTGATATAAAAAAATTTTTTAAAAAGGAATGGGCGACAGTACTGACCTGCCTGATCAGCTCATGGAAAACCACGTTGTAGATGTCCTGCTCCTTCTTGATCAGCTCCAAAAGATTATGCATCTGAAAAAAACCACACCAATTTTGTTTTTTAACACTAACCCCACATTAAGGGAGAAAAGGGACACATATGTAGAAATCCCACCCATTAGTGAATCTCGATGCTTTAGCAAACGAACACAAAAAACCCCCAAGAACAAACAAACAAACAAGCAATCAATTTGCTATGACAATGCCACAGACCCGAGGTTGATGTAATAAAAAACTAACAAAGAACAAACAAACAAACAAACAAACATGCAATCAATTCGCTATGACAATGCCACAGACCCGAGATTGATGTAAAAAACAAACAAACAAAGAACAAACAAAAAATGTATTTACTCTGCCGGAGCCACAGACCTGGGTGGGTCCCTTGATGTCAATAAACCAAGAACAAACACACAAACAAACAAACCCACAAACAACTGATTCACTCTGACAAATCCAGTGGGTCCTTTGATGTCAAAAAACATCCAAGAACAAACACACAAACAAACACACAAACAAACATACAAACAAACAAACAAACCCACAAACAAGTTATTCACTCTGACAAAGCCACAGACCTGGGTGGGTCCCTTGATGTAAAAAAAACAACCCAAGAACAAACAAACACACAAACAAACAAACCCACAAACAATGTATTTGCCATGATGAAGCCACAGACCTGGGTGGGTCCCTTGATGTCGGCCTCCATGTCGTTGAATCCCACCTTCTCCAGCATGTCGTCCATGGTCTTCTTCAGCTGGATCACCTCAAAGCGGCTGGACGGCTTCCTGGGGAGAGACAAGCACCACACACACACACAAGTTAAAGTTAAAGTCTGTCCCAAGCCTAAGGCTCATCAGGCCGGTGCTTAATCCGGTTTCTGTGGCGTTAAGCGACTGAGAGTCATAGACTCCCCCCTGAATAGGACGCCAGTCTATCGCAGGGTTAACCCCCAACACAAGGTTGGTACCCCTTTTACACCTGGGTGGGGTGAGAAAATAGCCGTAAAGTGCCTTTTCCAAGGGCACAACGCCATAGCCGAAAGCTGGGATTGAACCCGCAACCTTTAGATTACGAGTCTAACGCCCTAACCACTAGACTACAGTGGCGGCTGCACACACACACACCTCAGTGTAAAGAGGACAAGTTCACATCACAACAACAATAACAACACATATAGTGGATCGGTGTTCTTGTATGAATTTGTATATCTCTTTAAGTCTCTTGCAGATTTTTCTGTGTGAAATTTGGGCTGCTTTCTTCCGATGGAGGGAGAGAGTGTGTGTCGCCACAAGAGCAGTGCCACCCATCATTTTTATGTTTTTGTTTTTTCTTTTCTTGCCTACATGTGTATTTGTTTAGCTAGTGCGTTGCCACAAGAGCAGCGCCACCCATTATTTTTTTGTTTGTTTTTTCCTTTCCTGTCTGCAAGTGTTTTCGTTTCACCATCAGAGCAGTTTCTTTTTTTCCACAGGATTTTGCCTGGGACAACTCTATTGTTGCTGTGGGTCCTTTTACGTGTGCTGAATGTGATACTACACATGGGACCTCAGTTTATCATCTCACCTAAAAGACTAGTATCCAAACTACCATGCATGGTTTAGTGGATTGGGGTAAAAGTTTTGGACACAAATGGGGATCGAATCTGGACTCGGATCAAACCCTGACATTTCGCTTTCTAGGCAGGTGTGTTATCTCTAGACCACCGATCCACCACATAACTCCTCTGCACAGAGAGCAAGGAATGCAGGTTCAATACCCACTTCAGGGGTGGGTGAGGGTGTGTTGTAGCCTAGTGGTTAGAGCATTGTACTCATTAATTGATGGCCTGGGTTCAAGCCACCACCAAGACGCCTATTCACAGGGATTTTTCCCCTGGAGTTAACATCAGTGCCAACTCTGCTTCCCTGGTCAAGACTTTTGGATCAGACTGTAAACTGAGGCCCTGAGTACAAAATGCATGTAAAATATCTTGCACACATGTTAAAACCTGCCCTGCCTTTCAGAAGAGTAGGTCACTCACGCTGGTAAGAACAGATGACAAAAAAAGAAGAAAACTGCTGGCACACTGGTAAAAGGTAAAAGAAAGACGACACTAACAAACAAACATATGCAGAAAAAGCATGACATGCAGACATTTTCAAGGACATAAATGCATGTACCCACTAACCCACCCACTTTCTTTCACACACACACACACACTCACACACACTCACACACACACACACACACACACACACACACACACACACAAACACACAAACACACACACACACACACACACACACACACACACAACACACCAACACACACACACACACACACACACACACACACACACACACACACACACACACACCCCACACGCACACGCACACACACAAATGCACAAATTCCAATAATACATATGTACTTACAAGGACGGAAAGACAATCAGGTGTTTTTCATGGTCCTCTGGATTTGTCGTGTATTTGCTGCACAACACACACACACACACACACACACACACACACACACACACACACACACACACACACACACACACACACACACACACACACATACTTTCATCAAACAGAAAATCCAAACATGCCTCAACAAAAACATAAACAGGAATAAGGAAAAAAAATCAGAGAAATAAAGAACATCAGTGCTTATCTAGTATCTGTGGAATAGAAAATCTGCCTTGCCTTGCTTCATCTTGTCTTGTCTTGTCTTGACTTTGTCTTGTCTCAACCATCATCCTTGCCTGGAAAGGCATTTTTCTCAAGAGAAAGAAGAGAGAGATTTGAAATCTCTGCAGTAAAAAAAGAAAGAAGAAAAATGAGGACAGATCCTCTCTTACTCTTTGTGATACTCAAAACTAATTAATCAGTCAACAATCATCTTTACAACCAAAAAAAAAAAAGATATTTTCTCAAGAGAAAGAGAGAAGGGAAGAGATGTTAGAAATATCTGCAAAAAAAGAAGAAAAAAAAAAGAAAGAAAGAAGAGATCCTCTCTTACTCTTTGTGGTACTCAAAATTAATCAGTCAACAATCATCTTTACCAAAAAAGGGAATTTTTCTCAAGAGAAAGGGGGAAAAGGGAGAGATGTTAAAAAATCTCTGAAGACAGTAAAAAATTATTAACAAAAAAAAAAAGAAAGAAAGAAAGAAAAGAAAAAAAAAAGAAAAAAAAAAGAAAAGAAAAGAAAGAAAAGAAAGACAGAAAGAGAGAAAAAATGAAAGAAAGAAAGAAAGAAAGAAAGAAAGAAAGAAAAAGAAAAGAAGAAAGAAAGAAAGAAAGAAAAAGAAAAGAAAGAAAGAAAGAAAGAAAGAAAGAAAGAAAGAAAGAAAGAAAGAAAGAAAAAAGAAGAAAGAAAGAAAGAAAGAAAGAATAAGAACAGAAAAAGAAAGAAAGAAGAACAGACAGAAGACAGAAGAAAAGAAAGAAAGAAAGAAAAAGAAAAGAAAGAAAGAAAGAAAAGAAAAGAAAGAAAAGAAAAGAAGAAGAAGAAAGAAAAGAAAGAAAGAAAGAAGAAGAAAGAAAAGAAAGAAAGAAAGAGAAAGAAAGAAAGAAAGAAAGAAAGAAAGAAAGAAGAACAGAAAGAAGAAAAGAAAGAAAGAAAGAAAGAAGACAGACAAAGACAGAAAGAAAGAAGAAAGAAAGAAAGAAAGAAAGAAAGAAAAAAGAAAGAAAGAAAGAAAGAAAGAAAAGAAAAGAAAAGAAAAGAAAAGAAAAGAAAAGAAAAAGAAAAAAGAAAAGAACAGAACTGAAAAGAACAGAACTGAAAAGAAACAAAGAAAGAAAGAAAAGAAGAAAGAAACAAAAAAAGAAAACAAACAAAGAAACAAACAAAGAAAGAAGCAAGAAAAGAAAAGCAAAAGTTCCTGTCTTACTCCTCATGGTACTCAATGCCCATCACCCCTTTGTTCTTCACGATGTGGTATTCCTCAGGAATCAGCGTGTCGGGAAGCTGTAGGGCCTGTGCACAGCAGTGTTAAATCACAGTGTCATTAACAGGTAAAATATGATATTTTATTTGATATTTGTCTTGTCATACGACTATTTTTAACAAGTTAAATGATTTAATATCAGTTATGGTTTATTTCACAAAAATGTTTGCACATGATTGTATGCAGTGTTTCCAACAGTGTGTGTGTGTGTGTGTGTGTGTGTGTGTGTGTGTTTGTGTGTGTGTGTGTGTGTGTGTGTGTTGTGTGTGTGTGTGTGTGTGTGTGTGTGTGTGTGTGTGTGTTGTGTGTGTGTGTGTGTGTGTGTGTGTGTGTGTGTGTGTGTGTGTGTGTGTGTGTCTGAATGCATGAGCAAACTGGTGTGCGTAGGAATGGTTGAGATTTTGTTTTGGTGAGTTTATGACTGGGTGAGGTATTGTTGAGTTGTGGGTGATTTTTATATTATGATATGTGCCAGCTTTTTTTTTCTTCTTTTTTTTCCCCTCCGTGATGTTACTTTTTACATGTTTGCTTTTTATGTGTGGCATGTAACCCGCATGAATTTCTCTATGAGATAATAAAGTAATTTTGAATTGAATTGAAAATGGTAAAGCACAGCTGTTAGTTTCCCCCCACTTTCAGCTCCTCTCAGCTGCTAATTAATCCATTCTATCCTAGCCTAGGTGGGGCCAGCCGGTGCTGTTTATAGAAGGAACTGACCACACTTGGACTCCTAGGTAAAAGGAAGGGTCGCGCTAAATTTAGCACTCTTGACTGAGTGTTGTTGGATTTGTGCACTGTGAAAGGTGTCCCATAACCTGTGCGGTCATAGGGGAGCGAGGCATCAGAGACCCCAGCTTCTCTAGGGGCCAGCATATTGAGGGCAGCGCCCATCTCCTCTCCCTCGCTGCTTTACCTTCCCTGACCCTAAAGAGGGCAGGTAGCCATTGACAACTGGGTGAACTGGGGGGACTGTACTGAAGCCAAGGCGTGCAAACAGTCACCTATCCTACTGGTAACCACGCTCAACGCTGCTTTACTTGACTTGGGGAAAACGAGCACTCGGACCACTGAGCTATCCCGTCCCCACAGTATCAGTAACATCAGAAAATGGCTGAGTTCTCTGCTACTGCAGTGCTCAAGTTTTCCCTGATTCATTCTTTGCATTTATTTATTTTATTCTTTTTATTTATTTATTCTTTTATATCGCGGATAATGGAATAAGTACTCATGTGTTTTTTTTGTTTTTTTTACATCAAGTCCCTGTGTGTATGCAGTTTTGTAAATCTTGTCATCTGTTCCCACTGGTAGACAATGGCCTACTCTTACAAAAAGTGGAACAGGATTTAAAGTCTTCACCAGATGTTCTGCGTGCATTCACACATGGGGCCTTGGTTTATAGTCTCATCCAAAGGACTTTTGGGGAGAGTGGAGTCAGCACTGATGTTAACTCCAGGGGAAAGATCCCTTCTAAGTTTAAGCATACATGCTAAAATGCATACATCACATGTGTGCATGTAAATATACATTCACGTGCACATCCACACATTACACACACTTTCACTACACATACATGCAAACACACACAGGCAAGCATGCATGCTGGCACACATCCAGGCATGCACACAGGTACGTATACATGCACATAACGTGAAACATCTTGTGCCCATGGTAAAACCCGTTCCACTTTTCAGAAGAGTAAGCTATTGTGTGCTGGTGGAAACAGATGACAAAACTGACAAAAATGCACACTCATGGGGACTGGATGTAAAAAATAGAACGCGAGTTCTTATTCCATTTTCCTAAAAACAAAAGAAAAAAATTTGACAACAGTATATAGTTAAATGATAAACACACACACACACACGTGACTTTTGAGTGGGTTTTTTTGGTTGTTTTTGTTGTTATCGTTGTTGCTTGTATTATCTATGGGCATTTTTTATTTTGAAGGCAGTTGAAATCATGTTAGTTGATTGATGTTGTTGAAATGTTTTGTTCCCTTTTTTTGCACTTGTTTGTTTGTTAGGGTTTTTTCTGCTGCTTTTTTTTTGTTTTTTTTTTTTATAGATCGCTGGCTTGATGGAAAAAAGCAATTCAATGCTTATTCAATGTAGAATCTGGAAATAAAAATTTGATTTGATTTGATTTGATTTGATACCTTCTTGGGAGGAATTTCAGCGTCCTTCCTGACGGCGCTCCTGTCGATGGTGTCTGGTTTCTCTGGGTGACCATGTTGTTGAGGCACGTCGTACAGGAAAGAGATGTCCCTGAAACACCGCCCACCAACACAACAATGTACTTTTGTCATCATCATCATCGTCATCTTCTTCTTCTTCTCTGTGTTCTTCTTTGCATTCTTCTTTTTTGCAGTCTTTTTTGTGTTCTTTTTCTTCTTCTTTGCATTCTTTTTTTTTGCAGTCTTCTTCTTCTTTGCATTCTTCTTCTTCTTTGCATTCTTCTTCATCTTTGCATTCTTCTTCTTTTTTTTGCATTCTTCTTCTTCTTCCTATTTTTTTTCTTCTTCTTCTTCTTCTTCTTCTTCTTCTTCTTCTTCTTCTTCTTCTTCTTCTTCTTCTTCTTCTTCTTCCTTTCCTTCTTCTTCACAATTCTTCTTCTTCTTCTCTTCTTCTTCTTCTTCTTCTTCTTCTTCTTCTTCTTCTTCTTCTTCTGCTTCTTCTTCTGCTTCTTCCTCTTCCTCTTCTTCTTCTTCTTCTTCTTCTCCTTCTTCTTTTCCTTTTCCTTCTTCTTATTCTTTGAACACTCAGACAGTAGCAACAGACTGGAGACAGACAGACTGACAGGCATGCAGACAGACAGATAGATGGATGGACAGACTAGCAGATGGGAAGACAGACAGACAGACAGACAGACAGACAGACAGACAGACACACACACACACACACACACACACACAAACACACACACACACACACACACACACACACACACACACACACACACACGCACGCATGCATGCACGCACACACGCACGCACACACGCGCACATGCACACACACACACACACACACACACACACACACACACACACACACACACACACACACACACACGCACACACACACACACACATGCACACACACAGCAAATAAATGAGAGAGAAAGAGAGCAGGAAACAGAGTGGAGACAGACAGACTGGCAGGCATGCAGACAGACAGAGAGGTATGCAGACAGACAGGAATACAGATAGGAAGACAGACAGATAAACAGACAGTTAGGATGACAGACAAGAGGAGGAAAGACAGGGATAGCCTAGTGGTCAGAACATTCCGCTCGCAATTTGACGACCCGGGTTCGATTCCTGATCGAGAGGATTTTTCCTCTGGAGTTAACATCAGTGCTGACTCTACTCCCCCCAAAAGTCCTTCGGATGAGACTATAAACCAAGTCCCCATGTGCGAATGCACGCAGAACATCTTGCGCACATGTTAAATCCTGTTCTGCTTTTCGTAAGAGTAGGCCATCATGTGCCGGTGGGAACAGATGACAATTACAAAACTGCATACACACGGGGACCGGATGTAAAAAAGCATATGATTGTTTATTCCATTATCCTTGATATAAAAGAACAAATAAATTTAAAAAATTATAAAAAATAATAATAAATAAAGATACACCACAAAAGCAGGAGGAACTCACTTCCCTGCTCCGCAGCTGCAAGCGGTAGAGTCCAGCAGATGTTTGAACTTTTCACGCCGCTTGTGACTCCACACATTGGCCGCTGGTGCCCTGGCTAAAGCCTGTCCAGACACAAAGCCGTAATTATGTAAATTATGCTAGATCGTCCCTGAAGTTGGAATGTGGCTACCTACCTGAATGGTGGGTGAAATGAAATGGTTGCATATGCAAAAATCTTGACATTGATGGTCCATAAGCTCTAAGCAAAGAGCAAAAAAAAAAAAAAAAAAAAAACTATATCATTGACAATACAATTCTGTATGTAAAAGCTGAAGCCTTGACACTTTAATTCTGTATATAAAAGCTGAAGCCTTGACAATACAATTCTGTGTGTAAATTCTAGGTACTTGACAATATAATTATGTATGCAAATGCTAGGTCCTTGAAATATAATTATGTATAAAAATGCTAGGTCCTTGACAATATATTTCTTTATGTAAATGATGAAGCCTTGAAAAGACAATTCTGTATGTAAATGCTAGGTCCTTGACAACACTACAATGTAAAGCCTAGATCCCTAACAGCACAACACTATACGTAGATGATAAAGCCTTAACAATACAACCCTACAGCAAATGTTAAAGGTTTTACCATAATATGACACAATATGCAAACGCTTAAAATCTTGACAATACAATAGTATACACAAATGCTAAAGTCCTGGCAGCACAACAACATAGATGGAAATACTAAACAACAACAATACTAAAAACAAAACAAAAACACACAGACAACAAACAACAATAAAAAAAAAATACACCATGTACGTCAGTCACACAATATACAGTAATAGGCACCCATCAGTCTTTGGAAGAATATGCAGGTGCGCTCTAGTCTTTAGAGCGCAAAGCCTAGGAAAGTAAATATGTAGGGCAAGCTGTTACCCATGCAGCAGACTCCCCCTCTCCACGACACTGGAATGATCCATAGGAAAGGCAATGACTGATACGAATGGTCCCAGTACAGTTGCAAGAGCCACCAGAACGTTGCCATATACAGTCCCGAGCCGCCCTGGGACTCCAACTCCCCGATTTTTTCCAATACACAAGACTACCCCCCAAAAAAACAGACAAAAACACACGATTTCATTCCACACGACAACAAAAATGTCATTACCACGGAGGTGCAGAGGTTCCTGACGCGTGAAGGGGGCCCCAGCTTGTCGCGGGCCATGGGGGGCTGGGTGAGGGCGAAGAGCACGTCGTCGGGCAGAAAGTCGCTCTGCAGTGACGTGGGCAGCGGCTTGCTGCGGTCCACTTCCATAGTGCTGCGCAGCTGAGGCAGTTTGACTGCGGTCAAAGAAGGCAGCGTTTCAGATAAGGCCTAACTCTCTCTTAGTCGGGGGGACATGGTAGCCTAGTGGTCGGAACGTTGCGCTCGCAATTTGACGACTAGGGTTCGATTCCCGTTCGAGGAGACTTTTTTTTCTCCTGGAGTTAACATCAGTGCTGACTCCACTCTCCCCTAAAAGTCTTTCGGATGAGACTTTAAACCGAAGCCCTGTGTGCGAACTCATGCAGAACATCTTGCACACATGTTAAATCCTGTTCTGCTTTTCGTAAGAGTAGGCCATCGTGTGCTGGTGGGAACAGATGACATTTACAAAACTGGATACACACGGGGACTGGATGTAAAAAAAAGCACATGAGTGCTTATTCTATTATCCTTGATATAAAAGAATAAATAAATCAATCAATCAAATACAGTGTTTCAGATAAAGCACCAAGAAGGAAGGTGGCAGAATGGTTAGGATGCTCACACCCGCCTAACAACTTAGCCCTGAGGTTCTGTGCTTGTTTCCCCAGCCTCACCCTTTCTTTCCAGTTTTATGAGAAAATCCAACTGAACTGTCATAGTCCTTTGGATGAGTCAGTAAACCGAGGCTCCGCGTGTGAATGCACGCAGAACATCTTCAGCTCACATTTAAAAAACCTGTTCTGCTTTTTGAGAGAGTAGGCCACTCCATGCTGGTAGGACAAAATTTCAATAATGCATGCACACAGGTGTATTGTTTTGATACCGTCCCCTAAGTTAGAATGTGGCTATTTAAAATTGGGGGAGTAGGAACGGTTGCTTATGCAAAATACTCACTGTTGGTGAACCTCAGAGCTCTAGCCAAGGAATGGAAACAAAACAAACAAAAAAGATAAGACATCATCAGTGATTACATTGACTGCTAAGTCTGGGCACAGCCAGATGTTTTACATACGACTGTTGTGAGATCATAGGTAAAGGTGTCCCATAACCTATGTGGTGGTTGGGGAGCAAGGTGTCAGAGACCTCAGCTTCTCCAGGGGCCAGCATGTTGAGGGCAGCACCCATCTCCTCTCCCTCGCTGCTTTACCTTCCCTGACCCTTGAGAGGGCAGTTACCTACTGACAGCTGGGTGAACTGGGGGACTGTACTGAACCCAAGGTGCATGAACAGGTCACCTATCTATGAGGCGATGACGCTCAACACTGCTTAACCTTAGCTTGGGGAGAACGAGTGCTCTGACCACTGAGCTATCCCATCCCATGGTGGGGAGTAGAGAGGAATCAGCACTGATGTTAATGAGCATCTCATAGGTAGTGGTTCACACCTGAAACTCAAACCCCGGCTGTCAGATTTCAAGCACAATGCTCTAACCACCAGGCTTTCCAGCCTCTCCCCTCCACCCCCCCCCCCCCCAAGCTATCAGTTTCCCTCACTTCTAGCTACTTTCAGCTGCTATCCGTTCCATCCCAGCTGGTGCTAATTATAGCAGAAACTGACCACACTTGGGACTTGGTAAAAGGGAGGGGTGTGCTAAATTTAGCACTGAGCCATAGACCACTGACTGAGTTATGCTGGATTTATGCTCTGCTCTGCTGTGACATAAAGTGGTATAAAAAATATAAATAAATAAATAAATAAATAAATATCTGACCTCTGCCAGCCTCCTCCGTGGGCAGCATGATGGTGCCGTCTCCAGTGGTGGCAGGCTTTTGTACCACGGACTGGGACATCCTGTCTGTCTGGTCTGTCTCTCTCTCTCTCTCAGTCACCGCTCACTTCTGAAACCACAACATCACATTATAATGATAATAATGAGTTTTTGCATGCTATAGCCAAGGAGTTCACAGCGGTCAGTTTCCCCCACTTTCAGCTCCTCTCAGCGGCTAATTATCCCATCCCATCCCAGCCCAAATGGGCCAGCTGGTGCTATTTATGGCAGGCACAGACCACACTTGGACAAAGTTAAAGTAAGGGGCATGCTAAATTTAGCGCTGTGGACTGAGTTATGTTGGATTTGTGCATTGTGAGTTAAGACCATTCAATTTCGATCCCATGGGTCGATGGGCTGTGAACAATGTAAGTAACAGCAATTTTTAAAATGACAGAAGAAAGTAAGAAAGAAAAAAACAAACAAAGTCATTGATATGATCACCCATAAGGGTTGAAGACTGTTAAAATTCCGAATTTTATGGTTCATAAATTATATGTTGAATTAGACTGACTTTTCATTACACACACACAACACTCACATGTGCGCGCGCATGCACACACAGGCACACACAGACACACACACACACATCACACACACACACACACACAAAACACACACATGTGCACACACACATGCACGTGCGCACACACACACACACACACACACACACACACACACACACACCACATCAATTTTTGCAGGGGGATGGCTTAGCCTTGTGGTTAGAGTGATGCAATCATAATCTGCTGACCCAAGTTCTGATCTTGTTTAAGAGGATTTTTCCTCTGGAGTTAATATCAGTGCCACTTGACTGGATACAAACCTTATGATCTCCCTTGCATCCTTTCAATTCAGTAGGATCCCCAAACATAAGGCGCAAAAATTCACTAATTGATTGTTTTCTATGTAAATTTGGGGAATTTTTTGTGCAACATATATTCTATATATAATTTCTTTCTCTTTTTATCACTATCTTTTGATGGCAGCTTAGACAGAGCAAAAAAAATCAAATTTTCTCGCGAACATAACTGACACTTGTAAATTATGAAAAATGTATCTCTGTTAATGACCAATGACGGGCACATTACTATCTAACAATCAACAAAACAAGCAAAGCTAATGCCTTAGATAAAATAACCCTGGTTGACAATAATCCTTAAATATCCTTACAGCATATTAAGCTAGGCCTATCAGAGAGTGTTTCAAATGAAGTGACCCAGGAGAATGTTAGTGTTATATATAACACCAACCTTACAGTCACCATATTAGGCCCAACAACAAACTTCCCACATGCAGTGATATTGATATAGAGAAGAAAGTTAATTTATACATAAACTGCCAGAACTTCTGACAAAAGCTCATTCAGAAGCAAGAACTCAAGTCAAGTCAGGCTCAATCCTATGGTCAATACCCCAAAATTTGGAAACAATGCAATCAATGAAAGGTGTACTGCAGATGCATTGATATAATAAAAAATAATATGGAAAAGTGTTAAGCAGTAAAGTGGTAGTGTTTTCTGATAGCTATACGATTATTCTGTTATTGATAACAAGTATATGTGTGCTGGTGTAGTCGTTCCAAAAGTATAATGCCATACATTCAAGATTAATGATTGACTTGCAACTCTGAAAAAATACTTTCGACAGTAAAAGTTAAAAAGCTAAAAATAAATGCGTAGCGTTTGACACCAGTGAATATATCAATCAATCGTTTGAAGAAATAAAGAGCTTGTCTTGCGGAGTTTTTTTTTTATATTATTATCCTGATTCGAATTTGTTTACGATCAGATTTGTGATTTTTTTTTTTGATTTTTTTTAAGTGTAGCCGAATGAATATTTCAACTGTCAACAAACCTACCATATTTCGGCCTCAAAACGAATCTAGTACGTCAGTAAGAACACCAAAATGAATCCTACTGTGAGTGTACATATCAAAAATCGAAGAATATTCTTAAAGAATTTGCCAGGGCATCGTTGATTTTACCTTCCAGTTTGTCAGAAAAATCCGATCCAAAACGCCGCCATTTTGATGTGTTCTCTTGTTGTCAAGGAAAGCGGAAGCTGTGAAACTATTTGACAGGAACCGGAAGCTAGATATCGAAACAAGACAAAATGGCTGACAGTGAAAGCCACGCGGAGAACTTTGTCGTTTCAACGGAATTAAAATCGCTGCTTAAAGAATATCCGGCGCTGAGAGTCGATGACAAAAGAGGCAAGGTGAGAATAGTTCTATGTGGAATGCGATGAGCAGCCTTATTATGCAATGTTTTGGTGATTTTGCTTCGTGATCCTGGACACCATCATCTTCAAATTTTGCCAATGGAATGACACTAAGTCAAAAGTGGTAGACGATGCAATTACAACATTTTTCCCATGATTTAGAAACTTACAGCTATGTAGGCCAACTTTTGAAAGTGAAGTTTTATGTAGTGCTTGTTATAGAGGTGTAGGAACTCAACAATTTTAGCAAAATACATAGGGGACTGCATCTAACTCAGTGGTCAGAGCTCTCGCTTTCCCTAAGCTACGGTTAAGCCGCATTTATTTATCATTTTTATTTATTTATCTATTTCTTTTATATCGAGGATAATAGAATATCCAGTCCCTATGTGTATGCAGCTTTTGTCAATCTTGTCATCTGTTCCCACTGGCGCACAATGGCTTACTCTTATGAAAAGCGGAACAGGATTTAACGTGTACACAAGATTTTCTGTGTGGAGTCGGCACTGATGTTACTCTAGGCTAAAAATCCCCTCAAACGGGAATCGAACCTGGGTTGTCAAATTGTTAGTCTGAGTGCAATATTCTGACCACTAGGCTGTTCTGTCCCCCATTTTATTTATTTTATTTAATCTTTTATATCGATAATAGAATAAGCATTCATGTGCTTTTTTTCCATCCAGTCCCCCTGTGTATGCAGTTGTGTAAATATTGTCATCTGTTCCCACCGGCACACAATGGCCAACTCTTACTAAAAGCAGAACAGGATTTAACGTGTGCGCAAGATGTTCTGTGTGCGTTCGCACACGGGGCCTCGGTTTAAAGTCTCATCCAAAAGACTTTGGGGGAGAGTGGAGTCAGCACTGATGTTAACTCCAGGGGGAAAATCCCATTGAATGAATGAGGTTACCAAGTGGGTGGGTGACTTGTTTTTGTGCCTTTGGATTCAGTTCACTCCCCCAGTTCACCCAGCTGTCAATGGATACCTGCCTTCTGTAGGGTCAGGGAAGGTAGAGCAGTGAGGGAGAAGAGATGGTCGCCACCCTCAATGTGCGGGCCCCTGGAGGTAGAGCTCTGACACCTCACTCCTCTATGATCGAATAGGATATGAGAATACATTTACATATGGTTTTACCTTTTGATACTACATTACCTGTCTGTTGCCAGGTATGCTGCTGCTTGACAGGCCACCAGATGCCCCTGAGGGTGGATGCAGTGCGCAGTTTTGTGCAGGGAAAGAGATTCCAGAAGGCTCAGACCAAGAGGGAACATGACTTTGAGCAGTACAAACCTCACCTGGTTCCCAACACCAAAAGACGCTTTGAGTAAGTGTTGCACGTGCTTATTAATTGTTATTGTGTAGAGCAATGGTTGTGTGGTGTGTGTGTGTGTGTGTGTGTGTGTGTGTGTGTGTGTGTGTGTGTGTTTTGTGTGTGTGTGTGTGTGTGTGTGTGTTTTTGTGTGTGTGTGTGTGTGTGTGCGTGTGTGTGTGTGTGCTTGCATGTGTGCATGCATGTGTGTGTGTGTGTGTGTGCTTGCATGCGTGCATGCATGTGTGTGTGTGTGTGGCATTGGGGGGTGGAGTAGGAGAGGGCATCAAACTTCTCTCGTGTAGCAAAATGCAGAGATCACAATGTAGATCTATCTATTTATCTATAGATCTATCTTCTTTGTTAAGTGTTCATGCAGCTTTAACACTGAGACAGCAATGATTGTTGTCTGTTACATGAGTGAAAATATATATATTGCTGCTATGCACCTGACAAGTCAGGCCCAGCACATCCAACTTTGGTGTGGGAGAGACAAAAAAATAAAAAAAGGCAGGAGAAAAGACAGAGGACGCAGAAAATAGATGATTAGGGCGTGACAGGAAGAAAAGGAACAAAGCAGAAACAAAGAGAGGGATAGTAAAAATGGAATTTCTAGCACAGAATTTCCAGAAAGTGGGGATGCTATTTATGCTGACAGGCACATACCTGGTATTCCCACTGGGACTGAGGGAGTCTTTCCAGTGAACCCAAAGAGAAGTCATTCGGGAAGGAGCTGGCAACAACAAAAACAAAACTATAAAAAAAAAAATTAAAAAAAAATTCATAGAAAACAAACTCCCCCCCTTCCCCCCCCCCCCCCAAAAAAAAATGAAAACAACACCCCAGAAATTGATTGTGCAAATCACAGGACATCAGTGGCTGACAAACCCTGCACTGTTTGTTTATAATCTCTTTTTTTAAATGTTTTTTTCATGCCTTGGCTAGAGCTCCTGAGGTTCACCAATGGTGTAAATTTTGCGTATGCAACCTTTTTTTTTTTTACATGCCTACCATTATTAAAGGTAGCCACATTGTGACTTGGGGAATATTTGTGTATGTAATACACATGTTTAGTTTGTTATGGTTCATTGATGTCTACAGATTATTTGTTTAATATAAATGCGTTTTTTTGTTCTGGTTTATTGATGTCTACAGGCTCTTTGTTAATGTAAATGTGTTTATTTTGTTCAGGTTTATTGATGTCTACAGGCTATTTGTTTTATGTATTAATGTGTTTGTTTTGTTGTAGTTTATTGATGTCTACAAGCTAATTGTTTATAATTATGCAAATGTGTTTCTTTTGATCTGGTTTATTGATGTCTACAAGCTAATTGTTTATAAATGCAAATGTGTTTATTTTGTTCTGGTTTATTGATGTCTACAGGCTATTTGTTTTCTGTACTAATGTGTTTGTTTTGTTCTAGTTTTATTGATGTCTACAAGGTATTGGCTTATGAATGCAAATGTGTTTATTTTGTTCTGGTTTACTTTTGTCTACAGACACACCCTGTTCTGCACACTAACACTGCGGCACATCACCAAACGTCCTGCTGACATAGAGAGGCACATCAGCGGAAAGCGATACCTGCGCGCCTTGAAAAGATGTCAGTTCTGCGAGGAGATTCTGGTTTTGTTGTTGTCTTTGTCGACTCATTTCATTAATTGAGCATTTTGGGGTTATTTTGTTTGGGTTTTTTTGGGGGGGGTTGGGGGGGAGGGGTTGTTTGGTTGCTTTTGGAGTGGGTTGTTTGGTTGGTTAGGTTTTTTTTTGGGGGGGGGGGGGACAATATATGATTTTTTTTTTGTTCAAGGTATGTTTGTTTGTTTGTGTTAGAGTGTATCTATATACCCTCTGTGATGGGTGGGGCTAGCTATAGACAAAAAGATTAGATTGGTGTTAGTGTGTGTGTTGTAGTTCATCGTCAGTCCTGGCTGATTCTCCTGCACGAAAGTTGGACTGCTCTCCCTGGGAAGACTGCACTGCCACTTGTGAATTGAATTGAACTGAAGTGATGTGAACACTGCTTCCAGCCCCGGCAGATTTCTCTGCCTGAAGTTAAGGCTGCTGGACCTGAGAAGATGGAGTGGCCACAACAATAGCTCCATGCATTTTTTAAAAAAAATTCCTGTTTGCAAGTGTATTTGATACCCTTTTGAG
>CM060341.1:34115430-34120430 GCA_030674155.1 Stramonita haemastoma | reverse complement strand
ACGTACCCAGCACACATGGAATTTATTTTTGGAATTAAGAATGGAATTTATATAGCGCTATATCTTGCACAAAAAAACCCCAACACATCCCCAAAGCCGGAATATGGCTACTTTCATGGTGGGCAAAAAAGTGTCGCTTATGTAAAATTTCAACATTGGTGAGCCTCAGAGCTCTAGCCAAGTGGGAGCTTTTTTTTTTTTTTTTTTTTTTTTTTTTTTTTAAGATCAGTCTGTGTTCATGTCGGGTTTCAGATCTGGTTTCCGACTCTTGTCATTGATGTGAATGTTGTCGGTCATGGTTACTTTTAGGGTTTTTTTTTTTTTATCATTTTCCCCCTTCTAATATGATGTTTTTGTAAAATTGATGTTGAAGAAAAGAATCATTCATTCAAGGGCTGTCGTGTGTCGCTATAGTTGTTTCATTGCCAAAAAAAAGAAAAGAAAATGATAAGTAAATATATGTCGTGTATTTCCTTTATTTTGTGATGTTTGTGGAGGACAGAACATGCCTGAACTTTTAAAAAATATTTCTTTTGTAAAACTTTTAAAAAGTGAATGACTGTTATATTTTATTGGGTGGTTTTTTTTTGTTTTTATTGGGGGAGGGGGTGGATGATTTTTTTTCTTTTTTTAATTATTTGGAGGGGGGTGCTTTTGTGAAATAAATTCTTGAATACCTGAAACAAAAGTGCATTGGGATTTAATTTGTACCTGTTTCTGTCTGTGTGTTTGTCTGTGTATGTGTGTGTGTGTGTGTGTGTGTGTGTGTGTGTGTGTGTGTGTGTGTGTGTGTGTGTGTGTGTGTGTGTGTTCCTCTCTCTCTCTCTCTCTCTCTCTCTCTCCTCTCTCTCTCTCTCTCTCTCTCTCTCTTCTCTCTCTCTCTCCTCTCTCTCTCTCTCTCTCTCTCTCTCTCTCTCTCTCTCTGTGTCTGGTTGTGTGTGTGTGTGTGTGTGTGTGTGTGTGGTGTGTGTGTGTGGTTTCTCATTGATATGAAAAATCCTGTGGATTAGACTATAAAGCAAGGTCCTGTGTGCAAACGCATGCAGAACATCTTGCACACTTGTTAAAACCCATTCTGCTTTTCAGAAGAGTAGGCCATTGTGTGCTGGTGAGAACGTATGACAAACTTTGCTAAACCGCATATACACTGGATTTTTAAAAAGCATGTGAGTGCTTATTCCATTATCCTCAAAATAAAATAATAAGATATGGATTAAAAAAAAAATGTCCATTCACTGCAAGATGATTTAAACAATCATGTATAACAATTCAAAATGAATGTAAAGAATGCAACAGAAGGTGAATGGTGGAAGAAAAGTGTGAAATATTTCCAAAAGAGCAGCTTTCCCACCACTGACCTAAAAACTACTGCTACTATCACAGCTTGCTGGGTACCATACAGAACGCCTTGAACGTTGCCATATTTCTCATCCAGTTTCCATTGTTGTTGTTTTTTTTATTTTATTATAAGCTATTGAGCATCTGGCAATCAAATGATTTATTGTTGACCAGAACAAGCACCTGTGATATTTTTGTTAACACATAATATTCAGGTATTTGAACACAGCTACTTGGAAAGTTTTTTTCTAAATTTCATGGAAAGACTTTCGAAAGGAGTGCTAAAATATTTAGAACATACAGAATTTACAAGAATAAAACTACTTTCAAATGACACCAAACTTAGGCCTGAACTAGAGCTCAGTATTGAGCAAGTGTTTTCTGATGCACCTCACTTAGCTAAAGAATCCATCGACTCATTCCAGAAAAGACCGCTATGTAATGGAATCCAGCAAAAATCTAGCCTGATACCTTAAGACAGCAGACAGTGAATCAGGAATTGAATTTCAAAGACAATGTCATTTCTTTCTTTAGATCCCCAATGTTTCACAGCAGGAAAGATTTGATTTTGAATCAACACACAAAGTGATTCTGTCAACAGCTAAACAAGTATTTTAAAGATAATTCAGTGCCATTATAACTGCAATTAACTCACCTGTACAATTAGAAAAACCTTTTCCTGTATGAAAGCATTTTGTTCACTTTTAAATCATAGGTGATGACTGCAACTCCACACTCACCTACTTCTAAAAACTGATCTATCTGTGATCACTTTCAAATTAATTGATGATTTCAAACCTCAACAGGAAGCATATTTTCATCTTCATCCTGGAGGGATAGCCTGGTTGGTTAGAGTGTTGCACATTGCACTCGTGATCTACTGACCTGGGTTTAAATCCCAATCAAGGGGAAATTTTCCCCTGAAGTTAACATCAGTACCGACTCCACATTAGTGCCAAGCACTCCACTCCCCCCAAAAGTCCTTCAGATGAAACTATAAACCGAGGTCCTGTGTGCAAACACACGCAAAACGTCTTGCGCACATGTCAAAACCTGTGCTGCTTTTTGGAAGAGTAGGCCTTTGTGTGCCAGTGGAAACAGATGACAAGATTTACAAAACTGCATACACACGTGGACTGGATATTAAAAAAAAGCACATGAGTGCTTATTCCATTACCCTTGAAAGAAAAGAATTAAAAACAACAATTATCTTGTTCATGCTCCCATGGTGAAATCTGATAAACCACTGGCAGAACAGGAATTTTTACTGGACCTATACTCCTTCTGTTATAACGTTTTCAGTATAGTTGAAAGTAGGCTGCCGAAAAGGAATATTACTTGCTCTTTTTGGGTAGTTTTGTTGTTTGTTTTTTTATTCATGAATATCAGTTTTCATAAGACACAAAATTTCGAGCAGTGAGACTCCAAATAACAAATTCAGAAAATTAATAGACCATATTCTCTGCTCTGAAAGAGAAAGTAAGCTATTCTAGTTTCCTTCTAAGTTTTAAGTGTATTAGCGTGGTTTGGAAATCCAGGCACTACATGTAATTTGATGGTATTGCTGTCAACACTATGTAACTTTTAAAGAGATGATTTGGAGAGTGAAGGTGCATTTCTTGACCAGTAGTAAGTTTAAAACAGACCAAGGAAACAGCAATATACATAGTTAATGTTATGGTATACTGGCCTCCTAACTGAGAACCACAATCTTTAAAAAGTTTTGTCCTCTCTTTGCTTTTGAAATAAAATGTTCAAGTGTGTGTGCATGTGTGTGTGTGTGTGTGTGTGTGTGTGTGTGTGTGTGTGTGTGTGTGTGTGTGTGTGTGTGTGTGTGTGTGTGTGTGTGTGTGTGTGTTGTGTGTGTGTGTGTGTGCGTGCGTGCGTGCATGTGGTATGGTGTGGTGTGGTGTGGTGGTGTGTGTGTGTGTGTGTGTGTGTGTGTGTGTGTGTGTGTGTTGTGTGTGTGTGTGTGCGTGTGGGGGGGGGGGGGGAGGTTACCAAACGAAATCAACCACTTACCAACTTTTGTGGGAAGGGGGTAGGGAGCTAGTAGAATTTTTTCTCGGTGATCATGTCTTATATATGAAAAACAAGAAAAGAAAAAACAAAAACGAGTTCTTTAATCAACAGGAACACCGAAGGCATGGAGATCCGGGAGGGAAAAGGGTCATTACCATTAATAGATATATGGATTACTGAATCATAAGCCCAGCTTCTTGGTAGCAAACAACAGAAAAATAAGAGAAATCATTTTCTTTCAAAATAATAAATGAAACAGAAAACAAAATTAATGTGAAAGTTATATAAGATTTTTCCTTCTTCTTATACTGCTTTCGACTTTTTATTACAGCACTGTCAGTTTTGTTTTTGTTTGGGGTTTTGTTATTTTAAACTCTCTCTCTCTCTCTCTCTCTCTCTCTCTCTCTCTCTCTCTCTCTCTCTCTCTCTCTCTCTCTCTCTCCTCTCTCTCTTCTCTCTCTCTCTCTCTCAGGATAGCCTAGTGGTCAGAACATTGCGCTGGCAATTTGACGACCCGGGTTCGAGTCCGGTCGAGGAGATTTTTCTCCTGGAGTTAACATCAGTGCTGACTTCACTCTCCCCGTAAGTCCTTCGGATGAGACTTTAAACCGAGGCCCCGTGTGCAAACGCACGCAGAACATCTTGCGCACACGTTAAATCCTGTTCTGCCTTTCGTAAGAGTAGGCCATCGTGTGCCGGTGGGAACAGATGACATTTACAAAACTACATACACACGGGGACTGGACGTAAAAAAGCACAAGAGTGCTTATTCCATTATCTTCGGTAAGCCTATAAAAGAATAAATAAAACCAAATAAATCAAATCAAATCAAATCAAATCCCTCTCTCTCCCTCTTTCAAGCACGGCGCGCACACACACACACACACACACACACACACACCAGGACTGGGGTGGGGGGTAGGGGGGAGCTCTGCTGTTTTCTTACATTTTATCGTGAAACGACAACTGAGTGAAGTTCTTACTTATTGCAGTGAAATAGAGTTATCCCATCTTGACCCGTGCTGTGGGGTTGAGCTGACCAGTTGCGCTTATATAAGTTAGCCATTTTGAACGCTGCTGAGACAAGGAATGGTTTTTTTGTGGCATCAGTGGGTCGTGGTCCTCGATTCTACAAAAATGGTAAGTATTATGCTCTTCTTGAAGTGACGGCATAGAAAATAATTAAATAGCATTGCTATTGTCATCGTCACGTAGTCTGGATCCAAGCAACTAGATTGGCCCGGTACTTTTGATCTGGGGACAGGTGATTGACTCCGACTGAGTTTCCGTGAATTTAATTTTTTTAAAAGCAGGTGTGGACCCAGCCCTTCAAACATTGTAGGAACTTTGATTAAAGTAAGTTTATTTGGATATCCTAGAACAACAAGTTATATCTTTTTTTTTATACTATAATATACATTTTCCATAAAATGGTCATGACTTAAAAGGTTGTATTTTTAAAAAATCGTTCAAAAAGTTTCCCCCCCCCTGACTAGTTTTACTACCCAGGCTGATACATGTAGCTAACACATGCTCAACATCTTGAAAATATTAAGAAACCATGGCCAATACATAAATTGCCCCCCCCCCCCCCCCAAATTTTTATATAAAAAAAGGGGGGGGGAGGGGGCTAGGAGAGA
>CM060341.1:34109603-34115330 GCA_030674155.1 Stramonita haemastoma | reverse complement strand
ACTGGAGGATGCAGAACTGACATCACACACTGGACAGACAGAGGAAGAACTGGAGGATGCAGAACTGACATCACACACTGGACAGACAGAGGAAGAACTGGAGGATGCAGAACTAACATCACAGACTGGACAGATAGAGGAAGAACTGGAGGATGCAGAACTCACATCACAGACTGGACAGACAGACAGAGCAAGAACTGGAGGATGCAGAACTCACATCACAGACTGGACAGACAGACAGAGCAAGAACTGGAGGATGCAGAACATCACAGACTGGACAAACAGAGGAAGAACTGGATGAGGCAGAACTCACATCACAGACTGGACAGACAGGCCTGGACATGGCTGTGCTGTTGCTGGGAAAGGCTGAAGACAGACAGACAGACAGACAGACAGACAGACAGACAGACAGACCAGCCTGGAGTGAAGTATCGATAAATGAGTCCTGCATGTTCCCCTGATGACCATCTTGGTCAAGCGACAGCTAATGATGCTGCCGCTGCTTTTAATGATGATGATGATGATGATGATGATGATGAAGAAGAAGAAGAAGAAGAAGAAGAAGAAGAAGAAGAAGAAGAAGAAGAAGAAGAAGAAGAAGAAAATGATGATGATGATGATGATGATGATGATGATGATGATGATGATGATGATAATAATATAAATTTAAAATAATGATAATAAACTCTAATCATAATGATAATAATAATAGTAGTAATAATAATGTGTGTGTGTGTGTAGAAGAGAGAGAGAGAGAGAGAGGAGAGAGAGAGAGAGAGAGAGAGAGAGAGAGAGAGAGAGAGAGAGAGAGAGAGAGAGAGAGAGAGAGAGAGAGAGAGAGAGAGAGAGAGAGTCTCCTTTTTTCAAACCGAAGCCGTAAGCCTACTACAATCAACAAAACCAAAAAAAAAACACACCGAAAAAAAACCCTGCCGAACTTAAGCACCGCACAGGACATAATCAAAACACTATTTTGCACCTACTTCTAAATGCCATGAACGGTCCAACTCCCTTTCCCCCCACTGAAGGAAATAAGGGGTGGAACGCACCCGGGGTTTAGGATATTGCAGAAACCACCCAGGATTTTGTTAGGGAGGGGCAGAAATGAGCCAGGGTACAAAGACAGCACTGTTCGGTTACTAGCCTCAAACATACACTGTATTGCTGTGCTCTCTCTCTCTCTGTCTCTGTCTCTCTCTGTCTCTCTCTCTCTGTCTCTCTCTCTCTCTGTCTCTCTCTGTCTCTGTATCTCTCTCTCTCCTGCCCTCCCTCCCTCTCTGTTTCTGTCTCTGTCTCTTTCTGGCTGGACTTGGCAAGGTTTTAGGAGAAGGGAGAGGGTGGGGGAAAGAGATAATTGTCTGGTTTAGATTGCTGCCTCGACCTCTAACTCCCCGTGAAAAGTTTTCTTTCGCCTGATAGAAGAGTAGCTGAACGTGGCAATCGATTGAAAAGCTGACATTGGCTTCTCTCTCTCTCTCTCTCTCCCTCTCTCTCTCTGTCTCTCCTTTTCTGTTTAACGCGAAGAAAGGGTATTGAGTGTAGCGAGCAAAGGGAAGAGGAGAATATATTAATTCAGTCCTCAGAAGCAAGCACACACACACACACACACTAAAGTCTCTTCACTCCTCTGAATCCTCTCCCTCTCTCTCTCCTTCTCTCTCTCTCTCTCTCTGGTGGTGTTCCTATCCACAGTAGAGGCACACAAGCCCGTTTGAAAAGGTTGAGAAGGGTGGTGTTCTTTTTTTTCTTTCTTTTTTTTCTCCTTCTCATTTCAATCGCTACGTTTTCATAGTTGCAACAAAAACATTTGTTCCTGGCAATAAATATTATAATGATATGAACCGGTTTCCCTTTTGTTACCTTAGTTCATAAATCCTCGACCTTCGAAACGGTCTCTCTTTTTTTGGAGGAGGGTGTGTGGGTGTGTGTGTGTGGAGGGGGGGGGGGTCCCTCTTGGCTGGGGTATTCTCGCTGCGAAGAAAAGACTTTTTTACCCTTCTTCCTTTTGGCCGCCATTCTGACAAGGAGCGTTTTTCAACTCTCCATTCAAGGAGAGCAGACAAAAGGGAGGTCAGGCGTTGTCACAAAGTCAATTTCTCTCTCTCTCTCTCTCTCTCTCTCTCTCTCTCTCTCTCTCTCTCTCTCTCTAAAAAAAAAAAAAAAAAAAAAATCGTCCGCGAGCAACAGTTTGAGCTACTATAGGGGGGGCAAAAATCCTCTTGCCGATTTATTACACGCTTCTCAGTCGCTCCGCTTGGTTCTTTCGGTGTCGTCTTTGTCACCTACGTGTTTCCTTGTGTCGCACATATTGATTGGCAGCACCCCGGCCTATTCAAATTGGGACAAGAAATACCAATCAAAAAATCTACATCCCCCCCCCTCCATGCATGCATGAGTGCGCCGCATGCGGAAAAAAAAGCGTGTGTGTGTGTGTGTAGGCTACATGTAGTGTGTGTGTTGTGTGTGTGTGTGTGTGTGTGGGGGGGGGGTGTGTGTGTGTGTGTATGTGTGTGTGTTTGGTGTGTGTGTGTGTTGTGTGTGTGTGTGTGTGTGTGTTGTGTGTGTGCGTGCGTGCGTGGTGTGTGTGTGTGTGTGTGTGTGTGTGTGTGTGTGTGGTGTGTGTGTGTGTGTGTGTGTGTGTGTGTGTGTGTGTGTGTGTGTGTGTGTGTGTGTGTGTGTGTGTGTGTGTGTGTGTGGACTACGCAAGTACACTTATTCAACCCCACGGTTTTTTGTCCTTGTTCTGTTCCACCCCCACCCCTCCTCCCACCTCTTCCTCCCACCTCCCCCCCAATACCCCCCTCCTACCCCCTACCCCCTTCACTGCCATGTTTTTTTGCATACTTAACAGCATTTTGACAAGCAGTGAAGAGGTAAGGGCACTGAGTGTGAAGGTAGGGAGGTGCATTCCTTGTGATTGGATTAAAATTATTATTTCCAAGGGGTTCGTTCTTCACAGGTTGGCTAGTATGTTTTGATGAAAAGGTTTCAGGGTGGGTTTGGGGTTGGGATTTTTTTTTTTTTTTTTTGGGGGGGGGGGACGGTGTTCAATCATCAAGTAGATTATTTCGTTTGGGGGAGTAGTTTAAAAGTTGTTCATTATTCTTGTCAACACACATCTCTGTCTCTGTGTTTGTCTGTCTGTGTCTTGTTCTCTTTATCTCTGTTTCTGTATATGTTTCTGTCTCTGTTTTTGTCTTTCTCTTTCTGCCTCTGTGTGTGTGTGTGTGTGTGTGTGTGTGTGTGTGTGTGTGTGTGTGTGTGTGTGTGTGTGTGTGTGTGTGTGTGTGTATCTTTCCCTTAAGTACCTATGCCTAATTTCCTTTTCTTTATATCTATGACATTTTGTTCCTGTGTATTTTGGCTACAGCTACTGTGACCAGCTAGAAAATAAGGACCCACAAAAGAATGGAACCCTCTATCCATCCCCTCCCCTCCCCTCCACCGAATACCTTCTCTAATAGTTCTCGTATAGGAGGCAGAAAAGTCACCTGGCCAGAGCTCACATGCTGCCCACAGGTAGGTAGATCTGGTACCTACCTGAAAGATAAGGTCGTCCAACAAGCCCCTGGAAGAAATAAGGCAAAGGAGGCCTTACCGGTGCCCAATTGTCTAATCGAAGCAAGACTCCTGGCACGTGGTAAGCTGGTCAGTCCCTACAAATAGCTTAGGAGGCTGGGGGGCCTGGGAGGCTAGGCTAGACTAGGCTAGCACAAACACCAAGAGACCATGACACACTGAGGCCACCACACATAGAATCTGGACTTAAATAAAGGCAGTGAAAGGAAAGCGAGTGTCAGCATCTAGAACAGTAGTGGTGCCAGGAAAAACAAGTTAGAAGTAAAGAGTGAATCAAGAATCCAGTTAGCAGTACAGAGTTAAAACTGAATTTAGAAGAGTAGTCAATGATTATTGTAGAAAGAATTAGGGGATTCAAACCTGTAGCAATCGTGTGAGACATGTAGTGCCAAAGTCTCGGGAGATCCAGGTAAAAAGGTAAAGGTAAAGGTAGAGGTGTCCCATAACCTGTGTGGTCGTAGGGGAGCGAGGCATCAGAGACCTCAGCTTCTCTAGGGGCCAGCATGTTGAGGGCGGCGCCCATCTCCTTCCTCTCTCTCTCTCTCTCTCTCTCTCTCTCTCTCTCTCTCTCTCTCTCTCTCTCTCTCTCTCTCTCTCTCTCTCTCTCTCTCTCTCTCTCTCTGCTTTACCTTCCCTGACCCTAAAGAGATCTAGGTGCAGGTAAGGGAACCTATTTTATGCTTTACTTGTTGTGTTGGTGTAATGAGCATGCTTTAAAAAATAAATAAATGTCAATTTTGAAAATGCCTCAGTCTTGATTGTATGTGTCTAGGATGCAATTTGTGTGTTATTTCCTTCTATCTGTGCCTCGTCTACACCCTCATTCCCTAAACTATCTTCCCGTTCGAGGAGATTTTTCTCCTGGAATTAACATCAGTGCTGACTTCACTCTCCCCCAAAGTCCTTCGGGTGAGACTATAAACCGAGATCCTGTGTGCGAACGCACGCAGAACATCTTGCGCACACGTTAAATCCTGTTCTGCTTTTCGTAAGAGTAAGCCATCGTGTGCTGGTGGGAACAGATGACACGATTTACAAAACTGCATACACACGGGGACTGGATGTAAAAAAGCACAAGAGTGCTTATCCCATTATCCTCGATATAAAAGAATAAAATAAATGAATAAATAGATAAATAAATAAATAAATTCTTCTACTGTCTGTCCCTTTCCTGTGGTGCTACATCCCCATAGCAGCATTGTAGCAGGTTTAAAGGTAATAACATCAGGACCTAGAGTTCTGCTCGTCTGCTTACCACTGGGTCGACAACGAGAGATTCAAACCCAAGATCCCACAGAGAAGACATCTCAGAACATGTCGCGCCATGATAGAATGCTCTTGAAACCCCACCATGTTCACACAAACAAACAAACAAACGAACAAAAAAGCACTCTCTTGAAACTTTTTTTCACACAAACAAAAAAGAAAAGAAAAATGTGTCTCATAACCTATGGGGTTGTTGGGGAGCGAAGCATCAGAGACCTCAGCTTCTCTAGGGGGCCAGCATATGAAGGGCGGCGTCCATCTCCTCTCCCTCGTGGCTTTACCTTCCTCGTTCCTATAGAGGGCATGTACCTATTTACAGCTGGGTGAACTGGGAGACTGTACTGAAGCCAAGGCACATGAACAGCCACCCATCTATTTGGTAACCTCGCTCAATGCTACTTAACCTTAGCTTGGGGAGAGCGAGTACTCTGACCAGGGAGATATCCCAGCTCCCCCCAGCTTTAAATCTGAAACCTCATTCATACCAACAAACTAAAAACACACAAACGAAAGAACTACTCTCAAATCTCACCATGCTTACACCAACCAACCAACCAACAAACCAACACCTCTGAAATATCCATCACACTGGTACCAACCAAAAAAAAAAAACCCCCACAAACGGAAGAACATCTTGCACATACACACGTTAAAACCCGTTCCACTATTCTGAAGAGTAGGCCATTGTGTGCCAGTAGGAACGGATAACAAAACTGCAAACACACGGGGGACTAGATGTAAAAAAAAGAAAAGGACGAGTGGTTATTCCATTATTCTCAACAACAAAAATGTTTAACCCCCCCCACCCCCCAAAAAAAAGCAAAATCTCCTCTCAACTCCCCCACCCCCTTTATTTTATTTTCCTTTTATTTATTTATTCTT
>CM060341.1:34099603-34104603 GCA_030674155.1 Stramonita haemastoma | reverse complement strand
TACATTTTCAATTGTTCATTTATTTTTGTGTTGAATAATGTATAAAGTCTTAGAATGTCGGGCTTTTTATTAGATAGCTGTAGCAATAATCAGCAGTCACGTTGTATGAAATCTTGAAGGATTTTCATAGCATCTACTTGAGCACCCTTCATCAGTGTTAGCTACACTGCAAAAACAGAAATTTGCCTATTTTTCAGCGATAAAAGATAAAAAGGTGTCCCATAACCTATATAGTCGTTGGGGAGCGAGGTGTTAGCTTCTCTAGGGGCCAGCATATTGAAGGCTGAGCCTATCTCTTCTCCCTCGCTGCTTTACCTTCCCTGAACCTAAAGAGTGCAGGTACCCTTCGACAGCTGAGTGAACTGGGGGGGGGGGGACTATACTAAAGCCAAGGCGTGCAAACGATCACCCATCCACTTGGTAACCATACTCAAAGCTGCTTAACCTTATCTTGGGGAAAGCGAGTGCTCTGACCACTGAGCTACCTCGTCCCCAGGATGGGATAACTCGGTGGTTTTCTATGCAGCAAAAGGAGTCCTGGATGTGGCCAATTTTCAGAGACTTCATAATCAAGCAGACTAGTGTTACACCACTGCCAAAAAAAAAAGCCAGAAGATGAGACAGCAAAAAGAAAGTAAAACCTTTATCACACTGTTCATTTCTGCAAACCCTTTTTGTATCAATTTCTAAAAGCCAAGAACAACAAAAAAAGGTCACAACAAAACTTAACTCTCCACACGCCCATTCAGGCAAACATTAATCAGCCCATTGTTAAGACATGGGGGAAACTTGTTGTTCAAAACACAACGTTTCTTTTGTTTCCTTTTGTTGTTGTGTTTAGCAGGCATGCGCAGAGAGAGAGAGAGAGTGGTCAGCAACCGGAAATTGAAAAGAGGCGAAGCAGAAGAGAAGAATGCGTTGGGTCGATGGCTTAAAGCGTGTCTGTCTAACTCGGCTGAGGAGGAAAGGGCGTGAGTTATTGCAGGGGACTGGTCCCCTTTCTGCAGACAATTAACAGGGCAACAATGAAAAAAAATGACCCCTCACATCAAATGTATCGTTTACCTCTTTGTCATGTGTGATATTCAGGAAGTAGAAGGAATTTCGGGTGGCAGATTCTTGCGTCAGTCTCGTTTTTGTTTTTGTTTTTTGTTTTGGTTTTGTTTTGTTTTTTCTGAGGTTGTGTTCTTCTCTGACATGACAAGACTTGTTTTGTTTGTGCCCTTCTATTTACCAGTTACTTTTTTTGTTAAACTGCAGAGACAGTTTGGGGTCATGTATTGCAGAGAGACTTTGTAGAGTAGTGTCGTGTGTTGTATTGTTTTGTGTTGTATTGCATGGTGTTGTACTGCAATGTGCTGTATTGCATGGCGTTGTATTGTGTTGTATCGTATTGTATTATATCTGTTTGTTTTTCATTGTTTTGTGCTGTTTTGTGTTGTATTGTATTCTATTGTTTTGTAATGTATGGTATTGTATCGTATCATATTGAATTAAATTGTATTGAATAGTATTGTATTGCACTCTACTGTAGTGAATTGTCGTGTAATAATTATAATACTTTCAGTCACAGCAGAGTTTATGGAGCATGAAATTTGAGCCGATGAAATAATCAATTCACTCATTATTTCATCAAGAAATTGATCAAAGAGTTAAATTGACCAATCAAATTAATACAAATCTTCTCCTCAAGTTATCCTCAGCACTGTAGCTTATCAATTAATGGTGATGATGATGCCATGCCAGTCACAGAGACGCCAACAGGAACAACACGACAAGAGCTGTCCCTATCACAGAACACGCCATACAACAGTTGACACCTCCCCCATCATTTCCTGGAGTATTCCTCCCCCTTCCCCTCTCCCCCTCTCCCCTCCCCCCCCCCCCACCCCACCCCCCCGCCCCCCTCTTTCGTCTTGGCCAAAACTCGGAACACGGAGTGTGGCGTCACAGCCATGCATAGGGGAAAGGGGGGGAAGGGGAGTGGTCGGAGACGGAAATTGAAATGAAGTGAAGCAGAGAGAGAGAAGAATGCTGAGGGTTAAGAGAGAGAGAACACGACTCATTGGTTTGGTTTGGGTGGAGGGGCGGGGGTGGGGGTGGGGGGCAGGGGGAGGGGGGTGAAGGGGGGAGGAAGAAGTTCTTACAGGAACCTCTTCCACATGACAGTAGCTTTGAACAATTACCACAGCCTTTGATGATATATGTTCTATCCAAAAGTGATTTGAATCGTTAAGGGGAAAAAATACATGTATGTTTAATTCATTTCAATGCAGTGTAAACCAAATCCTTTATTATTTCACAAATAGATAAATTCATGTGGGTTACAAGCCATACACACAAAAAAGAATATGTAAAAAAAATTGATCACATAAGAATACCACTGCATAATATTTGAACACCACCTCGCATACATTACTGGATAATATATCAATAAATCTATTATAATCATTATATAAAAGGAGGACCCCAATTTCAGCTTTTTTGCCCTTTCTGGTATTCGAAGATATCAAATGATACAAATGTCACTGGCAGGTCTGCACTTGAAGTTGACCTGGGAGATGGTAAACAAAACAAAATCCCTACTTTTCATTTACCAGACACCAGAGATTCGAACTCATGATTTTATGGACCCCCGGGATTGGGCGCCCTAACCACTTGGCAATAGTGTCCATCCAAACAATTCAAAGGAATCTAGTCAGATCATTGATTCAACAAACGAGTAGTTAAAGCCGTTTGAGTTCCATTCCATGGGTCCATGAAGTCGTGGGTTTGAATCTCGGTGGTGTCTGGTGAATTAAGGGTTGGAGATTCTTACGATCTTCCAGGTCAACTTCAAACGCAGTCCTGCCAGTGCCTTAATCTCCTTCGTGTGTATATATACACACATACAGAAGATCAAAGGTGCATGTTAAATATCCCGTAAATTATGTCAGCGTTCATGGGATTACGGAAACACGAACATACCCAACATACATCCGTGAAGTCGGAATGCAGCTACCTGCATGGTGGAGGGTGAGAGGGGGGGGGGGGGCGGGAAACGATCACATATGCAAAAATCTCACCAATGGTAAACCTCAGAGCTCTCTCTAAGCCGAGGAACAACCGAATAATAATCAAGACAAACAAGGCTGGACTATATCACCAACAGCGGAGGGCCGCCATTTTCCCTCAGTTATCAAAGACAAGCAGAAGAAAAATGGACTTCCGCCTGAACGTCCACTACCATGAATAATGCAGCGGTCACGCGCACCAACCAGCTCATGAATATGCAGGAGGGGAAGGAAGGACACGGTCATTACGGTCAGTCAGCGTTCAGGCGAGGAGGAGGAGGAGGAGGAGTGGACGCTGGCTTCACTGGCTGAAATTACATCAGTGTCGTCTGCCCGTGACAATGACCATGATGATTATTATTATTATCTCAGCTAGTATGGCTCCTTAACTGAAAGGTCTTGCTATCTCTCCTTAAAAAAATGACAAATGGGGCGAGCGTGATAGCCTCAACTCAATTTAACTGTCTTCATCGCTTCTGTCATCAGTAGGAGCTCCATGCAATGCCACCACCTCCAGGGTTCACCATCTTTCTTTGTCTCTACTGAGTTCTACGATCTCCTGTAGTCCTCCCAGACCACTGTTCTCAGTGATGTTGGCAATGTAGGATGTTGGTGGTCTGCCTCTTTTTTTTCCTTCTGCCCCCAACCTTACTTACCTTGGACAAGTGTCGTCATCAGACTTGTCTGTGTGTTTTCTGTTTGCATGACAAACATACCTCAGGCTGTGCTTGTCAAATTCAGCCGATATTACTTTGTCTTTGCACTGAGAGTTCATCAAGAATGCTTTCATTTGTTGTTCTGTGTGACTGTTTGTTTCTTAAAAGTCCCCTGTAGTACCCCATTTTGGCTGTGTCAGTTTGTCTCTTTCCAATAGTCGGTGTGTCCAGGCAGAGGAGGCAGATGCTGTTTCTGAAACTGGGCAGAAATTTAAATTATAGTGAAGATGCCTTGCCCACAGCACACCGCCACTCTCTCGGCCAAGAGGGCATAAGGACAGACAGCATTGGAGATGTTCTCCAAAGGCCAACTAGCCCTCCAGGGCTGCAGCAGCACATAAGCGCTGTGGAAGTCAAGTCTCCTAGTCAGAGAGTCATAGTACATCACTAAAGACTAAACTGTAAAGTGGAATTCCATGAGTGGGAAAGAAAGCCACTGATCATACAGCCTCTCACTTTGCTGTTGCCCCCCAGTGTCAATGGTTTAATCAAGAACTGTGATAAAGCCACTGATCATACAGCCTCTCACTTTGCTGTTGCCCCCAGCCTCAATGGTTTAATCAAGATCTGTGATAAAGCCACTGATCATACAGCCTCTCACTTTGCTGTTGCCCCCAGCCTCAATGGTTTAATCAAGAACTGAGATAAAGTCACTGATCATACAGCCTCTCACTTTGCTGTTGCCCCCAGAGTCAATGGTTTAATCAAGAACTGGGATAAAGCCCAGGCGCTGAAGGCACGTTGCCAACACTTCAGTCTAAACCATTCCAACAGAACAACAGACAATCAAGATGGACAAACAATTTGCTCATTTTATAATTATAGCAGACCAGGGATCGAACCCTGAACCTATCCCAGAAAGTCGACATGGGGGCTACCTTAATGATGAGTAAAAAATGGTCCCATACGCAAAATCTCACCATTGGTAAACCTAGCTGGGAACTTTAGCCCGAGGAGAAAAAAAACACAAAAAAACATAACCTTTTAAATTTGAGTCCAGCACTCAAGAAAACGAGCTAGTCTACATCTAGATCTAGTCAGGACCCTGTCTGTCCTTTCAAGATGCTTCAAGAAAAATATAGGAACGTAGAAAGTGTTAGGAACACGAAAAAAGACAACAAACAAAAAAAGAAAGACAGACAACACCCCCCCCACACACACACACACAAAACAGACATGTACAACAACAAAAAAGAGAGAAAAGTTAAAAGAATCTGGAGATAAAATCAGA
>CM060341.1:34084603-34087103 GCA_030674155.1 Stramonita haemastoma | reverse complement strand
GACCTGTCATGGGCCTTCAACTTGACCTGTCATGGGCCTTCAACTTGACCTGTCATGGGCCTTCAACTTGACCTGTCATGGGCCTTCAACTTGATCTGTCATGGGCCTTCAACTTGACCTGTCATGGGCCTTCAACTTGACCTGTCATGGGCCTGTAGTCCCATGCACTCAGCCAGCCTATTTACTGCCTGTCCAGTCTTTGACACTCACCATCTGTCCATTGACAAAAACGCATGTATGCGGGGATTGGATGTAAAACAAGCACACCAATCTCAATCCATTATCTTCTAAATAAAAAGAAATCAGGTTAAAAAAATCTCTGTTTGTCTGTCTGTCTGTCTGTCTGTCTGTCTGTCTGTCTGTCTGTCTCTGTCTGACTGAGTGTCTGACTGTCTATCTGTCTGTCTGTATCTGTCTGTATCTGTCTGTCTGTCTGTCTGTCTGTCTGTCTCTCTCTGTGCATCCATGCACACACACACACACGTGTGTGTGTGTGTGTGTGTGTGTGTGTGTGTGTGTGTGTGTGTGTGTGTGTGTGTGTGTGTGTGCGTGCGTGCGTGCGCGCGCACGCACGCATGCACGCGAGAATGCACATGCACATAATACATGTGCTTTTAAAAACTCGCTGCCAACAATTTTATGCCATACAAATCCTGCATTTTTTAAGCCTGTCAGGGGGTAGTAGGTAAAGCAACTAATGCGAAACTCTACTACTATCATTTTACTGGTTGGGGATGGGGGGGGGGGGGGGGGGGGGGGGGGGGGGGAGGGGGAGGAGAGAACACTTTCAATTCAGGACCCTTAATTAAGCTCATCCAACTTTCATGGCCTTTAAATGGTTTTTTCACTGTCCAACCGTTGTTTGACTGCTGTCATGCACAATCCTCTGCCTCTTTTACACCTCAGCAAACACAGTATAATGATCTCTGTCCCTCCCTGGCACTTTCCACAGGAGTGATAACGCTATAGATAACGTTGTTGACGTGGTGAAATATTGAGTAGACCTAGCTCTTCTCTTCTATTTTTCTCTGTCTGCTGAAACAAAAACGGTTTGTAGGTGCTTACATGGTCTGTTAACTCCTGGTTTTTGTTTTTTGGGAGTTCCACAGTAGTGGCGACCTAGTTTCCAACCATTGTGTATGTATTTTTGTGAAAGAAAGGAAAAAAGCAGGCAAGGGAGAGAGGGGGGTTTAGGGGGATGGGGGGTTGGGGTGGGGTGGAGGTAGGAGGGGTGTAATTTCACAGTCCCTGAATCTCTCTCTCTCTCTGTCTCTTTCTTCTGTCTGTCTGTCTGTCTGTCTGTCTCTGTCTCTAACCCCTCTCTCTCCCTCTCTTCTCTCTCTCTCTGTCTCTCTGTCTGTCTATCTGTCTGTCTCTCTGTCTGCCTGTCTGTCTTTCTGTTTCTCTCTCTCTCTCTCTGTCTCTTTCAATGACTGTCTGTCTATCTGTCTGTCTGTCTGTCTGTCTGTCTGTCTGTCTCTCTCTCTCTCTCTCTCCCTCTCTCTCTCTCTCTCTCTCTCTCTCTCTCTCTCTCTCTCCTCTCTCTCCTCTCTCTCTCTCTCTCTCTCTGGGTTCCCTTGTTACTGGGTGGGGTGCACGTGCAGTGCCTGGTTTTTCTCCTGTGCTTGTGACTTTGACAGGGGGTCTTGCCTGCTGGCCTCAGCTGACACCTTTCCCTCTGCACAGCAGCTTATTTCATTGTTCAGGTTGTGTAGGCTGGGTATGTTTGTACCTCCATAACCCACCAAACGCTGAAAAGATATAAGGGATCTTTATTGTGTACATTTGACCTTCTGCATCTATATATATAAATATTTGTTTTATTTATTTATTCTTTTATATCGAGGATAATGGAACAAGCACTTGTATGTTGGGTTGTTTTTTTACATCCAGTCTCTGTGTGTATGCTGTTTTGTAAATTTTGTCGTCTGTTCCCAAAGAATAGAGGGACTGGTAGATCTGCACATGAAACTGACCTGGGAGATTGTAAAATCCCCCCCCCCCTTTTTTTTTTTTTTAGTCACAGATGCCTCCAAGATTTGAACCAAAGGACTTCAAGGACCCTCTGGATTTTATTCAGTTATAACTACTTGGCTATGAGTCTTTCCGTCATTTTCTGGCAGAGTAAACTACTGTGACTGTAAACCTTTTGTTATGTAGTGCATGCAACACAGCACTTATTTTCTTTTACTTGTATTCAAGCCCAGGTTTGAGCCATTACCAAGATGCCCATTCGAGGGGATTTTTTTTTCACCTGGAGTTTAACATCAGTACCGTCTCCACTCTCACTGAAGTCATTCAAATGAGACTATAAACCATGATCCTGTGTGCAAATGCACACAGAAGGTCTTGTGCACATGCTAAAACCTGTTCCACTTTTTGAAAGAGTATTCCATTTGTACCAGCAGGAACAGATGACAAAGTGTGCAAAACTGGATGCACATGGGAAGTGATGCAAAAAACAACAGTAGTGCTATTCCATTATCTTAAAAAAAACTAA
>CM060341.1:34079797-34084503 GCA_030674155.1 Stramonita haemastoma | reverse complement strand
GAAAGAAGCGTGTAAGGTTCAAATTAGCTTTTTATCCTCTGCGTTCCCGTATCTGGTGAGTAGATGGACATCTATACGGAAGGTGGCAGGATGGTTAAGAGTTCGCCTGCCAAAAAAAGTAAACCGTGAGGTTCTGGGTCCATTCCCAGCCTTGCCCTTTCTTCCCAATTTTTGCCCAAAAAAAAGTCGAACTGAATGTCAAAGTAAATCGGATGAGACTATAAACCGAGGCCCTGTGTGCAAAACCCACGCAGAGCATCTTGCGCACACGTTTAAAACCCGTTCCCCCTTTCGGAAAGAGCAGGCCATTGTGTGCTGGTAGGAGCGGATGCCCAAAATTATTTTAAAAAAAAAAAAACCCAAAACATGCACACAGGTGTCGTGCTTAGACACCATCCCTGAGGAAAAATCGGGGATTGGAGTCCTCAAATTGAAAATAACCGTTCATCATTACGAACAATTTTAAAAGGAACCGGCTTTCAATTCGTGGATGAGTAATGGTACATAGTACTGTTGCACTTGTTGTTCTCTAAAGCACCAAAAGCATGTTTGCCTTGAAAAAAAGTTCCTCAATAAGACTAACAACAGCAACAACAACAATCAATCAATCAATCAATCAAACAAACACAAGTCCAAAAAAGAAACCCCACACAAAACCACACAAAACCAAACAAAAAAATAAGTCCACCGTGAAATTATCTGAGACTATTTAGGGAGATCACAAAACAATACAAACACGAATACTTTATAACCTTTAAAACAGAAACAAAAAGTATTAGTATTCGTATTCCCATCTCCTCTCCCCAGAGAGAAATTCCTCAGGGAATCTACAATAGCCAACTGATGTTTAATATTCTACAACCTCATCTTCCACTGCATTATAACACACTGAAAAGAACACAAAAAGAAATAGAAAAATGGTAGACGTGTGTGTAAGGGAGGGAGGGAGGGGGGGTGTAGGGAAGGGATGTGGGGGGGGGAGGGGGAGAAGCATGATCCGTTTTGTGTTTATTGGAATGAATACAGAAACAAAGAATGGCTAGCCAGAGCCCCACTGACAAGACAAAGAGAGCCATTTAAAGTTGATGAATGTTTCATCAGCCTCCTCTCTTTCCTGGCTAGGCTAACAAGAGTGGCAGGGGATGGGGGGGGGAGTGTTAGGGGGGAGGGGGGGTTGGGGGGGTGGAAGTATTGGACAGTGAATGGAAGACAGTCTTCCTTTACACTACTGCCTTCCCCCTTCCCTTCCCTTCCCTTCCCTTCCCTAACAGTGTGTGTGGACATGACAAGTACAACTGACTGCAGTGTACAGACACTAAACATCAACAGTGCATGTGAATTTGAGAGATTGAGTGAATAAATGATTGAATGAATGAATAATTTTTATTTTTCAAGGGTGACAGATAAGCATTCATATACTTTTTTCATCCGGCTCTTGCCTTGATTAGGGACTATCAAAACTTGTTTTTCTTGTTCTTCTTCTTCTTCTTCTTTTTCTTCTTCTTCTTCTTCTTCTTCTTCTTCTTCTTCTTCTTCTTCTTCTCTTCTTCTTCTTCTTCTTCTTCTTCTTCTTCTTCTTCTTCTTTTTTTCTTCTTCTTCTTCTTCGCAATTCTTCGTAGCATTCTTCTTAGCATTCTTCTTCTTTGTCGCAATTCTTTGTCGTAATTCTTCTTCTTCTTCTTCTTCTTCTTCTTCTTCTTCTTCTTCTTCTTCTCTTCTCCTTCTTCTTCTTCTTCTTCTTCTTCTTCTTCTTCTCTTCTTCTTCGCAATTCTTCTTCTTCTTCGCAATTCTTCTTCTTCTTCGCAATTCTTCCTCTTCCTCTTCCTCCTCTTCTTCTTTGTCGCAATTCTTTGTCACAATTTTTCTTCTTCTTCTTCTTCTTCTTCTTCTTCTTCTTCTTCTTCTTCTTCTTCTTCTTCTTCTTCGTCTTCTTCTTCGTCTTCTTCTTCTTCTTCTTCTTCTTCTTCTTCTTCTTCTTCTTCTTCTTCTTCTTCTTCTTCTTCTTCTTCTTCTTCTTCTTCTTCTTCTTCTTCTTTTCGCATTCTTCTTCGCATTCTTCTCCGCATTCTTCTTCGCATTCTTCTTCGCATTCTTTGCATTCTTCTTCGCATTCTCCTTCTTCTTTGAATTCTTCTTCGCATTCTTCTTTACATTCTTCTTTTCTTCTTTGCATTTTCATTTCTCTTTTCATTCTTCTTCTTGGCATGTTTTTAGGTAGGAACGCTTAAACAGCAAATGTTATTATCTATCATATCAGCGTAAAGGAGTCACACTGCTGTTAAGCGCCTGATACAAGTCAGGCCCAGGGCATCTATCTGACTTTAGCCTGGGAGAGAGAACTGTTATCTTTGAAGTCTTTCTATAAAAAAATTAAAAAAAGACAGGAGCATGAACCAAGAAGACGGAAAAGGGGCAAAGAGGAGGAGGGGACAGGAAGAAAAGGAAGTAGATCTAGGCACAAATCAAAGAGAAGGATAGACAAGAAGAAATTCCTAGCACAGAATCTCTCCAGAAGGTGGGAATGCTATTTTATACTGACAGCCCCCCCCCTCCTCCCCCCCCCCCCCCCCCCCCAATACATCCCCCACAAGGGAAAGAGATAAGATTGACAGACAAACTCGGATCATTTTGTCACTTTTCTATATTGAGCGTGCGGCAGCAGCAGTCATTTCTGAAAAAAAGAACATCGAGAGAAAAAAAAAAGTGAAGCTGTGTAATCTCTTTGGAGAGAAATAGCTTGTGCCGCGTGTTGGGGCTGTGTCTCAATGTCTCCATTAGGACAGAACGTGACAGGGCATTCATCATGAGGGTTGGAAGTCTCTGCCAGTAGTGCTGCTGAACTCAACTACGTGGAACATTTCTAAGGCGATTATTGCCCTCAATTCAACATGTAGATATTTTATTGGAAATGCTGTTGTGTCTTTCGGGCCTATACCTATTTTTCTCTTTTTTTTTGGTCTCTGACCTATATCTGCAACAACAATAACAACAACAAAGAAAAAAAAAAGAAAAAAAAACATGAAAAAAAGAAACCCTTATCCCTTTTGAATGAAATGACATATTCATTAAATAAATGATTAAACAGGGTAGGAATAGTTTTTTTTTGGTTTTAATTATTGTTCCTAGGTTAGAGGTCGAGGTTCACCAATGGCGCAGGATTTTTTTTTGCATATGCCACTGTGTTCACCCTTTAGCAAGGTAGCTGCATTCCAACTTCAGAGATTGTGTCTAAAAACAAACACCTGTAGGTATATCTTTAAAAAAAATTCTTATCCCTTCCTACTGGCTTTTCGTAAGAGTAGGAGGCCATTGTGTGCCGGTGGGAACAGATGACATTTACAAAATGCATACAGACAGGGACTGGATATATAAAAAAAAAAAGCACAAGAGTGCTTATTCCATTTCTCGATATAAAAGAAGAAAGAAAGAAAGAAAGAAAAGAAGAAAGAAAGAAAGAAAGAAAGAAGAAAGAAAGAAAGAAAGACAGAAAGAAAGAAAGAAAGAAAGAAAGAAAGAAAGAAAGAAAAGAAAGAAAGAAAGAAAGAAAGAAAGCCTACTTTTTCCTAATAGGAAGGAAAGTTTTTAAAATAAGATGTGCTTGAGGAATGAAACAACAACAACAACAACAACAACAACAACAACAACAAAAAACAAACAACACAACACACGATTTTTTGAATAATGTCTGTTAAATCACCCCCCTTGCTTCTTTTCCTTCAGCAGCAAGCTGTTTCTGGTAGTGGTGTGACCCCTTATAACTGGAAGGAATATGGAAGGCAAAGTGAAAAGCCTGATGGAAATAAAAAAGGTAGTTTGCTGCGCAACATGTGTAGAGCCGCCCATCTCTGTCTATGTGTCTCCATTGGGACAGAACGTGATGTTGCATTCATCATGAGGTTTTTTTGAGATTCTGTGCTGTAGCACAGAATTGAAGTCAACTGTGTGTTAGATTTCAAGGGATTTTATTTTCCCATTCTGTTTGTAGGTATTGGAAATGTTACTTTTGTGCCCTTTTTCTACCCTTCCCCCCACCCCCTCTCTTTCAGCTTTAAAAAAAAAAAAGACATTCCTTTTGGAGTGAAAGTAGAGATTTTTTTTTACCCCATTCATCTACAGAGGGGGGGGGGGGGGGGGGGGGGGGAGATACTAGCCATGGTAGTGAACGTGAAATTCTGGCTGGAATAAAGTAGAGGTGACTTTAATCAGAAGCATTTATTTGTAGGTAGCCCCTTCATAAGAATGCTTGGGGCACTGTCAGTACAAATAACATCAGGAAATTATGTGCTACAAATTTCCCAGTTATGGTCACTCTCTTTGTTTCTGTCATTCTCTTCACCTGTCTATCTCCTCTCTCTCTCTCTTAATTATTTTCTCTTTACCCAGTCCATTTTCCTGTCTTTTTTCATGCAAATCTGAAAAAAAAATTCTCTAAAAAAAAACTTTCTGATCAGCTGCTCTGGAGTGAGAATGTGTGGGCTGAGGCCAGCAGGCAGACCTCCTGCAGAGTGACAAGCACAGGAGAAGACCTGACACTGCACATTTTACCCAACATGGCTATTTATGGGTAGAACATTTGTTGGTCCATAGGTAGGTTGGTTGGTTGGCTGGCTGGCTTTTAGTTTGGGTTGTTTTTTGTTGTTGTTTTTTTTTTTGGGGGGGGGTAGTTACAGTCTCCCATGTGAATTTCAACTGCGGATATGCCAG
>CM060341.1:34047297-34062297 GCA_030674155.1 Stramonita haemastoma | reverse complement strand
CAAATCATAATTATTTTGTATTCGTATGCTACTTTAAGTTAGAAAAGATTTCTCTGTGCGAAATTCGGGCTGCACCCCCACCCCCCACCCCTCTCCAGGACAGCACGTCGCCACAAGAGCAGTGCCACCAGTAATAGAGGTTTGAATGTGTCCATCAAGTGCATTAAGATGAACAAGAAGTATAAAAGTAGTGAAATAAATCCCATATTTTTTCATTTTGCATTTAATTCAGATATCAGTGCGCTTTGATTTGTGTGCTCTACAAGATTCAGCGCTATATAAATTCCATATATTATTATTTTATTATTATCAATGCCAGCTCTTTAATTCTATGAAAACAGATTCAGTGCGGCTACCAGCGTTAAAAGGCAGACCAAGATGATTTGAGAGTATAATTGATTTGTAGGAGCTCAGAATGGTTGAATAGTGATGTACTTTGGGTTGTATTTTCGAAGAAAAAAAATCTGCTTAAAAATGAACTGTGGCTGCTTAAGATTTAGTTTTCAGATTGTGGCAACGTGGGTTTGAATCTCGGCGGCGTCTGGTGAATTAAGGGTGAGGAATTTTACGGTCTCAACTTTTAAGTCTAGACCTGCTAGTTCCGCACATCCCTACGTGTATATGTATACACATGCAGAAGATCAAATACGCATGTCAAAGATCCCGTGCCTTCATTCAGCGTTCTGTGGGTTACAGAAACACACACATACCCAGCATACATTCATCCCCGAAGTCGGAACGTGGCTACCTTCATGGTAGGCCAATAAACACAACAGCAGCAAAAAACCGGTCGCATATGCAAGAATCTCACCATTGGTGAACCTTGGAGCTCTAGCTGAGAAACAGGAAATGAATAAATAGGGCAATATTAAAAGAAAGAAAAAACCCATAAACAATCTGACAACTTTTTTATTATTTGACATCCCCAGCAGACACAACTTTCTCCTCCTTACTTCCTCCACACAAAATAATCTCCGAACCTCTCGGTCAAGTGTTTAGACTAAGAGTCATGAGCAAAAGCCACACAGACGGTGCTGCTGGACACAAACAGCTGTACGGTCACCCAGCGGTCATCTGCCATCTTGACCCAACCCTCGAGGACTGGGCAAGAAACCACATAATGGCCGGACAAAGGCGTATTTGAAAAAGGGGGCTCTGAAGACGAAACGAACGACAAAGAGGCGGTGGGTGGGCAAGGGAGGCGGTGGAGATTGGAAAACGATGAACTGAAATCCGATTGTTCATCATCAGAGGGCACAGACAGACACACACGTCTCTATAAACGTCAACCCCCCCTTCCCACCCCCTTCTCTTCACAATCCTCCCTCCCCCCTCCCCCTCCTCCTCCTCCTCTTTCCTTTCATCACTACCCTGTCCACACTCATCACAAAACAGACTCTAAACGCGAAGAATTAAAAGCCGGGTTGTCCACGCTTGGTCATCGCAAAAAAAAAACCACCAACCCCCCCCCCAAAAAAAAGTGAGTTGTGAACGAGAAAAGGGAGCCATTGAAAAACCCTAGTATAGCCCTGGCCCCCCTGTCCCCTCTACTACTACTACTACTACTACTACTACTACTACTACTACTTACTACTACTACTACTACTACTACTACTACTACTACTACTACTAACTGGCGGAGAGGAGAGAGAGAGAGAGAGGAGAGAGAGAGAGAGAGAGAGAGAGGAGAGAGAGGAGAGAGGAGAGAGAGAGAGAGGGAGAGACAGAGACAGAGAGACAGAGACAGAGAGACAGAGACAGACAGACAGCTCGTCCAGTTTTGTGTCCAAACTGCCTCCCCGCCATCTCCCTTTCTGCATGCTCATTATCTCCATCTTTTGCTCTTTTTACGGTTTCAATTAAAAGCCCTTCCCCCCTGGCTACTGGCCCCACATGCATGGCGCTGCTGTCTTCACGGCCATTTCCCCTCAACAGCTCCCCCCCACAAAAGGGGGCAGCACCTCGCTTGGACAAGGGGACACCATCCCCTTTCCGCTTTATGCTGCAGAGAGTGGCTGTTATTGTGACAAGGGAGAGCAGTCAAGCAGAAGAGCAAGAAAAACAGGAGTGGGGGCATTCTTCGTTCGGACGTCAGGCAAACAGCTGCATAAGTTGCTGCCCCTTAAAGGGGGGGTGGGGAGGTTGCGAGAGGGGTGGGGGGGGGTTGTGGGGGGGTTTGGGGGGGGGGAGGTGGGGGGGCAATGGCAAGAGTTCAAGCCATCATTTCCGTGGAGAACTAAAAAGAAAAGGAAAAAAAAAAAGAAATATTGGAATATATTTTTCAGTCTACTTGGACACCCAGGCTGCTAAAATGTGGATGTCACCCGTGTTCATGAAAAAAAAAAAAAAAACCTAGCAGAGATTGCTGGCAAAATCAGACTCTGATTTTATCTCCAGATTCTTTAATTTCTCTCTCTTTTTTTGTTGTTGTACATGTATGTTGTGTGTGTGTGTGTGTGTGTGTGTGTGTGTGTGTGTGTGTGTGTGTGTGTGTGTGTGTGTGTGTGTGTGTGTGTGTGTGTGTGTGTGTGTGAGGGGGGGTGTTCTTTTTTTGTTGTTGTTTTTTGTGTTCCTAACACTTTCTACGTTCCTATATTTTTCTTGAAGTATCTTGAAAAGACAGACAGGGTCCTGTCTAGATCTAGACGTAGACTAGCTCTTTTGCTTAAGCGCTGGACTCGCATTTCAAAGGTTAATTTTTTTGGCGGTTTTTTTTTTCCCCTTGGGCCAAAGCTCCCAGCTAGCTAGGTTTACTAATGGTGAGATTTTGCGTATGCGACCATTTTTTCCCCACCATTAAGGTAGTTCCCGTTTCGATTTTCTCGGATAGGTTCAGGGTTTGATCCTTGGTGTATAATAATATGAAATGAGCAAATTGTTTGTCCATCTTGATTGTCTGTTGTTCTGTTGGAATGGTTTAGACTGAAGTGTTGGCAACCTTGCCTTCAGCGCCTGGGCTTTATCACAGTTCTCGATTAAACCATTGACTCTGGGGGCAACAGCAAAGTGAGAGACTGTATGATCAGTGGCTTTATCACAGTTCTTGATTAAACCATTGAGGCTGGGGGCAACAGCAAAGTGAGAGGCTGTATGATCAGTGGCTTTCTTTCCCACTCATGGAATTCCACTTTACAGTTTAGTCTTTAGTGATGTACTGTGACTCTCTGACTAGGAGACTTGACTTCCACAGCGCTTATGTGCTGTGCAGCCCTGGAGGGCTAGTTGGCCTTTGGAGAACATCTCCAATGCTGTCTGTCCTTATGCCCTCTTGGCCGAGAGAGTGGCGGTGTGCTGTGGGCAAGGCATCTTCACTATAATTTAAATTTCTGCCCAGTTTCAGAAACAGCAGCTGCCTCCTCTGCCTGAACACACCGACTATTGGAAAGAGACAAACTGACACAGCCAAAATGGGGTAAGAATCAAACAGTCACACAGAACAACAAATGAAAGCATTCTTGATGAACTCTCAGTGCAAAGACAAAGTGATATCGGCTGAATTTGACAAGCACAGCCTGAGATATGTTTGTCATGCAAACAGAAAACACACAGACAAGTCTGATGACGACAGTAGTTCTGCAATGTAAGGTTGAGAGCAGAAGGAAAAAATAGAGGCAGACCACCAACATCCTACATTGCCAACATCACTGAGAGCAGTGGTCTGGGAGAGTTACAACTGGAGGTGGTGGCATTGCATGGAGCTCCTACTGATGACAGAAGCGATGAAGACAGTTAAATTGAGTTGAGGCTATCACGCTCGCCCCATTTGTCATTTTTTAAGGAGAGATAGCAAGACCTTTCAGTTAAGGAGCCATACCAGCTGAGATAATAATAACCATCATGGTCATTGTCACGGGCAGACGACACTGATGTAATTTCAGCCAGTGAAGCCAGCGTCCACTCCTCCTCCTCCTCCTCGCCTGAACGCTGACTGACCGTAATGACCGTGTCCTTCCTTCCCCTCCTGCATATTCATGAGCTGGTTGGTGCGCGTGACCGCTGCATTATTCATGGTAGTGGACGTACGGGCGGAAGTCCATTTTTCTTCTGCTTGTCTTCGATAACTGAGGGAAAATGGCGACCCTCCGCTGTTGGTGATATAGTCCAGCCTTGTTTGTCTTGATTATTATTCGGTCGTTCCTCGCCTAGTAGAGAGAGCTCTGAGGTTCACCATTGGTGAGATTTTTCTGTATCTGATTGTTTTTCCCCCCACCATGAAGAGAGCTGCATTCCGACTTCAGGGATGTATACTGGGTATGTGTGTATTACCGTGATCCCACGAACGCTGACATAAATTACGAGATACTTAACGTGCATATTTGGTCTTCTGTATGTGTGTATATATACACACGAAGAAGAGAGATTAAGGTATTGGCAGGACTGCATTTGAAGTTGATCTGGAAGGTCGTAAGAATCCCCAACCCTTTAAATTCACCAGACACCACCGAGATTCAAACCCACGACTTCATGGACCCGTGGAATGGAAGTCAAACGGCCTTAACCACTTGTCTGTTGAAACAACGATCCGATTAGATTCCTTTGAATTGTTTGGATGGACACTATTGCCAAGTGGTTAGGGCGCTCAATCCCGGGGTTCAATCAAATCATGAGTTCGAATCTCTGGTGTCTGGTAAATGAAAAGTAGGGATTTTGTTTTGTTTACCATCTCCCAGGTCAACTTCAAGTGCAGACCTGCCAGTGACATTTGTATCATTTGATATCTTCGAATACCAGAAAGGGCAAAAAAGCTGAAATTGGGGTCCTCCTTTTATATAATGATTATAATAGATTTATTGATATATTATCCAGTAATGTATGCGAGGTGGTGTTCAAATATTATGCAGTGGTATTCTTATGTGATCAATTTTTTTTACATATTCTTTTTTGTGTGTATGGCTTGTAACCCACATGAATTTATCTATTTGTGAAATAATAAAGGATTTGGTTTACACTGCATTGAAATGAATTAAACATACATGTATTTTTCCCCTTAACGATTCAAATCACTTTTGGATAGAACATATATCATCAAAGGCTGTGGTAATTGTTCAAAGCTACTGTCATGTGGAAGAGGTTCCTGTAAGAACTTCTTCCTCCCCCCTTCACCCCCCTCCCCCTGCCCCCCACCCCCACCCCCGCCCCTCCACCCAAACCAAACCAATGAGTCGTGTTCTCTCTCTCTTAACCCTCAGCATTCTTCTCTCTCTCTGCTTCACTTCATTTCAATTTCCGTCTCCGACCACTCCCCTTCCCCCCCTTTCCCCTATGCATGGCTGTGACGCCACACTCCGTGTTCCGAGTTTTGGCCAAGACGAAAGAGGGGGGCGGGGGTGGGGTGGGGGGGAGGGGAGGAGGGGGAGAGGGGAAGGGGGAGGAATACTCCAGGAAATGATGGGGGAGGTGTCAACTGTTGTATGGCGTGTTCTGTGAGAGGGGCAGCTCTTGTCGTGTTGTTCCTGTCGGCGTCTCTGTGACTGGCATGGCATCATCATCACCATTAATTGATAAGCTACAGTGCTGAGGATAACTTGAGGAGAAGAATTGTATTAATTTGATTGGTCAATTTAACTCTTTGATCAATTTCTTGATGAAATAATGAGTTAATTGATTATTTCATCGGCTCAAATTTCACGCTTCATAAACTCTGCTGTGACTGAAAATATTATAATCATTACACAACAATTCAATACAGTACAATGCAGTACAATACTGTTCAATACAATTCAATTCAATATGATACGATACAATACCATACACTACAAAACAATAGAATACAATACAACACAAGACAGCACAAAACAATGAAAAACAAACAGATATAATACAATACGATACAACACAATACAACGCCATGCAATACAGCACATTGCAGTACAACACCATGCAATGCAACACAAAACAATACAACACACGACACTACTCTACAAAGTCTCTCTTCAATACATGACCCCAAACTGTCTCTGCAGTTAAAAAAACAAACAACAACTGGTAAATAGAAGGGCACAAACAAAACAAGTCTTGCCATGTCAGAGAAGAACACAACCTCAGGAGAGAAAAAAAACCCAAACCAAAACAAAACCAAAAACCAAAACGAGACTGACGCAAGAATCTGCCACCCGAAATTCCTTCTACTTCCTGAATATCACACATGACAAAGAGGTAAACGATACATTTGATGTGAGGGGTCATTTTTTTCATTGTTGCCCTGTTAATTGTCTGCAGAAAGGGGCCCAGGCCCCTGCAATAACTCACGCCCTTTCCTCCTCAGCCGAGTTAGACAGACACGCTTTAAGCCATCGACCCAACGCATTCTTCTCTTCTGCTTCGCCTCTTTTCAATTTCCGGTTGCTGACCACTCTCTCTCTCTCTGCGCATGCGTGCTAAACACAACAACAAAAGGAAACAAAAGAAACGTTGTGTTTTGAACAACAAGTTTCCCCCATGTCTTAACTATGCGCTGATTAATGTTTGCCTGAATGGGCGTGTGGAGAGTTAAGTTTTGTTGTGACCTTTTTTTGTTGTTCTTGGCTTTTAGAAATTGATACAAAAAGGGTTTGCAGAAATGAACAGTGTGATAAAGGTTTTACTTTCTTTTTGCTGTCTCATCTTCTGGCTTTTTTTTTGGCAGTGGTGTAACACTAGTCTGCTTGATTATGAAGTCTCTGAAAATTGGCCACATCCAGGACTCCTTTTGCTGCATAGAAAACCACTGAGCTATCCCATCCTGGGGACGAGGTAGCTAGCTCAGTGGTCAGAGCACTCGCTTTTCTCCAAGCTAAGGTTTAAGCAGCTTTGAGTATGGTTACCAAGTGTATGGGTGATCGTTTGCACACCTTGGCTTTAGTACAGTTCCCCCAGTTCACCCAGCTGTCGAAGGGTACCTGCCCTCTTTAGGGTCAGGGAAGGTAAAGCAGTGAGGGGGAGGAGATGGGCGCCGCCCTCGATATATGCTAGCCCTTGGAGAAGTCGAGGTCTCTGACGCCTCGCTTCCTAGCGACCACCAAGGTTATGGGACACCTTTTTATATTTTAATCGCTGAATCCTAAGCAAATTTCTGTTATTGCAGTGTAGCTAACACTGATAAAGGGTGCTGATGTTGATGTTATGGAGATTCTGCAAGATTTCATACAAGGTGACAGGCCTGTGCTCTAGGCATTCTCACACAATATGTCTGGCATTACCATGCCTACACTTTACACTTCTTTTCACAATAGACTTGATATATCAGTGTGGCCCAGGTAATTCAGATAATCTGCAGAGGTGATAAGGTATACTAGGTAGATAAAAACAACGTTAAGATTTGCTGTGGCAAGTTAGATGATACGTCACTGTGTGATACCGATCTTTCCATTGAACTCATAACACACAGATATGATTTTAGAGCCAGCTGGAATTTGAAGAATCCCAGACATATTCCCCTGATGGGGTTTGAATCCCTAACCCTCAGCCCTCAGCCCTTAACCAAGTCTCCAGCCAGGAAACCATTGTCCTTAGACTGCTGATCATTGCCAGAGGGATGTGATAAAAAGCCAGACATAAGATTTTATACATTTATTTAACACAAAAAATACATGGACACTTGAAAATGTAGTCCATTTTCTGTTCTTAAAACCATACCGAGTCAGGTTGTGTTTTTCTCTGTATCATATATATCTGGTAAGCACATGAATATTGAATTTGATAATTGTTCATGAGTAGATGAGAAGTGTGTGTATCTTCAAGTGTGATATCTCCAGTTTAAGATTTCTTTACTTCAAGCGATAATAGACCAAAGGTACATAAAAAAAAAATAATAAAAAATTTCAGATGTGTGTGTAATCTACATAACATTTTAATGTGTGCCTTCAGTTAAGCCAGCGGGGATTTCTTATTAAATTTTTAAGTATCACATTTTTTTTGTAATTCTTGTTATTTTCTTTAAAATCTTGAAAAATTGTTCTGTTTGTGTCAAAGAAATTCTTCACAGAAAAGAGCTTGGTACTGGATGATTTTTTGAAAATTCTTCAGTTTTTGTTTAGTGGTTAACTATAAAATATAATTATGATGGGAAGTTAATAGTTTTCAAAATTAAATGTATGAAATCCTTCTTGTGAAGTTAAATATCCTATGAACAATTCGGGTGAAAGGGAAAAGGTAAAGGTGTTCCCATAACCTATGCTGTCATTACGAAGAGAGATGTCAGAGACCTCAGCTTTTCTAGGGGCCAGCTTATTGAGGGCGGTGCCCATCTCCTCTCCCTCGCTGCTTTACCTTCCCTGACCCTAAAGAGGGCAGGTACCCATTTACAGCTGGGTAAACTAGGGGGACTGTAATGAAGCCAAGGCGCGAAAGCAGTCACCCATCCACTTGGCAACCACGCTCAATGCTGCTTATTAACCTTAGCTTGGGGAAAGCGAGTGCTCCGACCACTGAGCTATCCCGCCCCCATGAGCAATGCATCATGTCACACACTGTCTCAAGGAGATGGTCAAATTTCCTTCTGCTGTCACTACAACTGCCTTGCATTGACAGCTTGGGGGATGGGGGGGGGGGGGGGGGGGGGGGGGGGTTGGTGTTGGTTTTTTTTTTTTTTACTATCTGCTTGACTGCATTGACCACATGGAAATGGAGATTTGTTCCACCAGTTCTCTGTCTCTCTGTCTCTGTCTCTGTCTCTCTCTCTCTCTCTCTGTCTCTGTCTCTCTCTCTGTCTCTCTGTCTCTGTGTCTCTCTGTGTCTCTGTGTCTCTGTCTCTGTGTCTGTGTCTGTGTCTGTGTCTGTCTGTCTGTCTGTCTGTCTGTCTGTCTGTCTGTCTGTCTGTCTGTCTGTCTGTCTGTCTGTCTGTCTGTCTCTCTCTCTCTCTCTCTCTCTCTCTCTCTCTCTCTCTCTCTCTCTCTCTCTCTCTCTCTCTCTCTCTCTCTCTCATCCTTTTTTCTTTAAAGAACGTCCGACATTTCCCCTTAACATAATTATACATGTGTTATAACATTTACCTGTAATGTTTTGTTCAGACCACTAGGTTGTGACAGTGTAAGTACTAAGATGGGCACATGATGTCTATTCTGCAGTGTTAAGAGTATTTGTCCATATAAAATTCTCTAGAGCGCAAAGCCTGGGTAAGTATGGAGGCCAAGCTGTTACCCGTGCAGCAGACTCCACCCCCCTTCTCCACGTTGCTGGAATGGACCATTTGAAAGGCAAAAAGTGGATCGGTGGTCTAGTGGTAACGCGCCTGCCTAGCCTCGAAAGCGAAAAGTCTGGGTCGGAGTGTGTGGTGGTTCAAATCCCGTTTAGGCCCAAAACTTTCCCCCCATTCATTAGACCATGAGTGGTGGTCCGGGTGCTAGTCTTTCGGATGAGACGATATACTGAGGTCCCGTGTGTTACCCTTCATTAATTTAGCGCATGTAAAAGAACCCAGGGCAACAAGAGGGTTGTCCCTGGCAAAATTCTGTAGAAAAAAGCCACTCTGATAGGGAAACAAACACAAATGCAGACAGGAAAAAGAAAAAATAATGGATAGGCGCTGCACTTGTGGCGACGCACTCTCCTCGGGGAGAGCAGCCTGAGTTTTACACATAGAAATCTGCTGTGACATAAAGTGGTATAAATAAAACAACAACAAAAAAATAGATAAATTAATAAATGAAATGAATGGTTCCAGTGCCGTTGCAGGAGCCGCTAGAACGTTGCCATAATATAGGCCTACAGCCCTGAACCACCCTGGGGAATCCAACTCCCGATTTTTCTTCAGGGATGGTGTCCACACACGACACATGTGTGCATGTTTGGTTTTTTGTTTTATTTTGTCATCTGTTCGGCACAGAATGGCCTGATTTTATAAAAGGCGGAGCAGGTTTTTAACGTGTGCACAAGATGGTCTGCGTGCGCTTGTACACGGGGCCTCGGTTTATAGTATCATCGGAGTGATTTTGAATGACATGATAGATAGATAGATAGATAGATAGATAGATAGATAGATAGATAGATAGATAGATAGATAGATAGATAGATAGATAGATAGATAGATAGATAGATAGATAGATAATTTATATATATATTTCTTTTTAGGAAAAAGTAGTGGAGGAAAAACAAGTGCAGGTACCAACTTCTTAATCATTTTGAAAATGACTTATCAAAGATTCAGTACAAAAAAAAAAGTGAAAATAAACTCTTGGGAATAGTGTTTTTCAGTGGCAGCAATGTAGGCATATTTGAGTAAGAACCATGCCTTTGGCCTAACCTGACTCGAGTTTCGGCTCCTGGATGAGCCCTCATCAGAGGTCCCGGCGGTGATCTAGATCTATATATGTAGGGGATACTTTGAAACTTTGAAATGTGTGCTCCCTTTTTAAGCATTTTCTTTTCTTTTAATCTGGCGATGATGAGTAATGGGGAATCACTGGTGTTGTTCTCTGCATGGCGTTGTTTTACAGAATGAATTTTGTTTTCGTTTTTTGGGGGTTGGATTTTTGTTGTCGTTTGTACTTCCTGGACTTCAGCTCCGAGGTTCACCTCCGGTGAAATTTTGCGTCACTATGCGACCGTGTTCACCCACCATTAATGTAATCGTATTCAGTGTGCAATTATTAATGTATTGTATCATTTGCTATGGGTTGTTTTTTTAAAGCTTGATGGTGCCAGATGATTCAGGGATTTAGCATAATTATGTTGAGTTTGAACTTGAATGTTCATGTGAGTCACAGGTACTAAACAAGATGAGCGCCCAGATAATATGGTATCCTCGTGGTCAGTGGGCTGGAGACATAATCATGAACAGGATTACCAGTTGCTGTTAAATTAAAAGTGTCTGTGGCACACCCAATTCGGATGTGCTGGGCCTGACTTGTCAGGTGCCTAACGGCAGCGCAATGCATTTTCGCTCAGAATTATAACAGACAAGACTAGCCGTCGTCTGAGCGTTCCACGAAGAAGAAGAATTGCGAAGAAGAAGAAGAAGGAGAAGAAGAAGAAGAAGAAGAAGAAGAAGAAGAAGAAGAAGAAGAAGAAGAAGAAGAAGAAGAAGAAGAAGAAGAAGAAGAAGAAGAAGTATAAAGACGAAGGAAAAAGAAGAAGAAGAAGAAGAAGAAGAAGAAGAAGAAGAAGAAGAAGAAGAAGAAGAAGAAGAAGAAGAAGAAGAAGAAGAAGAACAACAACAACAACAACAACAACAACAACAAGAACAAGAACAAGAACAAGAAGAACAAGAGCAAGAACAAGAACAAGAAGTATAAAGACAAAGAAGAAGAAGAAGAAGAAGAAGAAGAAGAAGAAGAAGAAGAAGAAGAAGAAGAAGAAGAAGAAGAAGTATAAAGACGAAGGAGAAAGAAGAAGAAGAAGAAGAAGAAGAAGAAGAAGAAGAAGAAGAAGAAGAAGAAGAACAAGAACAAGAACAAGAACAAGAACAAGAAGAACAAGAACAAGAGCAAGAACAAGAAGTATAAAGACAAAGAAGAAGAAGAAGAAGAAGAAGAAGAAGAAGAAGAAGAAGAAGAAGAAGAAGAAGAAGAAGAAGAAGAAGGGAAAAGAAGAAGAAGAAGAAGGAAGAGAAGAAGAAGAAGAAGAAGAAGAAGAAGAAGAAGAAGAAGAAGAAGAAGAAGAAGAAGAAGAAGAAGAAGAAGAAGAAGAGAAGAAGAAGAAGAAGAAGAAGAAGAAGAGAAGAAGAAGAAGAAGAAGAAGAAGAAGAAGAAGAAAGAAGAAGAAGAAGAGAGAAGAAGAATTTGTCGTAAGTAAGCCTCTAAAGATGATCCCCTTCCCCCTTAACCCCCATCCCCCTCTCTTTCCTCTCTTTTTTTTTTTTTTTTTACTCTTCAGCCAATTAGACACGCTTTACGCCACTGACCCTCCGCGCATTCTTCTTTTCTGCTTGGCTCCTTGTCAATTTCCGGCCACTGACCGCTTCCTGTGTGCATGGCTTGCCGCGGAAGGTTAGAGGAACAAAATAGGCCCGCCCCGCCCCTGTCTTCCTCCGCCGTCGTCTGTCTGACTTATGGCTCAGATTGATCAATCCGCTGCAGTACAGTAAGGGAAACATGGGGAGGAGGGAACGGGATAGCCTAGTGGTCAGAACATTGCGCTCGCCAATTTGACGACCCGGGTTCGATTCCCGTTAGAGAGGATTTTTCCTCTGGAGTTAACATCAAAGTTGACTTCACTCCCCCAAAAAAGTCCTTTGGATGAGACTATAAACCGAAGCCCAGTGTGCGAACGCACGCAGAACATCTTGCGCACACATTAAATCCTGTTCCGCTTTTCGTAAGGGTAGGCCATCGTGTGCCAGTGGGAACAGATGACATGATTTACAAAAAAACTGCATACACACAGGGACTGGATGTAAAAAAAGCACATGAGTGCTTATTCCATTTTCCTCGATATAAAAGAATAAATAAATAAAAGAAAAGTAAAATAAAGGGGGAGGCGTTGAGAGGGAGATTTTGCTTTTTTAGGGGGGTGGGGGGTGGGGGGGGGGGGGGTTTAAACATTCTTTTATTTTGAGAATAATGGAATAAGCACTCGTCCTTTTTTTTTTTTATACATCCAGTCACCCGTGTGTGAGTAGTTTTGCTATCCGTTCCCACTGGCACACAATGGCCTACTCTTCAGAATAGTGGAACGGGTTTTAACGTGTGTATGCGCAAGATGTTCTTCCGTTTGTGGGTGGTTTTTTTTTGGTTGGTACCAGTGTGATGGATATTTCAGAGGTGTTGGTTTGTTGGTTGGTTGGTGTAAGCATGGTGAGATTTGAGAGTGTTCTTTCGTTTGTGTTTTTTTAGTTTCTTGGTATGAACGAGGTTTAAGATTTAAAGCTGAGGGGGAGCTGGGATATCTCCCTGGTCAGAGTACTCGCTCTCCCAAGCTAAGGTTAAGTAGCATTGAGCGAGGTTACCAAATAGATGGGTGGCTGTTCATGTGCCTTGGCTTCAGTACAGTCTCCCAGTTCACCCAGCTGTAAATAGGTACATGCCCTCTATAGGAACGAGGAAGGTAAAGCCACGAGGGAGAGGAGATGGACGCCGCCCTTCATATGCTGGCCCCTAGAAAAGCTGATGTCTCTGATGCCTTGCTTCCCAACAACCCCATAGGTTATAGGACACCTTTTTCTTTTCTTTTTTGTTTGTGTGAAAAAAAAAGTTTCAAGAGAGTGCTTTTTTGTTTGTTTGTTTGTTTGTTTAAACATGGTGGGTTTCAAGAGCATTCTATCGTCGGGCGACACGTTCTGAGATGTCTTCTCTGTGGGATCTTAATTTCGAATCTCGTCAACCCAGTGGTAAGCAGACGAGTAGAACTCTAGGTCCTGATGTCATGACCTTTGAACCTGCTACAATGCTGCTACGAGGATGTAACATCACAGGGAAGGGACAGACAGTAGAAGAATTTTTTTTTTTTTTTTTAAATTCTTTTATATCGAGGATAATGGGATAAGCAATCATGTGCTTTTTTACATCCAGTCCCCGTGTGTGTGCAGTTTTGTAAATGTCATCTGTTCCCACCAGCACACGATGGCTTACTCTTACGAAAAGCGGAACAGGATTTAACGTGTGCGCAAGATGTTCTGCGTGCGTTCGCACACAGGATCTCGGTTTATAGTCTCACCCGAAGGACTTTGGGGGAGAGTGGAGTCAGCACTGATGTTAATTCCAGGAGAAAAATCTCCTCGAACGGGAAGATAGTTTAGGGAATGAGGGTGTAGACGAGGCACAGATGGAAGGAAATAACACACAAATTGCATCCTAGACACATACAATCAAGACTGAGGCATTTTCAAAATTGACATTTATTTATTCTTAAATCATGCTCATTACACCAACACAACAGGTAAAGCATAAAATAGGTTCCCTTACCTGCACCTAGCCCTCTTTAGGGTCAGGGAAGGTAAAGCAGCGAGAGAGAGAGAGAGAGAGAGAGAGAGAGAGAGAGAGAGAGAGAGAGAGAGAGAGAGAGAGAGAGAGAGAGAGAGAGAGAGAGAGAGAGAGAGAGAGAGAAGATGGGCGCCGCCCTCAACATACTGGCCCCTAGAGAAGCTGAGGCCGCTGATGCCTCGCTCCCCTACGACCACACAGGTTATGGGACACCTTTACCTTTACTTTTACCTTACTTTTTACCTGGACCTCCCGAGACTTGGGCACTACATGTCTCACACGATTGCTACAGGTTCGAATCCCCTAATTCTTTCTACAATAAGTATTGACCACTCTTCTTAATTCACTCTTAACTCTTTACTTTGCTAACTGGATTCTTGATTCACTCTTTACTTCTAACTTGTTTTTCCTGGCACCACTTCTGTTCTAACTGCTAACACTCACTTTCCTATCACTTACCTATACAATCAAAGTCCAAGTTCTATATTTGGAGGCCCTGTGTGTGTGATGGATGGCCTCTTGGTATCTCTATTGTACATCACTTTATGTCACAGCAGATTTCTCTGCGTGAAATTCGAGCTGCACTCTCTCCCCAGGGAGAGCGCGTCGCCACAAGAGAATTGTACTATTTTTAGGGTAGCCCTCGGCGCCCAAGTGGGATGTCTGGAGAGACCACAGTCCTTAATCGGATATCTCCGCTAGGACTTTAATATAACCTCAACATGGATGAGCCTATCTTTCAGGTAGGTACCAGACTTACCTGTGGGCAGCATGTGAGCTCTGGCCAGGTGTCTTTTCTGCCCACTATATCAGAACTATTAGTGAAGGTACTCGGTGTAGGGGAGGGGATGGATAGAGGTTTCCATTCTTTTGTGGGTCCTGATTTTCTAGCTGGTCACAGTAGCTGTAGCCAAAATACACAGGAACAAAATGTCATAGATATAAAGAAGAAAAGGAAATTAGGCATAGGTACTTAAGGGAAAGAGACACACACACACACAGAGGCAGAGAGAGAAAGACAAAAACAGAGACAGAAACATATACAGAAACAGAGATAAAGAGAACAAGACACAGACAGACAAACACAGAGACAGAGATGTGTGTTGACAAGAATAATGAACAACTTTTAAACTACCCCCCCAAACGAAATAATCTACTTGATGAT
>CM060341.1:34037297-34042297 GCA_030674155.1 Stramonita haemastoma | reverse complement strand
AAAGTGGGGGAAAACTGACTGACTGCTGTGATCTCCTCTCTCTCGCTGACAATGACTGACAAAGGAATGGAAAAGCATCATAATTATTTCAGTCCTAATCTTTCCTATCTGTTCACTCCTCCCCTTAAAAAAAAAAAAGTAAGAAAAGTACTCCTACCCCACTCACCCCTTCTCTCTGTCTGTCTGTCTGTCTGTCTGTCTCTGTCTGTCTGTCTCTCTGTCTGTCTGTCTGTCTGTCTGTCTGTCTGTCTGTCTGTCTGTCTCTCTCCTCTCTCTCTCTCTCTCTCTCTCTCTCTCTCTCTCTCTCTCTCTCTCCCAAGATCAAAACCAATCCATGAAGAAAAATGTGAAAAGACACCCCCCAAAAAAAAAAAAAAAAAAAAACCCAACTCATCCTTATGTTACGATGAGCCACGTTAGCTGTGGAGATGGGGAGGAGAGGGGATGGGGGGGAGGGGGGGGCGCGTGGAAAAAAAACCCCACCAGACTTCCCTTCCAACTCAAACCTCCCCCCTCGTCAGTAGCAGTAACAGCAACAGCAGCAGCAGCAACGGCAGCAGCGGAACCCCCACATCCCCTCCCCCCGAGAAATGGAAGAAGAAACAGAGGAAGGCAGGGTGGGATGGGGGTAGGTGGGGGTGGGGGTGTGGGGTGGGGGTGGGTATCTTAGAGGTCAGCCCTGCAAACCACTCTGACACTGACAACACCCAAGACTTCATTTCCGTGGCCTAATCATTTCTTTTCACACGGCACTGCGCAGGATCGGAAGTGGACCACTCAAATCTAGGATCGGAAAAGACGCGAGGAGAGCGAGGAGAGAGAGAGCCTGGCCCCCGCCTGGTCTCACGCAAAGAGCTTATTTTCGTGTTTCTCCTCTTTCTCTCCTCTTTCTTCCCCAGGCTGACACAGGCAGCTTCAACAAATTTGCCACTTAGCAGCCTGGCTGAGTTCACTTTAGAGAGAGGGCCAAGCTCTTTTCTCTCTCTCTCTCTCTCCCTGTCCTCCTCTTGCCATTTGTTTCTTTCGTTTTGGGTTTTTTTCTTTTTCTTTCTTTGCCTTTACCAACACCTAAGCTGAAGAGAGTTTTCCTTTTTGAGAGAGAGAGGGGGGGGGGGGGGGGGGCAGAGGAGTCAGAAAAAAAAAGAAGCAAAAATTGATGCGGGTTGTCTTGGTGTCTGTGTTTTTCTCTCTTTCATATGCACACGCACGGAGGAGTAGGTCTAGATCTAGATGTAGAGAAAAAAAAATGATGAGTGTTTATTTATTATATATTTTTTCCAAATTATTTTGAATCAGCATTTGAGTACGTCTTCCTTATCCAGAGATAGTATGCAGGATTTGCACAGACAATAACAGCACTGTCAAAACTGAACATCATCTGGAAATATAAAAAATATTTCACTCAATTCCAAGATCAGACTAAGGCGTTCCCTTGTCATATCCATATTCATGTATGCCTGTGAATCGTGGACCCTGACAGCTGATTTGGAGAGAAGAGTACAGATGGCAGAAATAAGATGCTTCAGGAGACTCCTTGGCATCTCCTACAGAGACCGCATAAGCAGCAAAGAAGTGCACAACAGAATCCAGCAAATCATTAGTCCCTACGAAAATCTTTTATCAATTGTAAAGAAGCGTAAACTTAAATGGTACGGGCATGTCACAAGATCAAATGCACTTGCAAAAACAATACTGCAAGGCACTGTCCAAGGAGGAAGAAAAAGAGGCAGACCAAAGAAGAGATGGGAGGACAACATCAACGAAAGGACAGGCCTAGAACTCAGCCAAACTTGAAGAGAGGCAGAACAGAGAAAGGAATGGAGGGAACTGGTTGTCAAATCTTCAAGGGTGCCCCCACGGTCACCAGACTAAGGGACAAGATAGATAGATAGATAGATAATATAGATAGATAGATAGATGATAGATCTTTATCCTTGAAATTATCTCTCTCTCTCCTCCTCTCTCTCTCTCTCTCTCTCTCTCTCTCTCTCTCTCTCTCTCTCTCTCTTCTCAGTATCATTTCTTTTTAGTGTAGATTGCATCACATACGTCATTTTTTTAAAGATACATCATGTGACTTGAGGAAAGTGTAGACTACATCTGAATTGAAAAAAAAATGTACCACAGCAAGGTTGATCTCATAATACTTAATACGTAAATACCAAAGTGACAGCAACCTGTTGTAATTATGTAGCTACCAAAGCAACAGTCAGTTGTGGTAATATATAGATCTAAATACCAAAGTGACATCCAGTTGTGGTAATGTTTGAATACCAAAGTGACAACCAGCTGTGGTAATATGTAAATACCAAATTGACAATCAGTTGTGGCAATCTATAAATACCAAATTGACAACCAGCTGTGGTAATATATAGATCTAAATACCAAAGTGACATCCAGTTGTGGTAATGTTTGAATACCAAAGTGACAACCAGCTGTGGTAATATGTAAATACCAAATTGACAATCAGTTGTGGCAATCTATAAATACCAAATTGACAACCAGTTGTGGTAATATGTAGATCTAAATACCAAATTGACAATCAGTTGTGGCAATCTATAAATACCAAATTGACAACCAGTTGTGGTAATATGTAGATCTAAATACCAAATTGACAATCAGTTGTGGCAATCTATAAATACCAAATTGACAACCAGTTGTGGTAATATGTAGATCTAAATACCAAATTGACAATCAGTTGTGGCAATCTATAAATACCAAATTGACAACCAGTTGTGGTAATATGTAGATCTAAATACCAAATTGACAACCAGTTGTGGCAATCTATAAATACCAAATTGACAACCAGTTGTGGTAATATGTAAATACCAAATTGACAATCAGTTGTGGCAATCTATAAATACCAAATTGACAACCAGTTGTGGTAATATGTAAATACCAAATTGACAATCAGTTGTAGCAATCTATAAATACCAAATCGACAACCAGTTGTGGTAATATGTAAATACCAAATTGACAATCAGTTGTGGCAATCTATAAATACCAAATCGACAACCAGTTGTGGTAATATGTAGATCTAAATACCAAATTGACAATCAGTTGTGGCAATCTATAAATACCAAATTGACAACCAATCGTTGTAATATGTAAATACCAAATTGACAATCAGTTGTGGCAATCTATAAATACCAAATTGACAACCAATCGTTGTAATATGTAAATACCAAATTGACAATCAGTTGTGGCAATCTATAAATACCAAATTGACAACCAATTGTTGTAATATGTAAATACCAAATTGACAATCAGTTGTGGCAATCTATAAATACCAAATTGACAACCAATTGTTGTAATATGTAAATACCAAATTGACAATCAGTTGTGGCAATCTATAAATACCAAATTGACAACCAATTGTGGTAATATGTAAATACCAAATTGACAACCAATTGTTGTAATATGTAAATACCAAATTGACAATCAGTTGTGGCAATCTATAATACCAAATTGACAACCAGTTGTGGTAATATGTAAATACCAAATTGACAACCAGTTGTGGCAATCTATAAATACCAAATCGACAACCAACTGTGGTAATATGTAAATACCAAAGTGACAACCAATTGTTGTAATATGTAAATACCAAATTGACAATCAGTTGTGGCAATCTATAAATACCAAATTGACAACCAGTTGTGGTAATATGTAAATACCAAATTGACAATCAGTTGTGGCAATCTATAAATACCAAATCGATAACCAGTTGTGGTAATCTGTAAATACCAAATTGACAACCAGTTGTGGTAATATGTAAATACCAAAGTGTCAACCAGTTGTGGTAATATGTAAATACCAAATTGACAACCAGTTGTGGTAATATGTAAATACCAAAGTGTCAACCAGTTGTGGTAATATGTAAATACCAAAGTGACAACCAATTGTTGTAATATGTAAATACCAAATTGACAACCAATTGTTGTAATATGTAAATACCAAAGTGACAACCAGCTGTGGTAATATGTAAATACCAAATTGACAATCAGTTGTGGCAATCTATATATACCAAAGTGACAACCAACTGTGGTAATATGTAAATACCAAATGGACAAGCAGCTGTGGTAATATGTAAATACCAAATGGACAAGCAGCTGTGGTAATATGTAAATACCAAATGGACAAGCAGCTGTGGTAATATGTAAATACCAAATGGACAAGCAGCTGTGGTAATATGTAAATACCAAATTTACAACCAGATGTGGTAATATGCAAATACCAAATTGACAATCAGTTGTGGTAATATGTAAATACCAAAGTGACAACCAGTTGTGGTAATATGTAAATACCAAATTGACAATCAGTTGTGGTAATATGTAAATACCAAAGTGACAACCAGCTGTGGTAATATGCATATTCCAAAAATTGGCAAGCAGCTGTTGTAATATGTAAATACCAAAGTGACAACTAGATGTAATAATACCAAAGTAACAATCATCCATTGTCATATGTAAGTACCAAATTGACAACCAGCTGTTGTAACATATAAATATCAAATTTTTTTTTTTTCGACAACTAGCCATTATGTATAAATACCAAAGCAACAATCACTGGCTGTAATATGTAAAGTACCAAAGCAACAGTCAGCCATTCCTGGGGATTCTCCAGGGAATTTAACCCCTGGAGTTAACATCACTGCCGGATTCACTCCCCCCAAAGTCTTTTGGATGAGACTATAAACTAAGATCCCGTGTACAGAACACACGCAGACCATCATGCACACATGCTAAAAGCTGTTCTACCTTCCGAAAAAAAAGTAGACCATTGTGTGCCAGTGGGAATGGATGACACTATTGACCAACTTGCAGGCATATGGGGACTGGATGTAAGAAGAAAGCACACGAGTGCTCATTCATTATCCTTTAAATAAAAGAAAGGGGAAAAAAACAATTATGGATTGGATCATACTAGATTATACATCCATGGTTCGTGTTTTTCACTGAGTCCACAACCCATAAAAAGTCTGGATAGGAGCCAACCTTTTG
>CM060341.1:34022297-34032297 GCA_030674155.1 Stramonita haemastoma | reverse complement strand
CCGCCCTTTTCAGGGATAACATCAAGATAAAAAGATACTAGACAATAAAACTGTATGCAGTACCAAACAACATACAAGAAATAAGTACACTACAAATAATAAGGTAAGAGAAATGCGACAGTACATTACATATAATAAGGTAAGAAAAATGCACTCATTCAGAAGACGAAAATCAGAAGTCACAATAAAATAATTTTTGATTATTAAAGAAGAAGAAGAAAAAAAAATAAAATAAAACGCTAATAGATAAAAAGCAAACAGGAGAACATAAAGAATAAACAACTGAAAACATCAATCTGCCACCATCTGTCAAAAGTTATACAAGTCATATAAATCATACATTTGGATAAAAGGGGAAAAAATAACTGATATCCTTATTGGAGGGGGGCGGGGGAGAAATACTATCAATAAAAAAAAATACATAAACATCCCAGATGTTTAAAGAATTAGCAAAACATTTTATAAATTGGATAATGATGTACACACACTCACATACACTCACACACAGACACATACATCCACACAGACACACAGAAAACAATTACACACACACCCACACCCACACCCATACACACACAGTGGTAGAGAGGGGGGGGGGGAGAGTGGTTTGTTGTTTTTAATGCATCAAGTGGTTTAGAAGGTGATTTTTGAAGGTTGTTAACGATTGGTGCTGTTTAATTGAATCAGGAAGGGAGTTCCACAGCGTAGGGCCTCAGTTTAGTAAACTAGATTTGAACAAGTCTATTCTTGGGATTGGGACACTTGGCTTTTCCATACTTCTGGAATGATTTATTGGGAATTTATCTTTTAAGGGGTGGCAGGATAGTTAAGATCACCTGACTAACAAGTAAATCGTGAGGTTTGGGGTTCCATTCCCAGCCTTGCTCTTTCTTCTCCAAGTTTGACGAGAAAATCGAACTGCATAATTATCAAAGTCCATCAGATTAGACTATAAACTGAGGCCTCGTGAGTAAATGCACGCAGAACACATTGCACACACGTTGAAAACCCGTTCCACCTTTTGAAAGAATAGGTCATGTCGTGCTGATAGGAACGGATGAAAAAGTTTTTTAACAAAATGATGATAAAAAGAAGAAGAAGAAAAAAAACAAAGAAAAACCGCTTCGTGTGTCGTGCTCAGACACCTTCCCTGAAGTCTGAATGTAGCTACCTATTATTATTATTATTATTATTATTATTATTATTATTATTATTATTATTATTATTATTGTTGTTGTTGTTGTTATTGTTATTATTATTATTATTATTATTATTATTATTATTATTATTATTATCTTATTCTTTTATATCGAGGATAATGGGATAAGCACTCTTGTGCTTTTCAACATCCAGTCCCCGTGTGTATGCAGTTTTGTAAATGTCATCTGTTCCCACCGGCACACGATGACCTACTCTTACGAAAAGCGGAACAGGATTTAACGTGTGCGCAAGATGTTCGGCGTGCGTTCGCACATGGGGCCTCGATTTAAAGTTTCATCCGAAGGACTTTTGGGGAGAGTGGAGTCAGCACTGATGTTAACTCCAGGGGAAAATCCCCTCCAACGGGAATCGAACTCAGGTTGTCAAATTGCAGGCGCAATGTTCTGACCACTAGGCTATCCCGTCCCCCCTTAATGGTGGTTTGGGGGAAGAAGGGGTTGGGAGACGGTTGCATCTGCAAAATTCTCACCATTGGGGAACGTCTGGGCTCTAGCCGAGAAACGAAAAAATCAAAATTAGGCTATATCTTCCTTCGTATGCATAGGGATTATTTATTTATTCTTTTATATCCAGGATAATGGAATAAGCACTCTTGTGCTTTTTTTTTTACATCCAGCCCCCGTGTGTATGCAGTTTTGTAAATGTCATCTGTTCCCACCGGCACACGATGGCCTACTTTTACAAAAAGCGGGACAGGATTTAACGTGTGCGCAAGATGTTCTGCATTCGTGTGCAATGCTTCAGGGGAAGATACTTACATAAACAAAGGCTGCAAAAAGATTGAATAAGTCTACTTAAAAAAAAGGCACATACAAACAAAAATTATGACGGTAAAAACAAGAATTTGCTCTAATATTTTGAGAAGTAACCAGTTTTCTGCAAATATCTGTATAAGAAACACAACTCTTGTACTTATGTAGGCCGAACACGAGTTGTCTCCCATTAGCACGATATAATATTTTGTTGTTCGTGTGATAGATAATTATGTTTCTTCTATATCATATGTTGGCAAGGCATGGCAAAATTCTTTGCTTCGAGGATAATATTTTTGTCTTTGATTTTGCGTCTGTTCAATCTCAGCGATATTAGATGAGAGAAAAAAAAAGAAAAAGAAGAAAAGGGAGGGTGGGAGTTGAAGTGACAGTACAGGACCTACTGAAAAGGATGCCGAGAAATGTATTGTTTTCACATGAAAAAAAATGGCAAAGCAAGAACCCCCCCACCCCCCAAAAAAAAACCCCTAAAAAAACCTAACAACAACAACAAAAAACCCAACCCAAAACAAACAAAACAAACCCAAACTCTAGATACATAAAAAAGAAAAAAATACACAAAGCAGTACCCCCCCCTCACCCCCCCAAGAAAAAAATGGCAGAAAAAGAACACAGAAAAAACAGACATTGAAAATAAAGTCATTTGTCGTTAATAAAACTATAACAAATGTCCTATTGGACTGTGTCAAAAACCCTTCACAAAATCAAATGCCTTTTTTTTTCTTTTTTTTTTTTAAATACGCTGGTGCCGGAATTTTCAGAAATGAGAGGTGAAAATTGCTCTTGTACTCTTGCATTCAAACGTGGTTGTTGTTTTTTTTACTAGCATTAGTGATATTCTCACCACACAGACATATACTGTTTCTGTTGAGTTTAGTTATGAATGCATTAGATTTCATTTTATAAAACAAAACGTGTACTCTTCTTGCTGTGAAAATATTTATGCAAGTCTTCGAATGGCCCATGACTCTTACATTGTCGGTATTGATTACAGATCTGTTTAAAAAAATTCTTTTAGATGGTTTCTCTGACTTCTCTCCACATGTTTGTTCTAATAGGTGGAAGCCCTCTTGTAATGATAAAGGCACATGCAATCCTACTGATTCCAGTGCATGTTTATCATTTCTTTTAGCAGCTTAATCAGCCCATATAATCATTTTGGGAAAAATCCACTATGTGAAGGCATACGACAAAAAGTGATGCTTATATCCTTTAAGGTTGAAAAGTGTTTAGCATAAATGATTAATCTCCAGTTTAAATTTTGAAGTTTTCTTGTAACATGGGGATTTTATAAAGCTTACAAAACATATTAAGAATCAACACAAAAGAAGATTTAAGATATACACAATGGCTATTCAAGAATGTGTTTAAGAGCCAGTGTGAGTGTGAGTGTGCGTGTGTACGGGCGTGCGAGCGAGCGCATAATTATTGGGTGTGGACCGTAGTTTCCGAGGATAACTGTATAAGAAACACAACTCTTGGCTGTGGTTCACGTAGGCAAAGCACGAGTAGTTTCCCTTAAAAATGTGACTGCATGCGCCCGCATGTATGTTTAAATTTATTTCTCTGTTCATTTCGAGAATAATGGAATAAGCACTCATGTGCTTTTTTTTTTTTTTAAACACCCAGTCCCCGTGTGTATGCATTTTTGTAAATTGGGTAAACCGTTCCCACTGGCACACAATGGCCTACTCTTCAGAAAAGCGGAACAGGTTTTAACGTGTGGGCACGATGTTTTGGGTGCGTTCGCCCACGGGACTTCGGTTTAGTCACGAAGGACTTTTGGGGGAGAGTGGAGTCGGCACTGGTGTTAACTCCAGAAGAAAAATCATCTTGAACGAGATTCGAACCGGAGTCAGCAGATCACGAGCGTTTTCACTGACCACCAGGCTATCCTGTCCCCATTGTGTGTGGAAACTTGGTGCATTTAAAAAAAGAAGAGGGGGGCGGGAGATGATTTCTTTTGGTCCTCGACGAGAGAGAGAGAGAGGGAGAGAGAGAGAGAGAGAGAGAGAGAGACAGAGAGAGAGAGAGAGAGAGAGAGAGAGAGAGAGACAGACAGACAGACAGACAGACAGAGAGACAGAGAGAGACAGAGACAGAGAGAGATAGATTGATTTATTCTTTTATACTGAGGATAATGGGATAAGCACTCTTGTGCTTTTTTTCATCCAGTCCCCGTGTGTATGCAGATTTGTAAATCATCTGTTCCCACTGGCACACGATGGCCTACTCTTACAAAAAGCGGAACAGGATTTAACGTGTGCGCAAGGTGTTCTGCGTGCGTTCGCACACGGGGCCTCGGTTTAAAGTCTCATCCGAAGGACTTTGGAGGAGAGTGGAGTCAGCACTGATAACTCCAGAAGAAAAATCTCCTCGACCGGATTCGAACCTGGGTCGTCAAATTGCCAGCGAAAAGAGAGAGAGAGAGAGAGAGAGAGAGAGAGAGAGAGAGAGAGAGAGAGAGAGAGAGAGAGAGAGAGAGAGAGAGAGAGAGAGAGAGAGAGAGAGACAAGTATCTCGGACTTGTGCACACACTCTACACTTGTAATCACAGTCAGTCAGTCATAAATGAAACTTAAACCTTTGGTCAAGTTTTTTTTTGTTTTATTCAACGTCGTACATTTTTTGCACACCGTTATTTGCATTTCTATACATGAAGTTTTGACAATGTTAATTCATTCAAAAGTACAGTTTCCATTTTAGCTGCGAACCGGCTACCCAACCCTAACTCAAGTTTCTTTGGGGTTTTTTGGCTGAAGGGGGAGGTAGGCTTTTCCCAACGCTCTGACCAGCAGTGACACATATACATAATCATTATAGAGTGAAAGCAAAAAACCCCCCACTAAACCCACAGTTTTCTCTTTACTAGATATTGTAGAATAACACCAGAGAGAAAATGCCAGAGATGTACACACATTAAAAAAACAACAATCATCTTTAAAAAAAATGTAACATTCCAATGCTTTCTCCATCCTTTCCAAAGTTATGGTTCATGTTTTAATGGTCAATGTTAGTTGCTGCTGCTACTAGAATTTAAAAGATTTCTTTAAATCACACACACATAATTTAAATTCAGGTTATCTTAGTGACTGCCATTTCCCAGTAACACCCCCCCCCCCTAAAAAAAAAAAAAAAAAAAAAAAAAGCAAAAACAAAAACAATCCCAACCAACAAACGAAAACACTCTCCACCTTGCCCTACTACAGGGGTATGTAACTTTTGCCCTCCAACTTGTAGGAAAAATGAAAACGTAGAGTCTGAACATTTATTTACTGCCCATATTAGCACCTATTTTACTAGGTCTCCGTTACAAAGCTCTCAGTCTGCAGCTTCTCAGTCTAATCCAATCCAATCTTCTTTATAGCCCTGCCGACCTTATTAGCATGTTCGCCTTGTAAAATTTTCAATCACATATTAAAAAGTATGGAAACATATACAGATTAAAATGGGATTTAAAACCAATTCTATTGTTGTTTGAAAAAAGTTAAAAATCTTTTCTCTAAGTAAATTCTCGGTCCAGCTCGGTAAAGATCTAGGCGTTACTAACAATACAGTATAGAAAATCTCATCCAGATCTTCCAGTCCTGCTACTATCATTTATGGCGAATTATCCAGATCTGCCAGTCCTGCTACTATCATCTATGGCGAATTATCCAGGTCTGCCAGTCCTGCTACTATCATCTATGGCGAATTGTCCAGATCTGCCAGTCCTGCTACTATCAATTATGGCAAATTATCTGGATCTGGCAGTCCTGCTATCGTTAATTTTGGCGATTAGTGTCATTTGCAATTATCTATTAGTAATGGTAAATTAGTATTTATCATTCCAATCCAATCCAATGTTGCTTAGAGCCCCGCCGACTACACAGGCCATATCGGGACTGTCACCTCGTCACATTTTAAAACATTAAAAGTATGCGACTATATACAAACTCCAGACATTTACCAACAGATGTCTTAGGAACATCCTTGGTATCAGGTGGCCAGAAGTCGTCTCAAACGAAGAACTATGGGACAGGACCAGACACGCTCCAATTGACACGGAGATCAAGAAAAGGAAATGGGGATGGATTGGCCATACGCTCCGCAAGCCTGCTTCAGATGTCACCAGGCAGGCCCTTGACTGGAATCCACAAGGGAAGCGGAAAGTAGGTCGACCAAAACAGACCTGGCGCAGAAGCATTGAAGCAGAGACGAAAGCAGCCGGAATGACATGGGCCGAGCTGAAGAGGATCTCCCAGAACCGAGTCCGTTGGAGGAGTGTTGTTGTGGCCCTATGTTCCCACGGGAATCCACAGGCATAAAGAGAGAGAGACTATATACAGAGTAAAACGGGGTATAAAACCAACTTGACTGTCCTTACTTGTACATAATTAAAATTATTTTAGACATACAAATATGTACATAAACATACATAAAAGTGCTACATGGGCAAATACCATTGCAGAATGGACATCTTGTGCCCATCCCAGTGTAAGTCTCACTACCTGGTCGCCAGAACAAAAAAAACAACAAAAAACCGGCAGAGTGTCATACAATTAAAAACAGAAAATTGTTTGAAAGAGTTGCTTGAAAAAAGGCAGAAAATTGGACTGGGAAGGCGGAAAAGCACACGAAAATTATAGAAAGATAAGGAAAAAGACAGAAACAAAGAGAGAGATAGATAAGTGGAAATGTCTAGCACAGAATTTCCAGGTGGGGATGCTATTTACACTGAAAGAGCCCCCAGCTCCACACAGGGGCTGTGTGTGCATTTTTAAACTTTAATTAATTTGTTAATATTTTTGAATGGTTTGCAACTGAATGATTTGAGTGCAAGCACTTTGATCTGATTTTCACAAGATCCAATCCAATCAAATCCAATTATGTTGTTTAAAGCCTTGCCGACCACACAGACCATATTGAGGCTGTCACCTCATTATGGAGAATTAGTGTCAATTCCAATCCAATCCAATGATGTTGCTTATAGCCCCGCCGACCACATAGGCCATATCAGGGCTATCACCTCGTCACATTTTAAAACTCGTATTAAAAGTGTGCGACTATGTACAGTTTAAAACGAGGTATAAAACCAACTCAACTGTCCTTGCTTGTATCGACGCCCTGGTCAACCATAAGGGTCATCCCAGGACGGCCCCCGCGTCGTGGAAAAACCCACATCGATCACACTTAAAACGAGATAAAACCAAAACCAGGTTCCTTAAAACAACCTTGTCCTTAGAGACCAACCATACCACTTTCACTCATATCAGACGAAAAAAGCCGGATTCTCTCAGGAAGTTAAAAATGGTGTCCGGTGGAACATCCCGAAAGAGGATCTTTAGGGAGTCCGCAGTAAAATGCTTGTGTTTAATATCCTGAACATCCCGACACTCCATTTACTGTCACTCGAATTACTGTCACTGGCAATGACCTATCAATTAGGGCGAATTACTGTCACTGGCAATGACCTATCAATTAGGGTGAATTACTGTCACTGGCAATGACCTATCAATTAGGGCGAATTACTGGCACCTGCAACCACCTATCAATTAGGGCAAATTACTGGCACTTGCAACCACCTATCAATTAGGGCAAATTACTGGCACTTGCAACCACCTATCAATTAGGGCGAATTACTGTCACTTGCAACCACCTATCAATTAGGGCGAATTACTGGCACTTGCAACCACCTATCAATTAGGGCGAATTACTGGCACTTGCAACCACATATCAATTAGGGCAAATTACTGGCACTTGCAACCACCTATCAATTAGGGCGAATTACTGTCACTTGCAACCACTTATCAATTGCAATGATCTACCAATTTGGGCGGATTACTGTCATTTGCAATGATCTACCAAATAGGGCGAATTACTGTCACTGGCAATGACCTATCAATTAGGGCAAATTACTGTCACTTGCAACGACCTACCAGTTAGGGCGAATTATTATCACTTACAATGATCTACCAATTAGGGCGAATTACTATCATTTGTAATGATCTACAAATTAGGGCGAATTACTGTGACTTGGAACGACCTATCAATTAGGGCGAATTACTGACTTGGAACGACCTATCAATTAGGGCAAATTATTGTCACTTGCAATGAAAATTAGGGCAAATTACTGTCACTTGCAGCGACCTATCAATTAGGACGAATTACTGGCACTTGCAACCACCTATCAGTTAGGGCGAATTACTGGCACTTGCAATGGCCTATAAATTAGGGCGAATTACTGTCACTTGCAAATAGCTATCAATTAGGGCGAATTACTGGCACTTGCAACGACCTATCAATTAGGGCAAATTACTGTCACTTGCAACCACCTATCAATTAGGGCGAATCACTGCCATTTGCAATGACATCATTTAGGGCGAATTACCGACACTTGCAATGAATTATCAATTAGGGCGAATTTCTGTCACTTGCAACGACCTATTAATTAGGGCGAATTACTGGCACCTGCAACGATCTACCAATTAGGGTGAATTACTGTCACTTGCAATGACCAATCAATTAGGGCGAATTACTGTCACTTGCAACGACCTATCAATTAGGGCGAATCACTGTCACTTGCAACGACCTATCAATTGGGGTGAACTACTGTCATTTGCAATGACCTCTCAATTAGGGTGAATTACTGACACTTGCAACGACCTATCAATTAGGGCGAATTACTGGCATTTGCTAAGGGCGAATTACTGTCACTTGCAAAGATCTATCAATTAGGGCGAATTACTGTCACTTGCAAAGATCAATTAGGGCGAATGACTGGCACGTGCAACAACCTATCAGTTAGGGCGAATTACTGGCACTTGCAGCGACCTATCAATTAGGGCGAATTACTGTCACTTGCAACGACCTAGCAATTAGGGCAAATTACTGTCACTTGCAATGACCTTTCAAATAGGGAGAATTACTGGCACCCGCAATGACATCAATTAGGGCAAATTACTGGCACTTGCAATGACCTATCACTTAGGGCGAATTACTGTCACTTGCAATGACCTATCAATTAGGGCGAATTACGGTCACTTGCAATGACCAATCAATTAAGGCGAATTACTGTCATTTGCAATGACCAATCAATTAAGGCGAATTAGACATTGCAATGACTATCAATTAGGGCAATTACTGTCATTTGCAATTACCTAATACAATCTGTTATAGTCCTGCCCACCACAGAGGCCATCTCGGGGCTGTCACCTCATAAAAGTTAAATCTCAGAATGAAACTGTGGAACTATATACAGATTAATTAAAACAGGGCTTAAAACCAATCCATACTGTCATTCTTTGCCCTGCCCAACCGTAAGGGTCAACCCGGGAAGGTCACCTGTCGTGGGAGAACCACGTTAAGGACAAAGTGAGAAAAAACCAAAACCACATTCCTTCCAATCCAATCCGATGATGTTATTTAGAGCCCAGCCGACCGCACAGGCCATATCAGGGCTGTCACTGCGTCACATTTTAAAACTCGTATTAAAACTGTGCAACTATATAGTTTAAAACGGGGTATAAAGCCAGCTTGACTGTCCTTGCTTGCCCTGGTCAACCATAAGGGTCAGCCCAGGACGGCCACCGCGTTGTGGGAAAACCCACATCGATCACACATAAAATGAGATGAAACCAAAACCAGATTCCTTAAGACCAGTACTGTTCTTAGTAACCAATCTCATCCACCTTGTAGTTAATAGTCATGCCGACCAACTCCCCGCGCGCGCGTGTGTAAATGGGGTTGTGTTGTGTATTGTATTTTATTGTAGTAAGTGTGTGTTTGTGTATGTGTGGTGTACTGTATGTATTGTAGAGTGTTGCACATGTGAGTGAGTGAGTGGAGTGAGTGAGTGAGTGAGTGAGTGCGTGCGTGCGTGCGTGCGTGCGTGCGTGCGTGCGTGCGTGTGTGTTGTTTATGGTGTGTCATTTGTATTATGGTGTGCTGTATAACGTTTGTTGTATTGTGGTGTGTTGTATGTATTGTGGTGTTGGACTGTAGGATGTGGTGTGTGGTGTGTGTGT
>CM060341.1:33989797-34014797 GCA_030674155.1 Stramonita haemastoma | reverse complement strand
ATAAAATGAACAGGCCAAGTGAAGGTTGGAATAAATAGAGAGGCATAATCCTGGGTCAAGAGTCGACTGCAGTGGCCAACACTGCATCAGGAATGCAAATAGATGACATCTTCAAAGTGAAGAGCATGTATGCAAGTTACTCAGCTTTTGGGCTGGTTTTGCTGCAGCCTAAGCACTTTTCTGTAAAAATCTGTGATATTATAGCAATGATATGGACTAATACAGACTTACCAGCACGCATGCGCACACACACACACACACTACCAGCCCTCTCTGCAATGACCACTGACCTGGACTACTTTTAACCTTTTCAATACCCTTTACCCTATTTCCCTAGAATGTCCCTACATCAAAGAGTAAGTCTGATATCAGATTGTCTTGATGTATCTAAGATTCTTATGTATTGAATTGTCTTAATATATCTGAAATTTTTCAGAAACCTGTTAAAACTAGAAAAAAAAAGAAAAAAAACACGCCCCGTCTTTATTCCATATACGGTTACATGTAGCCATCCCAGTTTTCCTTCATTCCCATGAAAACCAACATGCATACACTATGCTATGCTCTAATTCCAAAAATCCTCCTTCCTTCCCGCTCGCCCCCCCCCCCCCCCCCCCCCCCCCTTTGAAAAAAAAACAACAACACGCAAATTACCATCCTCCACCCACTTACTGAAAAACACAAAGCACTCCCCCCTTTTTTTCTTTAAAAAAAAAGTAAATTCCTTGAACTTTTCACCGGTCATTTAATTTTGCTTCCAAACCTACGCAACGCACACTGCTGTGTGGAACAGCCAAGTTCTTTTTCCGACAGAACATGCATAGTCATGTGCAGAACATTAAAACAAGTACAAGAAACCAGTCTTACAGATACTAGATCGGAGACGAATTCCCGCGGTCCGGCACCTACTCAGTCTTGAAAGTTCTACCAAATGTTCAGTTCACTAACGGTGCAAAATCAAACATATTCAGATTTTCTCCAGTCTGGCTCACTAGCATGCCACGCAAGAAAACTGCCACGTTCATGGGAGTCACATGCGGATGAAGCTCGAGGCACGAGAGAAAACGACTGCTACGACTACATCTTTTTGTAAGGAAACAATTTTGAACCGAAATGTTTACCAAGTTCTTTCGTTTAAAGTGATCTTTTCCTCTGCTGCCAAGAAAGGTGTCTGCTGTTAAGTCCATGCATGTATCATTACATCCACATGCCTTCTGTGCTGTGTTTTGATGGCCAAACAATGGGTGAGCTTCCAGGTTAGTGTCAAGTTAGTGTTAGGATTAATTCAAACAGCATGCAGTTTAGGTTTCTGTCTGTATGCGTGATTGAATGCATGTGGACACAACAGCACATAGACCTAACAGCATGTACCTTTCTTTTGGCTAAAGATTTCACATGGTCAGTTCCAATAGTTATTTTAAAGGCAGCTTGAATTTTTTAATCACAAGTTTTTCCAACAGGACGCTTTCAGGTCTTGTTTTTTGTTTGTTTGTTTTTTTAAAACCACCGCGCTTTATGAGAATCTCCAAGAAAAAAATATGCCCCCCTCAAAAAGTTTTGTATCAGCTGCTCCACATTCATTAAAACCCAATCCTGTTGACATAAACATGTTTTCTACCCATTTGCCCTAAACACTTTCCCTTTACACCTTCTCTTCAAACCACACACACACACACACACACACACACACACACACACACACACACACACCCCCTAACTCTTAAAACTAGACAGCACTTTTGCCTTGAATCATTTTTCATCTATACAAACTCTTTGTGTTATTTTTTCTATCTTTTTACTCCACACAGCTGCAGTCTGCTATGGTAAAGGATTGGTTATGTTGCAAAGATCTCTCAAGTATCAAATTTTACCAGTCCTGACAAGACACTGGCCATTTCAGCTATAAAAAATTTTCAAGTAATAATGTCATTAACCGCTCGACTACCTTTGCCATTTTCAGAGGCGAAATGTGCACTCTCTACACCAAAAACCGGGAAAATTTCTGGGCGGCCCGCTTCTTTCGACGATAATTAAATGGAAAAAAAATCCAAAATCAGTGGCGATCACTCTCCTTTTGCTTGGCAACATCCGGCTGCAAAAACGATCGTTTTTTAAGCTAATATTTTCTTATTTTGTTGTGTGTGCCTGCTTGAACTGTTCCTGTTCAGAATTGGCAGACTCCTGGTTGACCATATCAACGACTCTACACAGCTGAAGAAGTGACAAATGAGAGCTTAGATGATCCTGAAAGTGATGGAAACGACTTAATGGTTCCTGGAGATAGTGAAGATGAAGAAATGTGTGAGATTTTGCCTCGACTTGTGTATAATGCTATTTGAGAGGGGGAGGAGAGGAGAGACTTAAAAGTGATAGTGGTGATGAAAAGTGTATTTTCATCTATTCTTTAAACTTTTTATTTTGGAGGGTGAAAAAATCATGCTAACTACTTACAGCTTGCATGAAAATTTATATTTGAATATAAGGGTTATTATAGATAGTTAAATCGAGGAGAGCTTTCCAATTTTTAGTGATCTCTTAAAAATGTGGCCAAAGCTATGCAGCTTCATGAAAATTAATTAATTCTGGTGATATATTTAGAGCATATAAATATTTTTTACTGGTGTAAAACTAAACATATTGATAGAACTTCTGGTAGAACCAGTATTTCATAGTAAAAATAGTATTATGCATGGCAGCTGTATTCAAAAAGACATTTATACTATTAGTCCTCTTTTAAAGAAAAATTGGATATTTTATGAAATTATGTGAATTTGTCATTTAGTATCACACTAATATCAGTTCTCTTACCTTTCAATTTCAATTTTATCCAGTCATATTTATAGCACAGCTAACACTGCTTTGTGTGGATTTAATGCAAATCAGTTTTCTTATGTCTCACTCATAAAATATGAAATGCAGACTTGAACCGTTTCCTTTGTTATTTCTAAGCAATGTGCAAAGATCATAAAGATTAGTGACCAGATTTCCATACGCTTTTGCCTCTCACATAGTCTTTCTTACTTGATTTTCAGGACAATGAAATTAATGTCTGTTCCCAAAAATGTGAACTTTTTCTAATTAGATTACAATTTTTTTTTTTAACTCATTCAATCCATTGTGTAGCCCTGCCAACCACAGAGGCTGTGTTAGGGCTGCTGTCTTGTTAGAATATAAATATCAAATTAAAACTGTGCAGCTAGGCAGATTAAAACCAGCAGTATGCTCATTCCTTGTGTCAACACCCTTACCAACCATACCGCTCAACCCAGAACAGTCACCACATTGTGGGAGAACCAGACAATGTGCAATAAAACCAATACCCGAATCCTCAAAACCAAACTTTTCAGAGCGAGCAACTATGACCCTCATGTTAACTTGTATCAGGTGGAAAATATTCTATTCTCTCAGGAAGTTAAAAATCATCCAAAGGACCATAAACCATGATCTTTAAGTTGTGTACACGAGAATCTATAAGTTAGCAGGGCTAGCCAAGACCAACACACGGTGGAGAACAACCTGATGGGTGTCACTGACTGCAGTGGCCAACCTCAAACCCAATGGTACCAACTGATGAGAATTGTCCAGATGTGAAAAGGCCTCTAAGTGCTAATCTGTCACATCTAAAATAATACCCCCCCCCCCTCCCCCTTGGAAATTATATAGCATTTGCAAAAAAAATTATTGCCTGTCCGTTTTACATGGGCATAACCAGGACCAGGTCATTTTTCAAACTACTACTTGAATAACATAGAATGTGTATTGTTTCAATTTTGGTGGTACAGTAAACATCAAGCAATACTGTCCAGGAAGAGTTTGAGAAAAATAATGTAAAAAAAAAAAAAAATCAGATAGCCCTGATATATCTTGATGACTGAAGTACAGTTTTCTATGAATAGAAGACATTACTGACAAAAATGGTAAGCTGATTGTTGGATCAGACACTTTTATGCTTCAAAAAGTAGTATAGTCAATAATAAAAATTAGATTCATTCCCAATAAATACATTATGTTTATAACAATCAGAGTGATTGACTGGTAAAACAGTGATATACTTCAACTTATTTATGTTCAGAATATCTTCATTTGAAAATCTTGAAATATATATGCCATGAAAAATGTTTTGTTTGTCTCAATTTTACACTGGCATTCTGGCAACCAAAAAAAATGATTAAAGCTGTTTTTAAATGGCTATACTGTATACTGACATCTATAAAACCAGAATTTTTAAAAAAAAGGCTTTTTCCAACCCTGGACAAAAAATATACAGTAATTCTTTTTAATTACAAAATTCCCCGACTCGCAACAGCAGTTTTGTCATGACCTATGTATCTGATTACAAAATCATATTGTCAAACCAAGCCCATCAGTAATACTATGTCACAAATATTTCATCTCTATTTTGATTATGAATTTTGGTAGCCTCAAAAAAAAAAAAAAGAGAGACCATAAGATTCCACAGTAATACCGACTGTAGCACTAATACACAAATAATGTGCATGAATTTACAAAGATTTGTCCTTGCTGTGCGTTCTTTACAATTAATAATGCTTTGGCTTGCGCCTATCATCAAAATAAATAATCCTGAAACCAATTACCTGAGTTCAAAACTACTTTCAAAAATTGATTTTACATTTATTATGTAAAGTGGTCACGCCCTACATGACAAAGTCTAGCACCTGATTCTATGAACACTGTGTAAAGACTGGGGGAGGGGGGGAGGAGAGGAGGGGGGAGGCTGTCACCCTTTAGGGTCTTTCACCTGAGTCAACACTGTAAAAGGTGGGGGCTGACAGCACCCTACAGGGTCTGTCCAAGGCACTCTTCAGCACCGTTCGCTGGTATGACTGATGAAGCCGACTGTGGTGGTGTAGCTGATCTTTCCGGAGTGTGATGAGCCACTTGAGTCCATGTTTGCCTTCTGCACAACAAAAAAAGCAGGATGAATAAAATATAATTGCCAAAGATCAGTCTGTTATCTGTTTTTTCTTAGATCATAAAATTATAACCTTATTAACCCAAATACATGAGAAGTCAGACAAAACTTGTAAGTGACTGGACTTGTCTGATGCATGGACAGAACTGATACCAGAATAAGTCTTTTCAACAAGTCAGGCCAACACTTTTTTATATGAATAATGTGATGCTTTGTAGATTTTATAAAACCATAACTAAAACGAATACTTTATTTCAATTGATTATTTATTTATTAGGTTAGCTATAAAAAAAATAAATTCTGGCTCAGCTTTGAGGGGGAAAAAAGTTGAAAATGCAACAAATCTGACAAGGTTTTTCAACTTTAGGACAAGGTAGGGTTTTTTTTCGTTTTTTTTTTAAATGGTGAATATAGTCATTGACAGTAGGAAGGGAGGTAATGAACAGGTGGAATTTTTCTGTCATCGGCCAAGATATCTTAAATTTTTTAAGCCAATTTTTCTGACGTGAAAATTTTTAAAAACTTAGAGGAAAGACTCCGTCATCCAAAATTTACTTTTTTGTGGCATCTGTTTTTTTTAGTCTTGGTTATTCCAAACAGATGAATATCACATTTGCATATAACTTTAATGACATTTGGGAGGCTTGAATTAATAGCTATAAATGTATTACAGATTTTTTGGGGAGGAAGGGAGTGTTTGAAGGGTGATTTTTTATTTTGCGGGTGGGGGTGGGGTTCTTTAGTGGGTTTTGTTGGTTTTTTTTGTTTTGTTTTTTTTTGGGGGGGGGGGGGGGGGGGGGGGTTCTGCTCCTCTTGTAAGTTGTACCTGTCGAGCTATGGTATTTTTACACCACTGAGTCATTGCGAGTTTGACCCAATACACACATTATTACCTCCCTTTCAATTTTTTTCGATCACTAACCATAATGTGGAAAGATCCTTCAGTTGCTTGTTTTCATCTTTTTGTTTACAATACAGATCTATATTTCTGGTATGGTTTCTTCCCCTTGCTGTTTTCTTTTGCTGGTAGTCTTTGGCATCCAGGACTACGAATTTCTTCTTGTGAATGCAATACACACTGCTAAATGAGGAAAAGCGAATACAAGATACCAGGCTGGAGGGGGTGGGGGCGAAGAGATAGTGAAAAATAAAATCTACTGGGACTTTCAAGAGTACATGTTTCCCTATTGTTTCTATGAGGCAAAAACACCTGCAAAAGCAGATAATGTAGAGACATCCATGCCTTACCCGTGTTTTCTGTTCAATCCTGATACACTGCATGGCTGTGGCCTGACATGCTTGGCTTCCACTGTACGGCTGGTTTTCCACACCATTTCAGTGTCAGGTGGATGGATTAACAGCTGCACATCTGCAACATTGTAACAACAGGAAATAACTACAGGTCTCAATATCATAAGGTAAGCAATGACTAAAATATGTCTTGGATCATACAGATGCCAATCGAGAATTTATCAACATTACTAACGCTAAAGAATTAACTGGATGTAAAACCTTAGGTCAACTGGGATTAAGAGCAAAGTTGGAAAAGTAAAAACTAAAGATCAGAGTGAAAACTTATGTAGAACTGAGAACAGACTAAAAGTAAAAATGGAATTATGAACAGAATTTGAGAATTTAAAGTAGTTATCAACCAGAGTGAAAAAATTTATCAATTAATTGGATATGGTAACTTGAATTTTGAACTCAGAATTCACTAGAAATATAATAATTCACTGAATGTAAAAAGTTAACCATAATTCAAAACTGAAAATAGACTAGAGGTAAAAATTAATTAACTGGATGTGAACATTTAAGTCAAAATATAATGAAATTAAAAACTGAGAATAGACAAAGTAAAAATAAAAAAATTCGAAGTAAAAGATTTTTTTTTTTTTTAATCTATGTATGGGATCATTTCATTCCATTTTATTTTCCAAAAAGGCCCTATCAGGGCTGTCACCCTTATATGATTTCTTTTAGCTATAATCAATAACATTTGCTTGAAGGTTAAAAACCACCACCTGATATCTTTAAATATCTAACACCCTGGATGAGAAAGGGAAAAAAACTATGGTTCATACCTCTCCACAGCAAATGTTTGAGACACGAGTCATTACCGAGCTCCCATTCAGTGTGTAAGCTTCTTGTTGGTCGTCCCCCCAGCTGGACATCCTGGCGGGGCCACCCAGAAACAGACTGCCTCATGCGTTCTTGTCTCTGACATTTCTCCTGTAGGCAGAAACTGAGAAAGAGCATTCAGTTTCAACCGGGAATATGACAGTTTTATCTTTTACAATATGACAACTGTTTGATTGCAAAACAGGATACTCAATTTTGCCTGTTAATTTCAGTGCACATAGTTGGAGGAAACATCTGATCTCACCACAATAGGATAGATTGAATTATTTCCTTGAACTGTGAGATTTTGTTAACATTTATTTGATTTTGAATGCACCAAGTTAAACCCCCCCCCCAAAAAAAAATCTGCAGAAAGTTCATCTTAACACAAACAAAACTACTGTTCTTCATCCTGTTGGGACTTGAGAAAAACAATGCAAGGCTGTAAAAACTCTCAAACAAATATGTTCAAAATTATCTTTAATGGATTTTTTCTGCAGTTGGAATATAGGGGAAAACTTTTTTTAAAATGAATATAGGGAAAAACAATGACTTTAAATCTCCGATATGAATGCCAATACTTGACACAACACTCATAAAAATCTGAGGCAAAAGAAAAAAGTCTGTACACTTAAAAGCCAAATAAAAGTACCTCGTCATTGGTAGCACACAAATTAGAAATAAAACAGATTACTCATCTTGATTGATGTAATATTTTTTGGCAAAATCACGCTCATTATTCTAACTATAGCTACTGCAATTTAAAAAAAAAAAAATGAATTGGAGGCTCTTGTATCTTTAAAAAAATCTCAAATGCAAAATAAAAGCAACACTTTACGATAGTTTTCTTCACTTTAAATAGACCATGTTATATAGATGTATGCAATCTGTATCAAAATCAGTTCAATAAAGTTCAACTGCAATTGCACAGTTTTATAGTTGATGCACTTACCTCTATTGCATTTTGGTGGAGCAGACTGGGTGGACAGATACAATACTGAAGACACTCCACAAAAAACTGTCCCATGATCAACAGGATGACTAACCACTATGTCAGGGCCATTGTGGAAATAAGGACTTTCAGAAAGGAGACCTATTCAGAGGGGTAAAAGTAGCTGACATTATCCTTTCTGGCCCAACAGTTCTTAGAGACTGTTCAAACCTGTCACTGTGAAGAGGAACTACCACACAAACAAAGCATTCTGAAACAAAGGCTACTTCCAGCTCCAAGACTTCAATCCCATTCTCAAAGCATTTGTGCTCCTGTGTACAAGACAACCTTCAGCTTCAAACTGAGTGCTGACTGATGGAAGGTTTGAAAGCTGACAATGAAAAGGACCAATTCCAAACTGCTAGGTTGAACCTGATGCATCAAGCCGCTAGAGATTTACGTTTCTGGTTACAGACAATCCGCTTGGAATCCGTTTTTGTCCTGACCGTCCTGGCATTGTGGTGCTGGGGCCAGTGGGGGCCAGTCTGTCCGCCCATTCCTGAAGTCCCTATTCCTACTCGCCGTTTTGTTTGTGCTTTGCATTGCGATTTTCTACGATCATGGTCACCAAGATTGCTCCCCTTGTTCCCTAGCAAAGTTTCTCTTAGTATTCTGTGATTTAAGTTTTTATATTTTGGTTTTAGGTTTAAGCTTTTACTTTTCAAGTTTTTGTTTTAGATTGTAGTTCTAAGTTTTAGATTTTTAAGGGTTTTTTTGTTTTGGTTTGTTTTTTTTGTGTTTTTTTTTAGCTTTTTAGGTTTAAGTTTCTACTTTCTGTGTTTTTTGGTGTTAAGTTTAAAATTTTATGTTCTGGTATAATTTCATTTTGAAGTTTTTGTTTTTAATTTTTTAGGTTTTTAAGTTTTTATGTTTTGTTTTTTAAGTTTTTATTTTTGTTTTAAGTTTTTATTTTTGTTTTAAGTTTTTAGGTTTGTTTTTCAGTTTTTAGGTAAGTTTTTTCAGTTTGGGTTTAAATTTTTTTAGCTCAAGTTTTGGTTTTAGGATTTGGTTTTTAATTTTTTTTTTTTTTTATAGGTTTTATGTGTTTTAAGTTTTGGTTTTAGTTTTAAGTTTTTTAGGTAAGTTTTTTAGTTTGGGTTTTGAGGTTTTAGCTTGAGTTTTGGTTTAATTTTTGGTTTTAGTAGTAGTTGTCTTTTTGTTTTTGTTTTTTAGGTTTTTTAAGTGTTTAAGTTTTGGTTTTAGTTGTAAGTTTTAGGTTTTAAGTTTATAAGTGCTTTTTCATTTCAGTTTCAAGTTATACTTTTATGTTTTGGTTTAAAGTTTTAGCTCCGACTTTTGGTTTTTAGTTTTTAAGTTTTTTGTTTTTTTTTATAGTTTAAGGTTTTAAGGTTTGATCTACATTTTAAATGGTTTAGTGCAAGTTTTAATTTAACGACAAAAAAATTCTTGTTGGGTTTGGGCTTTAATTTGGATATTCTGTTTCAATTCAGTCTACATCTATTTTACTCTAGTTCATTTTCCCTCATTGTACTTTGTCATTCTTTTTATCCCCATTTTTAGTAGCAAGGGAGTAAATGCAATCTGTATTCTGGTGACCACTGATCGCTGGAAGATGACTGACATGGTGGTTATCTACTCTCTATACTGGACGCAGAACTCTGGGCACAAAGGTTGATGAAGACACGAAAACTGAAGCCGTAGCCTTGAACTTCTCTTTGTGAACATTCTGCACACGTATACACATGCCCCATTTCTTGTGCACATCGCAACAAAATGTATTTTCTGCTAGATAGCAATTGCATAGCTGATGGGTTTTCAATGCTACATCTATAAATCAGAGATGGGGCTTCATATCAACTGCGTTTAGACATAATTTATCCTTACCTTCAAGGCTCAACCCCACAAGATCTCAAAACATGTTATGTCCACTGGGATATACTATTTCCATCGAAAAGACGAAGACAAGCAATAATGTCCCAGACCTCTGAGAAATGGGTCACCTACAGAGCTGACTTCACACCCTTCAGGGTTTGATAAAACATTTCCCGTTACACTCCATTCCAAACCTTTCAAAATTCATCCAGAGAAGCCTTTCAAAAGCATACACTCTATTCTAAACCCTTGAATATTCATCTACAGAAGCCCGACAAAGCAATCAGTTGACTTAAGATCACAGGAACAGTTTATGCATCGTGTATTAAGTACCATTAACCCCAACATCTCCAGCGTTCTTCAATTTCATGCGGTAGTCAATGATGTTGGCCAGTACCTGATAAAGGTAGAAATACAATTGTTTAAAAGCACCTCCACACACTGTGTGTTGTTGTGTGGTGTGTGTGTGTGTGTGTGTGTGTGTGTGTGTGTGTGGTGTGGTGTGTGTGTGTGTAGGGTGGGGGGGGGGGGGGTGACAATGTGTTGAGGGGCTGGGAAAAAGTTAATACCTCAGACTTTTCCTTATCCTTATGAGTACACAGACTAGTTTTTGAAAGGTAGAGGCTTTCCCATTTTTTCTGAATTAATCTTTTCTGCTGTAGTCCCACTTTAATGATGTCAAACTACAACACCCCAGCAAACCAATTATTCGAATTCATTTCAACTGTCGTTCTTTGATACTAGAAATAGCATGGAACAACAATGCAACGAAGTCAGATTTCTCTCCTAGCCCCCTAGCCTCCCCCCCGCCCCCCTTTTTTTTAAAAATAAAAATTGGGGGGGGGGGGGGGGGGCATTTATGTATTGGCCATTGTTTCTTAATATTTTCAAGATGTTGAGCATGTGTTAACTACATGTATCAGCCTGGGTAGCAAAACTAGTCAAGGGGGGAAAAACTTTTTGAACGATTTTTAAAAATACAATCTTCTAAGTCATGACCATTTTTATGGAAAATGTATATTATTAAAAAAAAACAACCCCCCCCCCCCCCCCCCATAACTCGTTGTTCTAGGGTATCCAAATAAACTTACTTTAATCAAAGTTCCTACAATGTTTGAAGGGCTGGGTCCACACCTGCTTTAAAAAAAATTAAATTTACGGAAACTCCGTCTGAGTCAATGACCTGTCCCCAGATCAAAAGTACCGGGCCAATCTAGTTGCTTGGATCCAGACTACGTGACGATGACAATAGCAATGCTATTTAATTATTTTCTATGCCGCCACTTCAAGAAGAGCATAATACTTACCATTTGTAGAATCGAGGACCATGACCCACTGATGCCACAAAAAAAACATTCCTTGTCTCAGCAGCGTTCAAGATGGCTAACTTATATATAAGCGCAACTGGTTAGGCTAGCACAACCCCACAGCACGGGTCAAGATGAGATAACTCTATTTCACTGCAATAAGTAAGAACTTCACTCAGTTGTCGTTTCACGATAAAAAGTAAGAAAACAGATCTCCCCCACCCCCACCCCACCCTGGTGTGTGTGTGTGTGTGTGTGTGTGTGTGTGTGTGTGTGTGTGTTGTGTGCGGCGTGCTTGAAAGAGAGAGAGAGATTTGATTTGATTTGATTTATTTTATTTTATTTATTCTTTTATAGGCCTACCGAAGATAATGGAATAAGCACTCTTGTGCTTTTTTACGTCCAGTCCCCGTGTGTATGCAGTTTTGTCAATGTCATCTGTTCCCACCGGCACACGATGGCCTACTCTTACGAAAAGCGGAACAGGATTTAACGTGTGCGCAAGATGTTCTGCGTGCATTCCCACAAGGGGCCTCGATTTTTTAGTCTCATCCGAAGGACTTTTGGGGAGAGTGGAGTCAGCACTGATGTTTTAACTCCAGAAGAAAAATCTCCTCGACCCGGAATCAAACCCGGGTCGTCAAATTGCCAGCGCAATGTTCTGACCACTATGCTATCCTAGAGAGAGAGGAGAGAGAGAGAGAGAAGAGAGAGAGAGAGAGAGAGAGAGAGAGAGAGAGAGAGAGAGAGAGGAGAGAGAGAGAGAGAGTTTAAAACAACAACAAAAACCCAAACAAAAACAAAAACAAAACTGACAGTGCTGTAATAAAAAGTCGAAAGCAGTATAAGAAGTAGGAAAAATCTTATATAACTTTCACATTAATTTTGTTTTCTGTTTCATTTATCATTTTGTAAAGAAAATGATTTCTCTTATTTTTCTGTTGTCTGCTACCAAGAAGCTGGGCTTATGATTCAGTAATCCATATATTTATTAATGGTAATGACCATTTTTTCTCCCAGCGCTCCATGCTTTCGGTGTTCCTGTTGATTAAAGAACCCGTTTTTGTTTTTCTTTTCTTTGTTTTTCATCTATAAGACATGATCACTGAGAAAAAACTCTACTAGCCCCCTACCCCCTTCCCACAAAAGTTGATGAGTGGTTAATTTCGTTTGGTAACCACACACCACACACACACACACTCACACATACACACACACTTGAAAATTTAATTTCAAAAGCAAAGAGAAGACAAAACTTTTTAAAGATTGTGGGTGCTGAGCTATGAGGCCATTATACTATAACATTAACTATGCATCTTGCTGTTTCCTTGGTCCGTTCTAAACTTACTTACGGTCAAGAATTTAATGTATCTTCACTCTCCAAATCATCTCTTTAAAAGTTACATAGTGTCGACAGCATGCAATACCATCAAATTACATGTAGTGCCTGGAATTCCAAACCATGCTAGTACATTTCAAACTTACAAGGAAACTAATATAGCCTACTTTCTCTTTCAGAGCGAAAAATATTGTCTATTTCTGAATTTGTTATTTGAAGTCTCACTGCTCGAAATTTTGTGTCAAATGAAAATTGATATTCATGAATAAAAAAAACACAAAAACCCCCCTACCCGAAAAGAGCAAGTAATATTCCTTTTCTGCAGCCTACTTTCAACTATACTAAAAACGTTATGACAGAATGGATACAGGTCCAGTAAAAAAATTCCTGTTCTGCCAGTGGTTTCTCAGATTTCACCATGGGAACATGAACAAGATAAGTGTTGTTTTTAATTCTTTTCTTTCAAGGGCAATGGAATAAGCACTCATGTGCTTTTTTTTTTCTTTTAAATCCAGTCCACGTATGTATGCAGTTTTGTAAATCTTGTCATCTGTTTCCACTGGCACACAATGGCCTACTCTTCCAAAAAGCAGTACAGGTTTTGACATGTGCAGCAGGATGTTTTGCGTGTGTTCACACACAGGATCTCGGTTTATAGTTTCATCTGAAGGACTTTTGGGGGAGTGGAGTGCTTGGCACTAATGTGGAGTCGGTACTGATGTTAACTTCAGGGGAAAATTTCCCCTTGAATAGGATTTCAGAGAGAGAGAGAGAGAGAGAGAGAGAGAGAGAGGGAAGAGAGAGAGAGAGAGAAGAGAGAGAGAGAGAGAGAGAGAGAGAGAGAGAGAGAGAGAGAGAGAGAGAGAGAGAGAGAGAGAGAGAGAGAGACACACACACACACACACACACACACACAAACACACAGACAGAGACAGGTACAAATTAAATCCCAATGCACTTTTGTTTTCAGGTATGCATGAATTTATTTCACAAAAGCACCCCCCTCCAAATAATTAAAAAAAGAAAAAAATCATCCACCCCCCTCCCCCAATAATAATATAAAAAAACACCCAATAAAGTATAACAGTCATTCACTTTAAAAAAGTTTTATAAAAAATTAAAAAAAAAAAAAGTTCAGGCCTGTTCTGTCCTCCATAAACATCACAAAATAAAGGAAACACACGACATACATTTACTTATCATTTTCTTTTTTTTTTTTTTGCAATGAAACAACTATTGCAAAACATGACAGTCCCTGAATAAATGAATCTTTTATTCAACATCAATTTCACAAAAATGCTATATTAGATGGGGGCAAATGATAAAAATAAAAACTAATGACCAACAACAATGACAAGAGTCTGAAACCTTATCTGAAACCTGATATGAACACAGACTGATATTTAAAAAAAAAAGAAAAGAAAAGAAAAGAAAAAAAAAAAACCCTTCTCACTTGGCTAGAGCTCTGAGGCTCACCGATGTTGAAATTTTACGTAAGCGACACTTTTTCGCCCACCATGAAAGTAGCCATATTCCGACTTTGGGGATGTGTTTGTTTTTTTTGTGAGCAAGATATAGCGCTATATAAATTCCATTCTTAATTCCAAAAATAAATTCCATGTGTGCTGGGTATGTTAATGTTTATGTATGTTTCTTTGCAAGATATAGCGCTATATCAATTCCATTCTTAATTCCAAAAATAAATTCCATGTGTGCTGGGTATGTTAATGTTTATGTATGTTTCTTTGCAAGATATAGCGCTATATCAATTCCATTCTTAATTCCAAAAATAAATTCCATGTGTGCTGGGTACGTTCATGTTTCTGTAACCCACCAAACACTGACATGAGATATGGGATCTTTACTGTTTAAATCCCAGGGATCCATGAAGATGTGGGTTCAAATCTTGATGTCTAGTGAATAATGGGTGGGGATTTTTTTTTTTTTTTACGATATCCTAGGTCAACTTCAAGTGCAGACCTGCCAGTGCTTTCATTTCCTTAGTGTATACATGTATATATACATGCAGAGAATAAAACATGCACATCAAAGATCCTGTCAGTCACATCATAGTTCAGTGAGTTACGGAAACACAAAACATACCCAGCATACATCCCTGAGTGCTCATTTCATTATCCTTGAAATAAAAGAATACAAGAATAAATTTAAAAAGAAAAAAAGAAAAAAAGTTGGAATGCGGCTACCTTCGTGGTCCGCAAAAATGGTCGCATTCGCAAAATCTCACCATGGATGAATCTTGGAGCTCTAGCCAAGGAACAAAAAACAAAACCAAACCAAACCCAATCCCCCTCCCCCCTAAAAAAAACAAAACCAAACCCCTCCCCCCCCCCCCCCCCCCCCCCCCCCCCCCCCCCCCCCCCCCCCCCCCCCCCCCCCCCCCCCCCCCCCCTCCACACAGCTGCTGTTGACGACTCGTTGATGGCTCTCTGTCGTTCGTCATGACCCACCCCTGCTGTGGCCCCGCCCCTCATCTCTTCTTCTTTTTGCCGCCTGATTTTTGCTGCTTTTTCCTTTTCTGTCAGACACACAGCGATATTACGATGGTTATGGTGTTGTTATACTGCTGGGCATTGTAAAGCATCATGAACGGTAGTGTTTTTATTATTAGTATTATTATTATTATCATTATCTTCACCATCGCCACCATCACCATCATCACCATTCTTGTTATCATCATCATTTTCATCATCATTTTCATCATCATTATCATTTTAATCATCATCATCATCATCATCATCATCATTCTCATCACCAACTTCACGGACTGATGAAATTGAAGTCAAACAGTGTTCACCACTCAGCTATAGCATCCATCCATCCATTATTTTTTTTTAATCCTTTTTTTTTTTTTTTGTTCCTCACCTAGAGCTTTGTGGTTCACTGATGGTGAGATTTTTACATTAGGCAACCTTTTTTTTTTTTCTTTCTCCATCATTTAGGTAGCTGCATTTCAAACCTAAGATTTTCTCCTTCTGTTTCCATCTCTTACCTGTCCCTGCCTTCAACATCTACCTGCCAAAGTGTATGACCGTTATAAGTGCGCGGTGTGCGTGTGCATGTGTGTGTGTGTGTGTGTGTGTGTGTGTGTGTGTGTGTGGGTGTGCGCATGTGTGTGTGTGTGTGTGTGTGTGTGTGTGTGTGTGTGTGTGTGTGTGTGTGTGTGTGCGTGCATGTGTGTGCGTGCGTGCATGCGTGCTTGTGCGTGTGTGTATACATTCGAATTTGCTAAAACTATAAATTGTTATTGATTGCTTGTGTCTTGTATAGGTCGAATGCACGCGCTTTGATTTTGTTTCTACAAGATGTAGCGCTATATAAATTCCATGTGTTATTATTATTATTATTATTATCATTATTATCATTATTATTATCATTATTATTATCACTAATATCATTTCAACTTCATGGCTCCATCATTAGGTAAAAAGCTTACCACAGCCTTGGGGCCAGGTTGACCGTTGGCAGTCTTCTTCTGTGGCATGTCATCTGCAACGTCTGAGTCATCGTCACTCTCTACTGCCATTTCCCTTGTATTGTCTTCCGTGTTGTCATCATCACCCTCCTCCTCTTCTTCATCTGATGAGGCAAAGTCATCACCTGCAAGCAACAACAACAACAGTAGCAATGATTTTTTTGTTTGTTTTTAAAAAAAAATTTAGAGAGAGAGAGGGGGGAGGAGAGAGAGGGGGGGGGGAGGAGAGGAGAGAGAGAGAGAGAGAGAGAGAGAGAGGAGAGAGAGAGAGAGAGAGAGAGAGAGAGGAGAGAGAGAGAGAGAGAGAGGACTATAATACAATGAAACCAACCAGAATTTCAGAATACACATTATTCACTGGCAGTTGATTCATACTTCCCTAACACAACACCCAGAGATAACAGAACACAATACACAACAGACCAATGCAGTCACAAGAAAAACTGTTTTCTCTTCAATAATTTTCTCATAAATATGAAAGCCACACATGTTAAATTAATTCTAAATATGTAGTTAGCTTCTCATACCCGAAGAACTCATACCTACTGTAACATTTCTCATCTAAAAAAAAAAAATTCAACACCTTCAGCCACATTTTTTTTTCTCAAGTCAATTTTTCATCTGTTCAATAATCTTCTTTGTTGTACCCTTTTTATAGGGAATAGAACTCTCAGTCAACTTCTCATAGCTTAAGTAAAAAAAGAAAAAATGTTATGTAACACTTCTCCCCAATTCCCTGGAATGTGGCTACTTCAATGGTGGGTAAATGGTCAGACACACAAAATCTCACCATTGGTGAATCTTGGAGCCTCTAACTGAGGAATAAAATAAAAAAAAAGAAGAAAAAAAAGATAAAAAAATATATATTTGATACACACATATATGCAATTTTATATATCATATACACATATATATTTATATATATATATTTTTTTATTGGAGGTGGTGACAGGATGAAAAGGAACATGGGAGAAACAAAGAGAGGGTTAGGAAAGAGGAAATTCCTAGCACAGAATTTCCAGAAGATGGAGATGCTATTTATACTGACAAGCCCCCCCCCCCCCCCCCCCCAACCATTCATCCCCACAAGGGAGTATGCTCTTACTTGGATAGAGATCCTTCAAATCATCGTCATCTTCGCTGTCGTCTTCGTTTTCGGAGCCTGACTGCCAGATGCCTTTGGTGTCTTCCGATGTTGACGCCTTGCCACCATGAACTGACCACTGCTGCTTCCTCAGGCGGCCCCTGGGTTTGAACTTTTCTCCCGTCTCCTGGCACTTCTGCCCTGCAAGCACCACCCACAACGCCAACATTGTCAGTCACAGCTGTCAGTTTCCCCCACTTTCAGCTCCTCTCAGCTGCTAATTCTCCCACCCCATCCCAGCCCAGATGGGGCCAGCTGGTTCTATTTATGGCAGGAACTGACCACACTTGGACTAGGTAAAAGTAAAGGGCATGCTAAATTTAACACTGCTGACTGAGTGATGTTGGATTTGTGCACTGTGCAGTCAGTGTTCAGTTCAGTCGGGTTCAGGTTAGGTGAAAAACTACTGTGTGGGGGGGAGTTTACAAGTGGAAAGAGTGACTGTTGTTGAAAGTTGCTGGAGACTGTAGGACTGGAGTGTGTGTGTGTGTGTGTGTGTGTGTGTGTGTGTGTGTGTGTGTGTGTGTGTGTGTGTGTGTGTGTGTGTGTGTGTGTGTGTTGTGTTGTGTTGTGTTGTGTTGTGTTGGTGTGTGTGTGTGTGTTGTTTGTGTGTGTGTGTGTGTGTGCACACGCGCGTGGTGTGTGTGTGTGTGTGTGTGTGTGTGTGTGTGTGTGTGTGTGTGTGTGTGTGTGTGTGTGTGTGTTGTGTGTGTGTGTTGTGTGTGAGTGTGTGTGTGTGTGTGTGAGTGTGTGTGTGTGCACACGTGTGTTGTGTGCGTGTGTATGTGTTGTGTGTCTGCGTGCGTGCATGTGCGCACATGTGTGTATGTGAGTGAAACAGACAGGCAGAGAGATGGTAAAAATACAAAACTCATTACTTTTCATATCTAGTAAAAACAACACCTATCAAAAAGTCATTTACACTTTTTTTTTTCTCTTTCCCACAAGCAAATGATATTGATGTTTTTGAAAACCTCTACCCTGACATAAGTCCCATGAGAAACAATGAACTACAACACACATACTAACACCAATCTAATCTTTTTGTCTATAGCCCCACCCATCACAGAGGGTATATAGATACTCTATAACACAAACAAACAAACATACCTTGAACAAAAAAAAAATCATATGTTGCCCCCCCAAAAACAAAACAAAACAAAACAAAACAACAACCCCAAAATGCTCAAATAATGAAACGAGTCGACAAAGACGACAACAAAACCAGAATTTCCTCGCAGAACTGACATCTTTTCAAGGCGCGCTGGTATCGCTTTCCGCTGATGTGCCTCTCTATGTCAGCAGGACGTTTGGTGATGTGCCGCAGCGTCAGTGTGCAGAACAGGGTGTGTCTGTAGACAAAAAATAAACCAGAACAAAATAAACACATTTGCATTCATAAACAATTAGCTTGTAGACATCAATAAACCAGATCAAAAGAAACACATTTGCATAATTATAAACAATTAGCTTGTAGACATCAATAAACCACAACAAAACAAACACATTAATACATAAAACAAATAGCCTGTAGACATCAATAAACCTGAACAAAAAAACACATTTACATTAACAAATAGCCTGTAGACATCAGTAAATCAGAACAAAATAAACACATTTGCATAATGATAATCAAATAGCATGTTAACATCAATAAACCAGAACAAAATAAACACATTTACATTATAATCAAATAGCCTGTAGACATAGATAAACCAGAACAAAAAAACGCATTTATATTAAACAAATAATCTGTAGACATCAATGAACCATAACAAACTAAACATGTGTATTACATAAACAAATATTCCCCAAGTCACAATGTGGCTACCTTTAATAATGGTAGGCATGTAAAAAAAAAAAAAAAGGTTGCATACGCAAAATTTACACCATTGGTGAACCTCAGGAGCTCTGGGCAAGGCATGAAAAAAACATTTTACAAAAGAGATTATAAACAAACAGTGCAGGGTTTATCAGCCACCTATGTCTTGTGGTTTGCACAATGAATTCCTGGGGTGTTGGTTTTTTGTGGGTTTTTTGGGGGGAGGGGGGGGATTTTCAGCTTTCTTGGTCCATTCTCCAGCCTTTTTTCCCTCTCTCCCACACCAAAGTAGGATGTGCTGGGCCTGTCTTGTCAGGTGCATAGCAACAATGTATTTTCACTCATATAACAGACAACAATCATTGCTGTCTTAGCATCTAAGCTGCATGAGCACTTAAAAAAGAAGATAGATAGATCTACATTGTGATCCTGGCATTTTGCTACAGTACAGGAGAGAAGTTTGATGCCCTCTCCCACTCCATCCCCCAATGCCACACACACACACACACACACACACACACATACATGCACACACGCACACATGCAAACACACACACACACACACACACACACACACACACACACACACACACACACTGGCTCTACACAACAACAATTAATTAATAAGCACACAACACTTACTCAAAGCGTCTTTTGGTGTTGGGAACCAGATGAGGTCTGTACTGCTCAAAGTCGTGTTCCCTCTTGGTCTGAGCCTTCTGGAATTTCTTTCCCTGCACAAAACTGCGCACTGCATCCACCCTCAGTGGCATCTGGTGGCCGGTCAAGCAGCAGCATATCTGGCAACAGACAGCTTATGTCGTATCAAAAGGTAAAACCAAACGTAAATGTATTCTCATTATATCCTATTCGATCATAGAGGAGTGAGGTGTTAGTCGTAAGGGGACGAGGCATCAGAGACCTCAGCTTCTCTAGGGGCCAGCATATTGAGGGTGGCACCCATCTCCTCTTCCTCGCTGCTTTACCTTCCCTGATCTCACAGAAGGTAGGTATCCATTGGCAGCTGGGTGAACTGGGGGACTGAACTGAATCCAAAGGCACAAAAACAGTCACCCACCCACTTGGTAACCTCACTCAATCAAATGGGGACAGGATACGGATAGCCTAGTGGTCAGAACATTGCACTCACAATTTGACAACTCGGGTTTGATTCCCGTTTGAGGGGATTTTTAGCCTAGAGTAGCATCAGTGCTGACTCCACTCTCCCCGCAAGTCCACTGGGTGAAATTATAATATAAGGAATGCACAAAGAAAATCATTCATACACGTTAAATCCAGTTTCGCTTTTCATAAGAGTAAGCCATTTGGTGCCAGTGGGAACAGATGACAAGATTGACAAAAGCTGCATACACATAGGGACTGGATATTCCATTATCCTCGATATAAAAGAATAACGGTAGCTTGGGGAAAGCGAGAGCTCTGACCACTGAGTTAGATGCAGTCCCCCATGTACATTGCTAAAATTGTTGAGTTCCTACACGTCTATAACAAGCACTACATAAAACTTCATTTTCAAAAGTTGGCCTACATAGCTGCAAGTTTCTAAATCGTGGGGAAAATGTAATTGTATCGTCTACCACTAGTGTGTTATTCCATTGGCAAGATTTGAAGATGATGGTGTCCAGGATCACGAAGCAAAATCACCAAAACTTTGCATAATAAGACTGTTCATCGCATTCCACATAGAAATATTCTCACCTTGCCTCTTTTGTCATCGACTCTCAGCGCCGGATATCCCTTAAGCAGCAATTTTAATTCCGTTGAAACGACAAAGTTCTCCGCGTGGCTTTCACTGTCAGCCATTTTGTCTTGTTTCGATATCTAGCTTCCGGTTCCTGTCAAATTTTGTAATGCAGCTTCCGCTTTCCTTGACAACAAGAGAACACATCAAAATGGCGGCGTTTTGGATCGGATTTTTCTGACAAACTGGAAGGTAAAATCAACGATGCCCTGGCAAATTCTTTAAGAATATTCTTCGATTTTTGATATGCTCACTCATAATAGGATTCATTTTGGTGTCTTTACTGACGTACTAGATTCGTTTGGAGGCCGAAATATGGTTGATTTGTTGACAGTTGAAATATTCATTCGGCTACACTTAAAAATTTATTTTTTTAAAAATCACAAATCTGATCGTAAACAAATTCGTTTCAGGATAACAACAACAACAACAACTCCGCAAGACAAGCTCTTTATTTCTTCAAAAGTTTTATTGATATATCCACATGTGTCAAACGCTACGCATTTATTTTTAGCTTTTTAACTTTTACTGCCTTACGTATTGATTCAGAGAACTTTGCAAGTCAATTATCAATCTTGAATGTATGGCATTATACTTCTGGAACGACTACACCAGCACATGTACTTGTTATCAATAACAGAATAATCGTATAGCTATCAGAAAACACTACCACTTTACTGCTGAACACTTTTCCTTATTTATTATTATTATTTTTTTTAATCAATGCATACTGCAGTACACCTTTCAATGATTGCATTGTTACCAAATTTTGGGGTATAGACCATAGATTTCAGCCTGACTTGAGTTGAGTTCTAACTTCTGAAGGAGTCTTTGTCAGAATTTCTGGCAGTATACATGTAAATCAATTTTTTTCTTTATCAGCATCACTTCATGTGGGAATTTTGTTGTTAGGCCTAATATGCTGATTGTAAGGTTGGTGTTATATATAACATTAACATTGTCCTGGTTCACTCTATGTGAGACACTCTCTGATAGCCTAATATGCTGTTAGAATATGTAGGGCTTATTGTCATCCAGGGTTGTCTCATGTAGGGTAATAGCTTTGTTTATTTTGTTGAGTGCTGGATAGTGATGTGCCCTCATTGGTCATTTACAGAGATACATTTATCATAATTTGCAAGTGTCAGTTATGTTTGCAAGAAAATTTGATTTTTTTGGTGGTCTGTCTAAGCTGCCATTAAAAGATGGTGATAAAAAAAGAAAGAAATTATATATAGAATATATGTTGCAAAAAAATTCCCAAATTTAAATAGAAAACAATCAATTAGTGAATCTCTGTGCCTTATGTTTGGGGATCCTACTGAATTGAAAGGATGCAAGGGAGATCATAAGGTTTGTATCCAGTCAAGTGGCACTGATATTAACTCCAGAGGAAAAATCCTCTTAAAAAAGATCAGAACTTGGGTCAGCAGATTATGATTGCATCACTCTAACCACAAAGCTAAGCCATCCCTGCAAAAATTGATGTGTGTGTGTGTGTGTGTGTGTGTGTGTGTGTGTGTGTGTGTGTGTGTGTGTGTGTGTGTGCGCACATGTGTGTGTTTTGTGTGTGTGTTTTGTATATGTGTGTGTGTGTGTTTGTGTGTGTGTGTGTGTGTGTGTGTGTGTGTGTGTGTGTGTGTGAGTGTGTGTGTGTGCACGCGCGCGCACATGTGAGTGTTGTGTGTGTGTAATGAAAAGTCAGTCTAATTCAACATATAATTTATGAACCATAAAATTCGGAATTTTAACAATCTTCAACCCTTATGGGTGATCATATCGATGACTTTGTTTGTTTTTTTTCTTTCTTACTTTCTTCTGTCATTTTAAAAATTGCTGTTACTTACATTGTTCACAGCCCATCGACCCATGGATCGAAATTGATTGGTCTTAACTCACAATGCACAAATCCAACATAACTCAGTCCACAGCGCTAAATTTAGCATGCCCCTTACTTTAACCTTGTCCAAGTGTGGTCAGTGCCTGCCATAAATAGCACCAGCTGGCCCATTTGGGCTGGGATGGGATGGGATAATTAGCCGCTGAGAGGAGCTGAAAGTGGGGAAAACTGACCGCTGTGATCTCTTCGGTTATAGCATGCAAAAATTCATTCTTATAATAATGTGATGTTGTGGTTTCAGAAGTGAGCGGTGACTGAGAGAGAGAGAGACAGAGAGACAGACAGGATGTCCCAGTCAGTGGTACAAAAGCCTGCCACCACTGGAGACGGCACCATCATGCTGCCCACGGAGGAGGCTGGCAGAGGTCAGATATTTATTTATTTATTTATTTATATTTTTTATACCACTTTATGTCACAGCAGATTTCTCTGCGTGAAATTCGGGCTGCTCTCTCTCCCCGGGGAGAGCGCGTCACCACAAGTTGCAGCGCCTGCCCTTTTTTTTTTCTTTTTTTTTTTCCCCCTCAGGGATGGTGTCTAAACACGTCACCTGTGTGCATGCTGGTTTTTTTAAAAATTATTTTTTTGTTTTATATACTGCAGGAACATGAAAGGAACCCTTGTGTACACCTCTCCTCTGCTCTGTTGTTCCTTAGGAGGGGGGGTGGGGGGTGGGAGGCACAGCTGTCAGTTTATCCCACTTTCACCTCCTCTCAGCTGCTAAATTATTCCATTCCATCCCATCCCAGTCCAGATGGGGGCCAGCTGGTGCTATTTATAGCAGGAACTGACTGACCACACTTATGGACTAGGAAAAAAGGGAGGGGCACGCTAAATTTAGCACTCTTGACTTGAGTTATGTTGGATTTGTGTGCTGTGGAAGGGGGGGGGGGGGGCGGGGGGGGGGGCACAGAGCATAGATCCAGCATAACTCAGTCAAGGGTCTGTGGCTCAGTGCTAAATTTAGCACACCCCTTTCCATCCCAAGTCAGTGTGGTCAGTTTCTGCTATAATTAGCACCAGCTGGGATGGAACGGATAGCAGCTGAAAGTTGGGAGAAGGGAGGGAAACTGATAGCTGGGGGGGGGGGGGGGGGGGGGGGGGGAGAGGCTAGATAGCCTGGTGGTTAGAGCATTGTGCTTGAAATCTGACAGCCGGGGTTTGAGTTTCAGGTGCAAACCACTACCTGTGAGATGCTCATTAACATCAGTGCTGATTCTTCTCCACTCCCCACCATGGAATGGGATAGCTCAGTGGTCAGAGCACTCGTTCTCCCCAAGCTAAGGTTAAGCAGTGTTGAGCGTCGTCGCCTCATAGATAGGTGACCTGTTCATGCACCTTGGGTTCAGTACAGTCCCCCTAGTTCACCCAGCTTTCAGTGGGTACCTGCCCTCTTTAGGGTCAGGGAAGGTAAAGCTGCGAGGGAGAGGAGATGGGTTCCGCCCTCAACATGCTGGCCCCTAGAGAAGCTGAGGTCTCTGAGGTTATGGGGACACCTTTACCTATGATTTCACAACAGTCATATGTGAAACATCTGGCTGTGCCAAACTTAGCAGTCAATGTAATTACTGATGATGTCTTAACTTTTTTGTTTGTTTTGTTTCCATTCCTTGGCTAGAGCTCTGAGGTTTACCAACGATGCGTATTTTGCATAAGCAACCGTTCCTACACCCCAAATTTTAGATAGCCACATTCTAACTTTGGGGATGGTGTCTAAACATAACACCTGTGTGCGTGCATTTTTGAAATTTTGTCCTACCAGCATGGAATGTCCTACTCTCTCAAAAGGCAGAACAGTTTTTTTAAAAATGTGAGCTGAAGATGCTCTGCGTGCATTCACACATGGGGCCTCGGTTTACTGCCTCATCTAAAGGACTTTGACCCTTCAGTTGGATTTTCTCATCAAATTGGGAAGTAAGGGTGAGGCTTGGAATCAAGCATAGAACCTCAGGGTGAACTTGTTTGGCAAGGTGAGCATCTTAACCCTTCTGCCACCTTCCTTCTTGGTGCTTTATCTGAAACACTGTATTTGATTGATTGATTTATTCTTTTATATCGAGGATAATAGAATAAGCACTCTTGTGCATTTTTTTTACATCCAGTCCCCCGTGTGTATGCAGTTTTTGTCAATGTCATCTGTTCCCATCGGCACACGATGGCCTACTCTTACGAAAAGCGGAACAGGATTTAACATGTGCGCAAGATGTTCTGCATGCGTTCGCACACAGGGCTTCGGTTTAAAGTCTCATCAGAAATACTTTTGGAGGAGAGTGGAGTCAGCATTGATGTTGATTCCAGGAGAAAAAAAAATCTCCTCGAACGGGAATCGAACCGGGGTCGTCAAATTGCGAGCACAAT
>CM060341.1:33964797-33984797 GCA_030674155.1 Stramonita haemastoma | reverse complement strand
CTTTATTTCTTTATTTCTTTCTTTTGTTTGTTTCTTTTATTTCTTTGTTTTTATTTCTTTTCTTTCTTTCTTTTTTTTCATTTATTTCTCTTTTTTTCTTTTCTCTTTTCTTTTCTTTTCTTTCTTTTCTTTTCTTTTTTTCTTTCTTTTCTTTTCTTTTCTTTTCTTTCTTTCTTTCTTTCTTTTTTTTTTTTTTTTTTTTTTTTTTTCTTTCTTTTCTTTCTTTCTTTCTTTTCTTTTCTTTTCTTTTTTCTTTTCTTTTCTTTTCTTTTCTTTTCTTTTTTTTCTTTTCTTTCTTTCCTTTTTCTTTTCTTTTCTTTCTTTCTGTCTTTCTTTCTTTCTGTCTGTCTGTCTTTTTTTCTTTCTTTCTTTCTTCTCTTTCTTTCTTTTTTTTTTTTTTACTGTGTGCAGAGATTTCTAACATCTATTCCCTTCCCCCTTTCTCTTGAGAAAACTTCCCTTTTTTGGGTAAAGATGATTGTTGACTGATTAATTTTGAGAACCACAAAGAGTAAGAGAGGATCTTTTCTTTCTTTTCTTTTCTTTTTCTTTCTCTGTTTGCAGAGATTTTTCACATCTCTTCCATTTCTCTTTTCTTGAGAAAATTGCCTTTTTTTTTGGTAAAGATGATTGTTTACTGATTGAGTATCACAAAGACTAAGAGAGGATCTGTCCTCTTTTTTTTTCTTTCTTTTTTTACTGCAGAGATTTCAAATCTCTCTCTTCTTTCTCTTGAGAAAAATGCCTTTCCAGGCAAGGATGATGGTTGAGACAAGACAAAGTCAAGACAAGACAAGACAAGATGAAGCAAGGCAAGGCAGATTTTTTATTCCACAGATACTAGATAAGCACTGATGTTCTTTTTTCTCTGATTTTTTTCCCTTATTCCCGTTTATGTTTTTGTTTAAGCATGTTTGGGTTTTCTGTTTGATGAAGGCATGTGTGTGTGTGTGTGTGTGTGTGTGTGTGTGTGTGTGTGTGTGTGTGTGTGTGTGTGTGTGTGTGTGTGTGTGTGTGTGTGTGTTGTGCAGCAAATACACGACAAATCCAGAGGACCATGAAAAACACCTGATTGTCTTTCCTTCCTTGTAAGTACATATGTAATTATTGGATTTCGTGCATTTGTGTGTGTGTGTGTGTGTGTGTGCGTGTGTGTGTGTGTGTGTGTGTGTGTGTGTGTGTGTGTGTGTGTGTGTGTGTGTGTGTTGTGTGTGTGTTTGTGTGTTTGTGGGGGTGTGTGTGTTACATGTTTGTGGGGGTGTGTGTTATGTGAGTGTGTGTGTGTGGGTGTGGGTGGGTGGGAAGGTGGGTGTTGGTGGGTGTGAGTTTGGGGGGGTGTATGAAAGAAGGTGGGTGGGTAGATGGGTGCATTCATGTATGTCTTTTAACAATGCCTGCATGTCATGCTTTTTCTGCATATTTTTGTTTGTCGGTGTCTTCTTTCTTTTATCTTTACCAGTGTGCCAGCAGTCTTCTCCTTTTTTTGGTCATCTGTTCTTACCAGCGTGAGTGACCTACGCTTCTGAGAGGCAGGGCAGGTTTTAACATGTGTGCAAGATATTTTACACAAATTTTGTACTCAGGGCCTCAGTTTACAGTCTCATCCAAAAGACTTTCAAGGAAGAGGAGTTGGTACTGATGTTAACTCCAGGGGAAAAATCCCTGTGAACTGGCATCTTGGTGGTGGCTGAAACCCAGGCTGTCAATTAATGAGTGCAGTGAACGGGAATCGAACCTGGGTCATCAAATTGCGAGCGCAATGTTCTGACCACTAGGCTATCCTGCCCCACTGATCCATTATGCGTGTTGTTGTTGTTGTGTTGTGAACTTGTCTTCTTTTCACTGAGGTGTGTGTGTGTGTGTGTGTGTGTGGTGCTTGTCTCTCCCCAGGAAGCCGTCCAGCCGCTTTGAGGTGATCCAGCTGAAGAAGACAATGGACGACATGCTGGAGAAGGTGGGATTCAACGACATGGAGGCCGACATCAAGGGACCCACCCAGGTCTGTGGCAACGTCAGAGTGAAGCAGTTGTTTGTGTGTTTGTTTGTGTGTTTGTTTTTGTGTTTGTTCTTGGTTTTTTGACATCAAGGGACCCACCCAGGTCTGTGGCATTGTCATAGCGAATCAGTTGTTTGTGTGTTTGTTTGTGTGTTTGTTTTTGTGTTTGTTCTTGGTTTTTTGACATCAAGGGACCCACCCAGGTCTGTGGCGTCGTCAGAGTGAATACATTGTTTGTTTGTTCTTGGTTGTTTTTTTTTACATCAACCTCGGGTCTGTGGCATTGTCATAGCGAATTGATTGCATGTTTGTTAGTTTGTTTGTTTGTTCTTGCTTTTTTTTGTTCCTTTGCTAAAGCAAAGAGATTCACTAGTGGGTGAGATTTCTACATATGCGTCCCTTTTCTCCCTTAATGTGGGGTTAGTGTTAAAAACATTTGTTGGTGTGTTTTTTTTTCAGATGCATAATCTTCTGGAGCTGATCAAGAAGGAGCAGGACATCTACAATGTGGTCTTCCATGAGCTGATCAGGCAGGTCAGTACTGTCGCCCATTCCTTTTAAAAAAAATTTTTTATACCACTTTATGTCACAGCAGATTTCTCTGTGTGAAATTCAGGCTGCTCTCTCTCCCCAGGGAGAGCGCGTCGCCACAAGTGCAGCGCCTACCCATTATTTTGTTTTTTGCAGGGATGGTGTCTAAACACGACACCTGTGTGCATGCTGGGTTTAAAAAAAAAAAAAAATTGTCATCCGCTCCTACCGGCAAACGATGGTTAACTCCTGGGAAAAAATCCCCTCAAACGGGAGTCAAACTCGGGTCGTCAAATTGCGAATGCAATGTTCTGACCATTATGCCATCCCGTCCCCCTAAATAATACTGTATGATAATAAATAATACTTTTGGGTGTATTGCTGTAAGGTTTCGTTTCTTGACCTTGTTTGTTATCCTCCATGCCCCAAAAGGGGGTGAAAGGAATCAAATCTTGAATCTTTGTTTTGTGTTGTTTTGTTTTGTTTATTCTTTAATATCAAGGATAATGGATTAAGCAATCATAAGCTTTTTTACATCCAGTCCCCATGTGTATGCATTTTTGTAAATACTGTCATCTGTTCCCACACATGATGGCCTACTCTTATGAAAAGTGGAACAGGATATAAGATATGAATCTTGTGTGTCTGACAGACCAGCGTGGAGTGTTCAGAGAGGGGTCAGCTGCTGTCTGACCTCAGGGGCAAATACAGCGAGCTGTTAGGAAAAGTGCCTCAGCAGATCATGAGGTCAGTATCTAATAGTTATTATTTTTTTAATATATTTTAAAATTTTTATTCTTTTATATCGAGGATTATGGGATAAGCACTCTTGTGCTTTTTTTTACATCCAGTCCCCGTGTGTATGCTGTTTTGTAAATGTTATCTGTTCCCACCGGCACATGATGGCCTACTCTTACGAAAAGCGGAACAGGATTTAACGCGTGCACAAGATGTTCTGCGTGTGTTCGCACACAGGGCCTCGGATTTTAGTCTCATCCGAAGGACTTTTGGAGAGAGTGGAGTCAGCACTGATGTTCCCTCCAGGAGGAAAATATCCTCAACTGGAATCGAACCCAGGTCGTCAAATTGCAAGCGCAATGTTCTGACCACTAGGCTATCCGTATATAGTGCTGGTGTGGTCAGGCTGTAGCGGGTCTGCTTATTTTTTGTTGTCCATAAGTCGTTCATTTTTTAAACTGTAATTCTTTTCTCTTTTTTTTTTTCTTTTTTTAAAAATATATTTTTAGGGTATAGTATTTTTTGTTCTTTTATTTGGAATCATTAAACTGTGATTTCTTTATTTTTGTTGTGTTTTTTAAAACTATTTTTGGCTGGTTGATATAGAATGAGTTGATTGCTTATTTGTTCATGTGTGTGAATGATGTGTACCATGTGTATGTGGGTGTGGGTGTGTGTGTGGGGGTGGAGGGGGCTGTTGTGCTCACATGTGTGCATGCATGCATGTGCATGTATGTGTATATGACTCTTTTTTTAATTCTTTTACTTGGAATTATCTCAGTATACTTAAACCAATATCAAGTGTAGCTTGGAGCAGGGAAGAGTCTTCAGGATCACAAAGCAAGTGTGTGGCAAGTTCAAGGGGAGCACAGGGGGCCCAGTCAAGGGCAAACAGGGAAAACTGCTGACAACTGAGAAAGAACAAGAAAATAGATGGACCGAACACTTCAGGGAAGTTCTCAATAGACCATCTCCTGAAGAGACAACGGACATTCCAGAAGCTGCAGAAGACCTGGACATTGACACTGACCCTCCGTCAAAAGAAGAAATAGTGGCTGCGAGATGATGATTCCTGTCAATGATATCTCTGTCAGTGTTGTGATTTGCCCTTCATGGGATGATGAATGACAGTAGTTTTGATTTGACCTGATTTGATGTGTGCGTGTGTGTGTGTGTGTGTGTGTGTGTGTGTGTGTGTGTGTGTGTGTGTGTGTGTGTATGTGGACAGTCTCCACGAGGAGGTGATGGCCCAGCGAGCATTGGACAGACGTCTGACGGACGAACTGATGAGATTCAAAAACACCATCTCCATTTTGACCAGGTCAGTGATGGGATGGGATGGGATGGGATGGGATGGGATGGGACATCTGTGTATATAACTATTTGATGGAGTGTGTGTGTGTGTATGTGTGTGTGTGTGTGTGCGTGTGTGTGTGTGTGTGTGTCTGTGCGTATGTGTGTGTGTGTGCGTGCTTGCTGTGTGTGCTGTTTGTGTGTGTGTGCTTGCTGTGTGTGTTGTTTGTGAGTGTATGTGTGTGTGTGTGTGTGTGTGTGTGTGTGTGTGTGTGTGTGTGTGTGTGTGTGTGTGTGTGGTGGGTAGGTGTGTGTGTGTGTGTGAGTGGGGGGGGGGGGGAGGGAGGGGTCGTGCGTGCATGCGGGTGCGGGTATGTGTGTTTATGCGTGTTTGTGTGAGTGCATGATTATTTGTCTGTGATCACTCATGTTAAATTGTCAGTTGGCAGTATGTGATTTGCCAATTATTCATATCAGTCAGTCATACATTCAGTCCATCAATCAACCATCAATCCAAGATGAATAAGTCACTAATAAACTAATGAAGTAATCCATTGAAAAGTCTCTCAGTTAATTCACTGATCCCTCTATCCGTTGTCATACTCGATCAATCAGTTAATCAAGCATTCTTTCACTCAGTCAGTCAGTCACCTAGGCAGTCAGAAATTGTCAGTCAGACATCAGATAGCCTAGCATCAGTTGATTTGTTCATGTTCAATTCCAAGTATGTGCACTGCACGTCATTATGCATGCATGTCTGCATGTCACTCCCTCCCCTCGTCCCCCTCCTTGTCTTCCCATCTCTTCCTTCCTCTCCCTCACCTACCCCCTCCCCCCTTGTATTCTCTCTCTCCTCCCACACTCTCCCCCCACATCTTCTCTCTATCATCCCCCAGTGGGGACATGCTGAAGACAACAGTGCTGTGTGTCTTGCAGTGAGCTGTCTGACGTCAAGGAGCACGACAAGATTGTGACCAGAGAGGCCCAGAAAACTCAGGAAGATGTGAGTCAACTAAGCATGCTTGATTAATAAACTAAGAATGCTTGATTTATATACAAAATGCTATAATTCTATTTTCTGAGGGGTAGTAGCTGAATATGATCCTGGTGACATTTTTGTCATCCAGCCCTTCCCAAAAAAAAAGAAGAAAAAAATCCACATTAATGCACAAGCAAAATACGTTTAAATAATGATAATATAATGATAATGAAAAAAAAACCAACTTCAGCAGAGACGGAAAGGAAGGGAGCCAAAGAAGAACCCAGAAGAGGTAAAAAGCTAAAGGGCATGGCTAAATTTTAGCCGTCTTGACTGAGTGATCTGGGATTTAAACATTTTTTCTTTCTTTTTATTTATTTATATTTTATATCGAGGATATTGGAATAAGCATTCATATACTTTTTTTTTTACATCCAGACCCCGTGTGTATGCAGTTTTGTAAATGTCATCTGTTGCCACTGGCACGCCATGGCCTACTCTTACGAAAAGCGGAACAGGATTTAACATGTGCGCAAGATGTACTGCGTGCGTTCGCACACGGGGCCTTGGTTTACAGTCTCATCCGAAAGACTTTTTTGGGAAGAGTGGAGTCAGCACTGATGATGTTAACTCCAGGAGAAAAAAAATCCCCTCGAACACTGGAATCGAACCCGGGGTCGTCAAATTGCCAGCGCAATGTTTTGACCACCAGGCTATCCCGTCCGGATTTGTTGTACCATGTTCTCCCTTTTTCTCTCCGCTAACACGCAGCTCCGCCACGCCCTGGCAGAGGCCCAGAAGAACGCCACCCTGCTGTCGGAGTACCACGACCTGTACGAGCTGCAGCGCCGACGTCTGGAGCACCAGGTGTTTGTGCTGTCCGAGGAGAGGGAGATCTGGAGCACCGCCGCCTACAGTCTGGCCCTCAAGGTCTGCAGGGTTCTGTGTGTGTGGGATCTGGTGTGGGGGGGGGGGGGGGGGGGTTTGATTTTGTTGGGGGTTGGGAGGGGTGGGGTGTGGGGTGTGTGGAGGGGGAGGTGGTGATAGTGGTGTGTGTGTAGGGGGGGGGGTTGTAGTGTGAGGGTGTGGTGGGAGTGTGGGGGTGCAGTGTGGTAGGGGGGGGGGGTGCGTGTTTGGGGGGTGGGGGTTGGGTGGGGGAGGTGTGGGTTGTGGTGGTGGGGTGGTGGTGTGGGGTGTGGTGTGTGTGTGTGGGGTGTGTGTGTGGGGTTGTGTGTTGTGTGTGTGTGTGTGTGTGTGTGTGGTGTTGTGTGTGTGTGTGTGTGTGTGTGTGTGTGTGTATCCTTAAGTTAATCTTACGACAACTACTGTTTCATATCAGCACACACACACACAACCACCCATGTTAAAAGTTATGCCTTATATTAAAAAGGCATCACTCGTAAAGCAGAAAAATCAAAGAATTACTCAGTTTTCTATACTGTTGCCATGGAAACAATCCAATATAGCCAACAAAACTAAATGTTTCAAACCCCTAAACCTTTTTATCTATAACAAGTTGAATTAGCCTGTTTCTACAGACATTTTTTTACAACCTGAATTGTTTAAAATCACACAGAGGGAGAGCTTCATAACTGTATGTTTCAATTTTTATTCTAAAAAAAACATGATTTTGGGCAGTTTTTGGCCTGTGTGTACCCTTAAGGCACAAAGATTCACTAGGTGCTTAGAATTTATTTTCATTTCAATTTTTTTTCTTTTAATGAATCTTTAATAAGTCATTTTGGTTCTTTTTTTTGTCTTAGATAATTTGTTTGGTTATTTGTTGGTTTGTTGTTGTTGTTTTTTTGTTTGTTGTTTGGTTAGTGTTTTGAAGTTTACCGGTAAGGTTTTTGGTGTGTTTGTGATCGTTTTTGTATTGTTTACTGTTAAATGATGGAGAAGTTGTTACTCGTAATCTAAAGGTTGCGGGTTCGATCCCAGCTTTCGGCTATGGCGTTGTGCCCTTGGAAAAGGCACTTTATGGCTATTTTCTCACCCCACCCAGGTGTAAAAGGGGGTACCAACCTTGTGTTGGGGGTTAACCCTGCGATAGACTGGCGTCCTATCCAGGGGGGGAGTCTATGACTCTCAGTCGCTTAAGGCCACAGAAACCGGGATAAGCACCGGCCTGATGAGCCTTAGGCTTGGGACAGACTTTAACTTTTTTTTTTAAATACCAGACTTTAGCTTTAAAAAAAAATACAACTACTATCTATTTCATATCCACACACACACACATGCACACACACACACCACACACACACACACACACACACAACACACACACACACACACATACACACAAACACACACACACACACACACACACTCTCACTCTCCCCGGGGAGAGTGAGAGAGCAGCCCGAATTTCATGCAGAGAACTCTGCTGTGACATAAAGTGGTACAAAATACAAGAAACAAAAAAGAAAAAAAAAAAAAAAAAAATTTTTTTGGAAAATACAAAAAAATATTATTATTATCATCATCATCATTATTATTATTATTTAAAGTTAAAGTCTGTCCCGAGCCTAAGGCTCATCAGGCCGGTGCTAAACCCGGTTTCTGTGGCCTTAAGCGACTGAGAGTCATAGACTCCCCCCCCCCTGGATAGGACGCCAGTCTATCGCAGGGTTAACCCCCAACACAAGGTTGGTACCCCCTTTTACACCTGGGTGGGGTGAGAAAATAGCCATAAAGCGCCTTTTCCAAGGGCACAACGCCATAGCCGAAAGCTGGGATCGAACCCGCAACCTTTAGATTACGAGTCCAACACCCTAACCACTAGACTACAGCGGCGGCTATTATTATTATTATCATTATTGGCACGTCAGGTGACGGAAGAGTGCCGGCTGACCACGGCCAAGCGGCTGCACGTCAGCGAGAAGGCCTGGGCCAAGCTGGCCAACCACTTCACCATCCTGCTGAGCGACCGCGACACCGACCTGCTGACCCACATCCAGGGCCACGTGGAGAAGTGGCGGGATGGGGTGGAGGACTTCAACATCGCCCTGCGGCAGCGGGAGGAGGAGATGAAGGAGTCCCTCAAAGGCCTGAAGGGCAGCGTGGAGCGCTGGATCCTGGACTTCCAGAGAAACTGCTTGTGAGTTTTTGTTAGGAGGGGGTGGGGTTAGAGTGTGGTGGAGAAGTGGGGTATTGTTTTGTGTGTTGGTTTGTTTTGTTTTTGGGTTGGTTTGTTTGTGAGTTATGGGCAGGATTAGACTGTGGAGAAGGGGTTTGGTCTGAAGGGCAGTGTGGAGCACTGGATCCTGGACTTCCAGAGAAACTGCTTGTGAGTTTTAAGGGATGGGGTGGGGTTAGAGTAGAGTGTGGTGGAGAAGGGGTTTTTTGGTGTGTGTTTGTGTTGGTTTGTTGGGTTGGTTTGTGTGTGTGTGTGTGTGAGTGAGTTATGGGCAGGATTAGACTGTGGTGGAGAAGGGGTTTGTTCTGAAGAGCAGTGTGGAGAGGTGGATCCTGGACTTCCAGAGAAACTGCTTGTGAGTTTTAAACTGTACATAGTCGCACAGAATTCAACAATTCAACTATTTTATTGTTCTCTTATGAAAGGAAATTTGTGACGCTCCACCACATAAGGAGTCGCATTGCACCAGGGGTCAATTTTAAGTTATTGACATACTATTAGTTTGCAATCAAATGGCTATACAACACAACAAACAGACTGAAAATCAAACTATTCTATCAAAAGTTATTACAAATTGAAATGATAAACTGCAGGAAATGTCGAAATGAGAAATTGACAAGTTTAGCATCCTAATAGGTGGTCAGAATGAGGGCTTTGCTATTTTCAAAGCACGTTTTAAGACAAAAGGAAACAGAATAATGCCTTGATGCTTCACTACAATATAGAATAAGTGCAGTAGTTTTTTAATAAATCAAAATCTCAAAATCGACAACCTCACCCCCACCTGCCTTTAATGGCTCCTAGCAGAAAAGGGGATTATATGCTAAGCGACTCATTTTGTGGTGGAGCGTCACATTTGTTTTAATTTGTTTTAAACACTTTTAGTACATGTTTTAAAATGGGATGAGGTGACAGCCCCCGATATGGCCTGTGCGGTCGGCGGGGCTCTAAGCAACATCATTGGATTGGATTGGAGTTAGGGGTGGGGTTGGACTGTGGTGGAGAAGGTTTTTTTTGTGTGTTTGGTTTGTTGTGTTGGTTTGGTTTGTGTGTGTGAGTCTGTGTGAGTCTGTGTGTATCTGTGTGTGTATGTGTGTGTGTGTATGTGTGTGTGTGTGTGTGTGTGTGTGTGTGTGTGTGTGTGTGTGTGTGTGTGTGTGTGTGTGTGTGTGTGTGAGTTATGGGGGCAGGATTAGACTGTGGTAGAGAAGGTTTTTTTTTGCGTGTTGGTTTGTGTTGGGTTGGTTGGTTTTGTGTTTTTAGTTAGTTGTTTTGAGGTTTACCAGTGAGGGTTTTTTTTGTGTGTTTGGGATATATATATATATATATATTGTGAAACACAGTCTACAGTACAAACTTCATTCTTTTTCCAACAATGCAAATTGCAGCAAGAAACCCCCAGGTTCTTTTAAAAGGTGAGATACTCGTATCTGTTGTGCAGCTTTATTATTGAGGTAGACACTGTTAGTATGCCATTAGTCATCTGCCAGAACCTGTGATCCATGTTTGGCAGATTTGTTGATACTGGTTATTGTGCAGAACAGCTGACGTCATGGTCATAGCATAGTAGTGAGGGTGTAGATGGAGAGTATTTGCTAGATCAGTTAGCAACTTGTTGTCATTTCATGTTGTCTCTGCATGTTTGTACGTGAAATGTTTTTCATCTGTTTAGCCTGTCAGGGTTTTTGTTTTTTTTAACTGTTGTGTTGTATTTTTTTTTCTCCTGTTCTTTGGCTAGAGGTATGAGGCTTGCTTATGGTGAGATTTTGCAGAGGGGAGCATTTTCACCCGTCATTAAGGTAGCCACATTCTGATTTCGGAGGATGGTGTCTAAACATGACACCTGTATACAATCTTTTTTTTTTGTTGTTTAAACTTTATCATCCATTCCTATGAGCATGAATGAAATGACCTGCTCTTCTAAAAAAAAGGTGGAACACGTTTTTAACACGTGTGTAAGGTGTTCTGTATGTGTTCACTACACATGGCACCTTGATTTATAGTCTTATGTGATGGAGTTTTGGGGGAGTGGAGTCAGCACTGATGTTAACTCCTGGGTAAAATCCTCTAAAAACAGGCCCTTCATGGTGGCTTGATTCCCAGGCTGTCAGGTCACAAGCACTATGCTCTAACCACTAGGCTACCTCCCTCCCCACTCCTCCCAACTGTGTTGTATGAGATTCGGTGTTTTGTTGTTGTTGTTTTTTTTCATCTAAGATTATATATAAGGTTGATCGTTTGTGTGTTGTATCGGTCGAATGCAAGCGCTTTGATTTGTTTTTGCAAGATATAGCGCTATATAAATTCCATGTATTATAATTATTATTATAAAGCACCCCTCCCCCCACTCTCCCCCTCAAATGACCATGTCATTGTATTCGTGGAGAACTCATCATTATTGGGATTAGGTCAAAGACAGACTTTGGTCCTGTTTGAAATGTATATAATAAAATGATATCTTAGGTCAGCAAATGTGTGTGTAAAGACACAAATTGTCTAATTATGCAGGAACGAAATGCACATTTCATGATTTAAATCATTTTTATTTTAAAGAATAGAAAATCTGTTGGCTCTTCCAGCCATCTGAATCATCTTAGCTCCAAGTTATTTGTTTCCACTGACATCTTTTGTTGGAGAATTTCGTCAATACAGTGATGTCTTTTGGCTGAGAAATCTCATTAATAAACTGGAATATGTCAAAGAGTTGAAAGGGAAAACTCAAACTAATAAAGTTTTATACCATATGTTTTGATATGAAGTGTCCTCTCTATTTATACATCATGAATTGTTCTGCAGTATCACACTCATGACGTTATACTCTCCTTATATAAATATGTATGAATGTTGTCAGTATTGTCATTAAATCAGTATCACTACGGGCTTTCCCTTCTGTTGTTATGTTTGTGTCTCCCCCCCACCCCCCACCCATGCATTCTTTTGCATGCCTAGGAAATTTTCATTAGATGAAGTGGGTTTCTTCATTTGTTAGGTTTTCTTTTACATACAGTTGATAAGTATGATACGATCCTAACATAGACATTTTTTTGTTTCTATTATTTCTTCAGTTCTAATGAAGATGAAGACAAAGAGATATAGATGCTGTGTTTTAATCCCATTTCTTTTTTTTCCTAATGTTTTTGTTGTCAGATTGAATTTTTAGAGTCAGACAGTGTAGTTCTGTTTTTTATCATAGCTGTGCTTAGTGTTGGAAATTAATTGCTTGTCCAGTTTTTGTTTTCTTTGTTATTTTTTCATAGATCTCATTTTTTCCATGTTATATATATATATATGTCAGTCTGGAGGCTTAGTCAGTTTTTCCTTTTCCTTTCATGGGGGTAGAGAAGTGTTATTGTGGACTGTAATTTTTGTTGTGTTTAGCTAAATCATAATCTGTTGTCTACTGGTAATCTTCCGAACATGGCTTAAAGAAAACAACAACTGAATTCACATGTTCATAAATATATAGATTTTCTCAGTCATGTTTATCTAAGCAGCATTGAAGAGAAGTCATGTAATGATAAAGAAAATGACACTGTAAAAACTCATAGTGTGTGTATTGAATAATATGATATAGGGTCTGTGTCATCTTTGTGTTTGTGATGTGTTTTTCCTGTCAGCAAATTCTGACCAAGATACTACTTTATGACAAGTTCAGATGTAGATGTCATGTTCTCTTGTTAATATGAAAAAAAGAACAACAAATCTCAGTTGTCATTGTACAGTGACGCAGATAAATCATTAATGTTTCTTCATGGTTTCATACTCAAGACATAACATAACATTGTAGCAACATAGTTATGTTAGCTTTATCAATATAATTTATTTGATTTATTTTATTTTTTATTTTATTCTTTTATATTGAGGATAATGGGATAAGCACTCTTGTGCTTTTTTTTTTACATCCAGTCCCCATGTGTATGCAGTTTTGTAAATGTCATCTGTTTCCACCGGCACACGATGGCCTACTCTTATGAAAAGAGGAACAGGATTTAACGTGTGTGCAAGATGTTGTACATGCATTTGCACATGGGGCCTCAGTTTACAGTCTCATCCGAAGGACTTTTAGAGAGAGTGGAGTCAGCACTGATGTTAACTCGAGGGGAAAAAAAATCCCCTCGAACAGGAATCAAACCCAGGTCATCAAATCGCAAGTGCAATGTTCTGACCACTAGGATATCTCGTCCCCTGTGTGAGTCATAGTGCACATTCTGGGTGACAGACCCCCAGAGTGTTAAGCTGTGGACCACACAACAACAACAACAACAGCAACAACAACAACTGAGTGAATCTGACTTTTTCCTTTATCCAGCAACAAAGACGGTCACCTGGTGAAGCCCCCAGACAAGGAGAAGATGCAGGAACTGCAGAATGACTTCAGAGCCTGGGAAAAGGTGAGTGTTTTGATTTGATTTGATTTATTTGATATATTCTTTTATATCGAGGATAATTGAATAAGCACTCTTGTGCTTTTTTACATCCAGTCCCCATGTATGTGTGTGTGTGTGTGTGTGTGTGTGTGTGTGTGTGTGTGTGTGTGTGTGTGTGTGTGTGTGTTTTATAAAAAATCTTTTATATCGAGGACAATGGAATCAGCTCTCGTGTGCTTTTTTTTCCTCCAGTCCCCCATGTGTATGCAGTTTTGTAAATATTGTCATCTGTTCCCACCGGTACACAATGGCCTACTCTTACGAAAAGTGGAACAGGATTTAACATGTGTGCAAGATGTTATGCGTGCGTTCGCACATGGGGCCTCGGTGTGTGTGGTGTGTGTGTGTGTGTGTGTGTGTGTGTGTGTGTGTGTGTGTGTGTGTGTGTGTGTGGATGGTAAAGCAGTGAGGGAGAGGAGATGGGCCCTGCCCTCAACATGCTGGCCCCTAGAGAAGCTGAGGTCTCTTAACGCCTCACTCCCCTACGACCACACAGGTTGTGGCTGACACCTTTTACCTTTTTACCTTACTCTACAGCACACACACAACACACACACACACAACACTAACACGCAGACCAACGTACCTGTGCCAGGTGCTGTCCAAAGAGGCGGAGGTGTTTGGGGGAGACCTGTTGCTAAGCAACCAGGACGAGCTGTCTCAGATCCGGAAGGAGATGGAGGGGTGGACGGACAACGCCCTCAAGGTCTTCGGCCGTCACCGTGGCACCAACAACACCACCCACCCCGACCAGATCGCCATGATGACCCTCAACGATGTGAGTTGGCAGTAGTATTTTTGTTTTCCCCTTTACATGGGGATACCAGGCACAGCTGTCAGTATGCACACAGGTGTCATGTTTAGACACCATCCCTGAGGGGGGAAAAAAAATAAAAAAGGGTAGGCACTGCACTTGTGGTGACACGCTCTCCCCGGGGAGAGCAGCCCAAATTTCACGCAGAGAAATCTGCTGTGACATAAAGTGGTATAAAATAAAAATAAAATAAAAAGTATCCCCCACTTTCAGCTCCTCTCAGCTGCTAATTATCCCATCCCATCCCAGCCTAGCTGTGGCCAGCTGGTGCTATTTATAGCAGGAGCTGACCACGCATGGACTAGGTAAAAGGAAGGAGCGCGCTAAATTTAGCACTCTTGACTAGGCCCTACTGAGTGATGTTGGATTTGTGCACTGTGGGTGCAGGGGGCCCTGTCAGTATAAATAGCAAGTCAAGTCAAGTCAAAAACGCTCTAGTCATCCCTGAAGGGCAGTTACAATACTGACAGACATGTTGATACGAATCCTTATCAAAAGACTTACAGTTCATATTTGTTCAAATATTATATGATAGCTTCCAATAAAAATATCACAAACACTCACACATGTACGCGCGTGTGCATGCGTGCACGCACGCGTGCACACACACACACACACACACACACACACACACACACACACACACACACACACACACACACACACACACACACACACACACTCACAAATGCCCCCACACACACACAAATGCCCACACACACATACACACCAACGTATGGATACAATATTATTAAGACCATTGACTAGGACAGACATGTATACAATGAGTAAGCAAACTAAGAGAGTAAATACAGTTCTTCCCAACTTTGTAGCAGTTATTATTACTAACACTTAACACACAACTCTGCTGAACTTGGAGCTGCTATAACACACAACATAATGAAAACAAGATTTAAAAAAAAGATATTGCCTGTGAGTAGAGAGTGTCACCTTATGAACAGCGCCATTTACATTCCCACCTTCTGGAAATTCAGTGCTAGGAATCTCCTGTTTTCTATTTTTCACTTTGTTTTCCTGCCATTCCCCTGTAGGGATGCCAGGGGGGTCCTCTCAGTATGAATAGTATCCTCACCTTCTGGACATTCTGTGCTAGTATTTTTCCTGTTTTCTATCCCTCTCTTTGGCTCTCCTGCCTTGTTCCTTTTTTTTTGTCCTGTCATCTCCTCCTCGTCTATTTTTCTACCTTTATGGTCTCCATTCTCCTGCCCATTTTTCCAGAAAGACTTAAAAGACAACAATTCCCTCTTATGCTGAAGTCAGATGCACTGGGCCTGACTTTTCAGGTGCTTAATTAATGGTAGTGCTACGCATTTTGTTCATATGACAGACAACAATACGTGCCGTCTGAGAATTTGACAAAGAAGAAAAAAACCCTCAAACTTCACAGATTCAAACATACAAGCAGGTCACTGTTTGTAGTTGACTTCTCATGCATATTAATAGGCTGAAAATCATGTGATTTTAGCATGTGACAGTTCAGTGCCACACATAGAAAAAGCTATGTTTAAACTGAGCATAGATTGCTTATGAAATGTTTAACTCATTGGCACTGTGTTATAGCTATATATACTGCACCTACTGTGCCTCAAAATACTGAGTTGTAACAATATTTCCCCCCCCCCCCCCCCCCCCCCCCCCCCCCCAATTTTTTGTTAGCTCTTAGTCATGTTCAATCCAAGGGAAAATACTCGTACTGCTATTGCCATCCTTTTTGAATGAGTTACTTCCCTTTAACTGTAAGGCACTCTGTGTATAATTGTGAGTTTTAACGTTTTCTGACATCACTGTGAGTTGACATGATAAAAATGATGACAAAGAGGAAGTACATGTTGAAAAGGGCAGCATTGGCAACTTTTACTTTAAAGTTATTTCTGAGCCACAGAAAACATTACTGTGTGTGAAACCAGTGCAATTCTTTCTTGTGGATTAGCTGATGGATTTTTACACCTTGTTGAGATAAGCCTGCGTGTGTGTGTCAACAATTATTTTATTTTTTAGCATCCACTGACTTTAAGGTAAAACACATAAAAAAGTTGGGAGATCTGTCGACAAATATCTTTGGAAATCCTAAACGTATTTTAAATAAACTCTACTTTGATATACAATATATTTGGTTTTATTTATTTATTTATTTATTCATTTATATGAAGGATAATGAAATTAGCACTCGTGCGCTTTATTACATCCAGTCCCCATGTGCATGCAATTTTGTAAAAGTCATCTGTTCCCACCAGCACACAATGACATACTCTTACGAAAAGTGAAACCTATCTGCGAGTGATATAATTATAATTGTTTGGTATATGGACAAAAGTGCATGTCACAGTTTTAATTGAGGTGTGAAATAGACTGCGATTCCATTAAGTTAAGGGACTTGAGTAGTGTAGTGTCTGTACCTGTTTGCATTCTATTATAATAACATTTAATGTGTGTGTGTGTGTGTGTGTGTGCATTGTGCGTGTGCGTGTGTGTATATTATCTGTCTACAGGAGGTTGAGAAGCTGCTACTACAGTATCAGCACCGCATCACAGGAGAGAATGGTGAATATGAATTTCTCTTTTTTGTTTGTTTGTTTCTTTTTGTTTGTTTCTCGGCTAGAGCTCCAAGATTCACCAACAGTGAGATTTTTTGCAAATGCAACCTTCCTCCCTTCTCCTCCACCATTTAGGTAGCTGCTTTCTGACTTCATCGATGTTGTTTAATCATGATGTATGTGTTTTACCAGCACAAAATGGCCTACTCTTCCGAAAGGTGGAACAAGTTTTTAACATCTGTGCAGACTGAGATATATACTGGCCATACAAACAGAAAAACACAAAAAAGCCTTAATAAAAGCAACACACAAAAAAGCGGTAATAAGCACAACACACAAAAAAGCCACAATAAATGCAACACACAAAAAGCCAAAATAAATGCAACATACAGAAAACCATAGTAAATGCAACAACACAGACAGGCAACATCAGGGTCGGTGGTCAGAATTTGGAAACGGTATGAAGTTTCAAGTATCTTGGAGCAGTTGTAACAGACAAGGGATCCAAGCCTGAAATACTCATAAGGATTGCACAGACAGTTACAGCACTGACAAAATTGAAGACCATTTGGAAGAACAGGAACATCTCACTCAGCTCAAAGATCAGGCTGATGCGCACTCTGGTCATCTCAATATTCCTGCATGCTTGTGAGTCATGGACCCTCACAGCAGATCTGGAGAGGAGAATACAGGCCACAGAGATGAGATGCTTTCACAGACTCCTTGGCATCTCTTACAAAGACCACATTGATAACGAGAAAGTAAGAATCAGAATCGGTCAAGCCATCGGGCCCTTTGAAGATCTCCTGACCACAAGTCAAAAAACGCAAACTGAAGTGGTATGGGCACATCGCAAGATCAACAAGGCTTGCAAAGACAATTCTGCAAGGCACTGTGCAAGGCGGGAGAAGGAGAGGCAGGCAGAGAAAGAGATGGGAGGACAACGTCCATGAGTGGACGGGCCTCAGGCTGAGTGACACCCTGAGAAAGGTCGAGGACAGAGGGAAATCGAGAGAGCTGGTTGCGAGGTCTTCCGTGGCGCCCCTACGGTCTAAATAGACTATGGGATAGAAGAAGAAGAAGAAGAAGAAGAAGAAGAAGAAGAAGAAGAAGACAGACAACCCAAAAAAAACCCTATAATGATAAACGCTGCTATAGTAATAATAACATAATCACACAACATGCAATGTTTTTGTTTTCCCCCCTCCTTTGCAGGAGTGGCGGCCATCGTGATCCAGATGCAGAACGTGGTGGAGACGTGGGAGACGCGCATCATCGCCGCGCTGAACGACACGCTCAGCATCCAGGACAGCGAGTGGGCCGCCTTCTACCAGGCGCTGGACGAGTGGGTGGCCTCCCTGGACCAGGCCCAGGCGTACGTGGGCACCACGCAGACAGAGGAAGACCGGCAGGATGGGAAACCTCACGTCAGGTAGACAGAGATAAACAGAGAGCTGAGAGATAGAGATAGAGAGAGAGAGAAACAGATGGGGACAGAGTTCAGGTCGGGTCGGGTCTGCCTGCGTTTGCGTTGCTTGTTACTTGATGCCGTGGTGTCTTGCACAAATGAAATTTTAATAAAAAAAAATAAGAGAGAGAGAAGAAAAAATAGATTAAAAAATAGAGAAAAAAAGAGAAGAGGTTGCAGTGTGTTTTTTTTTTTTTTTTTTCTACCCCCACTGCTTATCTTTTTTTGGTCGTTTTTCCTCACACTTTGAGCTTTTTTGTCTTTTGATGTGCACGTGTTTCCCTTCCCTTGTCCGCTTGAAATTTATGGGTGATTAGGAAAAGGGGGCTTTTTGGGGGGGGGGGGGGGGGGAGTTTTGTAATGTTTTGAGGGTTTATTTACTTTGAGCGTGGCTTATTTGTTGATTTTATGATTTAAAAAAAAAAAGAAGAAAAATAATTGGAAAAAAGAAAATTATTTTTAGACTTTTCTCAGATTTGTGTGTTGTTCAGTATCAGGTTTTCTAAAAATTAATTTTTTCATCACATATTAGTAGGTTTCTCTGAGGTTTATGCGTGTTTCATTTTATATCGCTTAATGTCTGCTTGTTTCATTTTTTTTTTTTTTTTTAAAATTTTCATAAAGCATTCATAGACTTCTCTCAGATCTATGTGTGATTGATTCGCTATGGCATATCTATTTGCTTGTATCAGCTTTTTTAAAGATTTCATTTTTCATTATACATTTGTAGACTTCTCTCAGATGTATTTGTTATTCATTCAATCTGCATGGAATATCTCATTTTATCAGTTTTGTTTTTTTCAAAATTTCATTTTTCATCATCAGTAGACTTTTCTCAGATTTATGCATGATTCACTGTGTATGGGATATATGCTTGTATTAGATTTTCAAAATTTCACTTTTCATCTCACATCTACAGATTTCTCTCAGATCTATGCATGATTCATTCTGTATTCTATATCTATATGTCTCTTTTTCCTCTGTTTTTTTTTTTTTAAGTGAAGAAAAGCAAAATTGCATGCTAAAGTGTAGAATACACAGTTTTCATTTTGGGCTGTCTCCTGGGTTTTTTTTTCTAAACATAATAAACTTCTGGATTCTGTTTTTGCAACAGTAGCATCTTCACCAACCTTGATCATATATATCTACCCTTTTATTAGCTTTCTTTGGACTGGATGTAAAAAAAAGCACAAGAGTGTTTATTCCTTTATCCTTGATATAAAAGAATCAATCAATCAATCAATCAATCAATCAGTCTCTGTTTCTCCTGAGTTCTATGATCTCCTGAAGCCCTCCCAGACCACTGATCTCAGTGATGTTGGCAATGTAGGATGTTGGTGGTCTGCCTCTTTTCATTTTCTGCCTCAACCTTACCTTGGAGAACTATTAATAGTGTAATTCACTTGAATTCTATTGCACACAGTTTATATATCTTGTACTCATCACTTTTGTCCAAATTTATTTTTTCTTCATTTCATAAAAGCACGCCCTCTTATTGAATGTTTTTTTTTAAATTACTTTTGGATGAAGAAGCTCAAGAATTAGTTATCATTATAGTCGTTGTATAATCAGAAAGCAAATAATTCTAACACCGCTTCAAATTTGTGCCGCACTAAAATTGAAAATTTTTTTTTTTTATCTTCGTGCTTCATGTCGTTGGTTGGTTGCTTCAATCTTTGGTGCACGCCGTGTTTTTATGCACAACCCGTTGTACTACCTGCGTGAGATTTCCCCTGCCTGACTGCCCTGCACTCACTTCAGCTGTCTGCTGTAACTATGACAACCCTGCTTTGCCGGGAGGTTTTTCTGTGTTTGTTTGTATGTGCGTGCGTGTGTGTAGTGTGTGTGTAGTGTGTGTGTGTGTGTGTGTGTGTGTAGTGTGTGTAGTGTGTGTAGTGTTGTGTGTGTGTGTGTGTGTGTGTGTGTGTGTGTGTGTGTGTGTGTGTGTGTGTGTGTGTGTGTGTTAGTGTGTGGTGTGTGTGTGTGTGTGTGTGTGTGTGTGTGTGTGTGTGTGTGTGTGTGTGTGTGTGTGTGTGTAGTGTAGTGTGGTGTTGTGTGTG
>CM060341.1:33954797-33962297 GCA_030674155.1 Stramonita haemastoma | reverse complement strand
ATTATTATTATTATTATTATTATTATTATTGTTATTATTATTATTATTATTATTATTATTATTATTATTGTTCTTGTTGTTCCTGTTGTTATCATTGACAGCAAAAAGAGGAAAGGAACATTTCTATTCCCCATTTCTGTATTCTTATATCTGTGTTTGGCCTGTATAGACTTTGTAACTGAGCACTGGAAAACTGAAGCGCTAAAAACTGCAAGTATAGATCCCAGTGACATTGAGATAAGAGCTAGTTAGCTAGTCTTTCCCTGTTCCTCCTGAAGTAATGGCTGCTACAGCTTTTTAATAATCTTGAAACGTTCATGGAACTCCAAAGTCTCATACATCTGCGGCATCAGTCATCATATTAATGTCCACAAATGGAACAAATAATGCGGTAATAGTTTTTGTTGGTTTTAGGCTAGAATAAAAAAAATGAATAAAAAAAGATGAAAATAAAGAAAAAAAAAAGCTGATTCTGAAAAAAAATTTGGGTTTATTAAAAAAAAAACTAAGTTGAAGGAAAGTCCAGTTATCAATGGAGATAGTGTATTGTAATGTTTACTCCCCACTTTATCAAAATCAATTGTAGGGATGTATTATAGGGATGTTCTGTACTTTCAGAAATGAAAAAAAAAAAAAAATTCTTTTTAGAAAATAGAAAAATATCACACTGAGAAAATATTTTCTGCTGTAAAAAAGTGTTAATTGGTGTTTGATGCATTTGCTAGACATAAACGAGAGCAGATTTTAAAGTAGAGTTCAAAATTTAACAAACAAGGATAAATAACATTGCAAGTTATATGAATCTATCGACCAGAAGTTTAAGTACTCAGTAGTATAAATCATAGCCTGCTATCAAAATGTATATATACACAATCGGCTCTGAAGTAGGTAGATGCATGCATGTGCGCTTGAGTGTATTTCACGTGGATGTGTGTGTGTGTGTGTGTGTGTGTGTGTGTGTGTGTGTCTGTGTGTGTGTGTGTGTGTGTGTGTGTGTGTGTGTGTGTGTGTGTGTGTGTGTGTGATATGAATATGAACAAATTGTGATAAAAGAGTGCTGGAATGAAAGAAGGACAGTATATAGAAATATGTTGACATGTTAAAGGAACTCTATGTAATTAAGAAGCTGTAATTCAAATAACAATATTTTACATCTTGTGGTGCAGTTGAGAGACACTTTTCCTTATGTACATGGACAAGAAAAACTGTATCTTGTATCTAATATCTGACAATAGAAAAAAAAAGTCTGCTATAGAAGTATTTAAGCATAATCAGCTCTGAAGTGTTTCAACGATAGAAATCTAAGTCTGCTGTCAAGATATCATATTAAAAAATAAAAGCAGAATCAGCTCCTAAGTGTTTGATGACAATGATGATGATGGTGATGATGATGATGATGGTGATGATGATGGTGATGATGGTGATGATGATACTGCTCCTGCTGACGATTATGATGGTGATGGTGATGATGGTGACGATGACGACGACGACGACGACGATGACGATGATGATGATGATGATGATGATGATGATGATGATGATGATGATGGTGATGATGCGTGGCTGTGATGTCATGATGCAGCACGGACATCCATGACGTCGTGCGCAAGACGCAGAAGTGGGCCACTACCGCCAGCAACTCCATTGACAGCGAAGACGCCAAACTGGTGGAACAGGTCAGTGCTCCGCATTGAAAACCTGCTCTGACTTTTGCAAGAGTAGGCCATCTTGTACCGGTAGGAACAGATGATTATTAAAAAAAACAAAAAAACCCAACCAAACATGCATGCGCACAAATGTCATATTCAGACATCGCCTCTAAAAGCTGGAGTATGACTATACCACAGTGGTGGAGTGGAAAACAGTCGTCAACACAAAAATCTCATTATGGGTGAACCTCAGAGCTCTAGCTTTGAAACAAAACAAATAGTAGGCCGCCGTTAGTCGGTGTCGACTATGGAATTCCTGCCAGAAGAAAGATCATTTGTTCAGCGACAGCGCCGGCTGTGGCTGGTCAGTCCAATGCGGGAGTGGCAGTCTCTGTTGCATCTGATGCAGATGTGGCTTGTTGAGGTGGCTGGAGTACATACATACCTTCCGCTTGGCACTTCTTTTTGTTTGCTGCGGTGTGATTCTTTTCTTCAAAACAAACCAACAAACCAAAAAGAAACACAAAGAAAAAAGAGAGAGAAGAAAAAAAATCCTCAATCATTCCAATGTTTTCTTCTTCTTCATCTTTTTTTTTTTTTTTTTTAAACCATTTTTATTCAGTTTTATCATGTTGTACATTGTTGTATATCATGAAATGCGGTTTTTCACATACATATAAAAAAAAGCAAGCAAAATATTCACACAAAGGATAATGAAATACACGTATAATAAAGTATAAGAGAAATAAAGAAAAACAGAAGAAGAAAAAAAAAACCATACACACGCATACTCACTCAATGGAAGGAAGGTGGCAGGATGGTTAAGACGTTCGCCTGCCAACAAGTAAACCGCGAGGTTCTGAGTTCATACCCAGCCTCGCCCTTTCTTCCAGTTTGACAAAAAAATCAAACTGAATGTCAAAGTCATTCAGATGAGACTGTAAACCGAGGCCTCATGTGCGAACGCACGCAGAACATCTTGCGCACACGTTAAAACCCCGTTCCGCCTTTTGGAAGAGAGGGCCATCATATTCCGGTAGGAGCGGATGACAAAAAAACACAAAAAAACGCCAGCATGCACACAGGTGTCGTGTTTAGACACCATCCCTGAGGGGAAAAAAAAAAAATGGGTAGGCGCTGCACCTGTGGCAACGTGCTCTCCCCGGGGAGAGAGAGCAGCCCGAATTTCACGCAGAGAAATCTGCTGTAACATAAAGTGGTATAAAAAAAAAAATTAAAAAAAAAAAATTTCTTCTTCATCTTCATCCTCCTCACTTCACTGCGCTGCGCTGCGCTGCACAGGTCTCCACCCTGCACTCGGAGATGGTGCGCTGGATGGTGCAGACCCTGCTGCGTCTGGCCCCGGACAAGGAAGGCAACTCCAAGGAGGCGGCCGAGATGGCGCTGCTGGGCAGCGTGTCGGTGCCGCAGCTGCACGAGAACGCCAAGCAGCTGTTCGAGTCCCTGCACAACTTCTCCAGCTATGTCACCCTGTGAGTTTGAATTCATTTCACGTCTGTTCACAAAATGCAAAATGTGATATTAGACGTTTTTAAAAAAAAAAAAAAAAAAAAAAAAGTCTGTGAGTGTTTGATTCATTTTACGTCTTTTCACAAAATGTGATATTAGACATTCGAAAAAAAAAGAAAAAGAAAAAAAAAGTGTGAGTGTGTGTGTGTGTGTGTGTGTGTGTGTGTGTGTGTGTGTGGAGGTGAGTCTCTGCTCTGTCGTGTTGTGTTGGTTTTTTTGTGTGTCAGGTGGAAGGGAGGAGGGGTGGGGGGGGATGAGGGGAGGTCAAGGGAGTGGGGTGGGGGGGGTGGGGGCAGGAGGGTTGGAAGGGAAGAGGGAGAGGACACAGCTGTCTGTTCGAGTCCCTGCACAACTTCTCCAGCTATGTCCCAGGGACTGAACGTAAAAAAGCACAAGAGTGCTTATTCCATTATCCCCGATATTAAAGAATAAAATAAAAAATAAAAATAAAATCTCTCTCTCTCTCTCTCTCTCTCTCTCTCTCTCTCTCTCTCTCTCTCTCTCTCTCGGGGCGTTTACCACGTGCATGAGCATCAAGTCGATGTTTACATCGTCCGATGTTTATGAAGGATTGCTGCGGACAGAAGTAGTCTACAGTACTGAAAATCTGCAACTGGCTACCTAAGGTACCATGCCTTCGGCCAACCTAGACTTCCGAGTCACTTGTGGTGCCTTTCTGCCCACTTTTCTGCACTTCATGTGGAAGAGAGACAAACTTAGAAAGGCAATGCAGGTAACCATCTTGACAGCACGAACACGCACAACCGGTGTTCTTCTGGGATTGACCCTAGTGTTTTTCTTCTGGGGGGACAATTTGTTCCTGCGTCGGGGGATGGGAGATCTGTTGCTGCGTTGTGGCGACGTGGAGTCGAACCCAGGTCCCAACCCCGACTCCACTGCTCCTGGGTCATCAGGCGGTATGCGGCAGACCAGACTGTCCAGCTCCCAGACCTCCCGCCAGGGCAAGGACCTGCCCAAAGATGACATCGTGACGCTGCTGCACGAGATCAACAACAACCTGACCACCAGGATCGATGCTGTGCAGAAAGAACTGACGCAGCTTCGACAGGAGCACAACTCTCTGCACGGCCTCGTAAGTAACCTCATAGAGGAGGTGAGTGAGCTACGACACCAAAACGAGTTGTTACAGAAACAAAACAGGGACTTGATCAGCAAAGTTGATAATTTGGAAAAGAAATGTGACGATCTGGAAAACCGATCAAGGAGAAATAACTTGATTTTCTATGGTGTTGGGAGGGATGAGGGAGAGACAAGTGAGGAATGTGAGGGACTGATACAGGACATACTGACCGACAAGATGGAACTCTCAGATAGGGTGGAATTTGACAGAGTACACCGGCTTAACTCAAAGAAAGATTCCCCTGTCATTGTACGATGTGCTTTCTATAAGCAACGTGTGAAAATACTAAAGGGAAAGCAAAAACTTAAAGGCACTAACATCTTTGTGGGGGAGGATTTCTCGCAGAGGGTCCGAGAGATCCGACGCCAGCTGACCCCACATTTCAAACAGGCCAGAAGGGAAGGGAAACAGGCCCGCCTTGTCCATGACCATCTTTTTATAGATGGAAAAAAGTTCATTCTGGACTCCTGTGGCTCTCTGCAGGAAGCGAAATGAGGAGTTGGCCGGCCCTCCATTCTGGAAAAGGGTAAAAATTTCATGAAGGTGGCAAACTGTACACCGACACCTGAAAGTTTACCTGTATCTCCCTTTAATCCACCCTGCTCGACACGTGAAAACTCGGAGCATGAGCCTGCTACGCTGCACAGCGGCATGCATGGCGATGACAGCTTGGGTTCGCGTGCAAGTTTCGAAACTTTTCCTTCAACATTTGATTTTGAAAACAAGGAAAATAGCGAGTTTTCTTCCCCTTTTTTTGTTCGTGAAGATGTGCAACAGAGTGTTTGCTCTAAAAATAGAATGACACCACCTCCTTTACATTCCATGCCAACTTTTGCAAATACTCTTAAAACCTTATCGTTTTCTTTTTTATGTTGGAACGTTAATGGATTGCGTTCAAAGTATGTATTCATGGACTTTGTAAAATACATTTTGTCATTTGACTTTATATGTCTGGTTGAAACCTTTGAAGAAAATTGTAGTTCTGATTTTTTTTCAGGCTATACAATGTATGAAAAACCTGCTGTCAGACTAACCAAACAGGGGAGAAAATCGGGTGGTATTGTCTGTCTAGTGAAAAATGAACTCTGTCCGTGTGTGCGTGCGCTAGATGTCAAGTATGAAAATATATGTGCTTTTCTTATCAATAAAGATTTGTTTCATTGTTCGAAAGATGTCTTGTACATATGTGCCTATGTACCACCGGAAGGTTCTCCATTTTATGCATACTTTAATTATGATCACGGTATATTGATGCTTGAAGATTGCCTGACTGAATTGTTGTTGGATTTGGATGATGTGTATGTGATTCTCTGTGGCGACTTAAACAGTCGCATTTCAGATATCTCTCCATCCTATGTAGCAGGTGACTCTGAATCTCAATTTCAAAGCTCTTCATTAAATTCTGATCGACACTCCCAAGACACTCATACAAATTCTTACGGTAAAGCCTTAGTAAGCATGTGCACTGCTCTAAATTTGGTTGTCTTAAACGGAGTATGTAATGGCGACCTAGAAGGACGCTATACGTACACAAGTGAGAGTGGATGCAGTGTGAATGACTATTTTATTTTTTCAACTGACCTGTATGAAGAGTTGTCTGAGTTGTGTGAACTAGTTATTGCTGAGCGAATGGAATCTGACCACTTTCCTCTTGAATGTCGATTTAAGTTATCAAAAAATGCCTTGTCTATAGATGAAAAAGCTACTGATGCTCTTGTTGTAGTAGAAAAGTTCATTTGGTGTGAGGAAAATAGTAACAATTTTTGTAGTAATTTATGTAAAGAAGAAATGTCCTGTAAATTGAAAACAGCAATAGCACAGATTGATGAAAATGTTAACAATGCTTTGGAAACCTTCAACGGTTGTATTCGAGAATGTGCAGAATGTATGAAAAAGAAAATTAAGATTGATCAAAAAAGAAATAAGGCAGGCTGGTTTGATAGTGAATGTAACATGGAAAGACGGAGAGTACGCAGATTATTAAGAACATTTCGTAGAACACTAGACAAAACCGATAAGGATCTTTATGTTAGAGCACGTAGGGAATATAAGAACATTTTACTTAGGAAGAAGAAGACTTTCAATGAGAAATTGTTAAATGACTTAGTATCTAGTATTAACGATCAGAAACAGTTTTGGAGTTACATGAATAAGGTATCTTTGAAAAAGAGTCAGCCCAGGAACAGCATCTCTGTCGATGACTGGTTCCAGCACTTCAAAGCATTACTTGAAGAAGATGTACCTTTTTTTAATGATAATGTCAATAGTTTTCAGGAGACTGATCAGGATATAATGGATCGACCAATATCTCATGAAGAAGTTTTCACTGCAATTCGTAAAATTAAGAATCGAAAAGCAGCAGGCCCTGATGGAATTATTGGAGAACTATTAAAAGCACCTTGTCAATTAATTCTTGACTTTTTTGTAAAGTTGTGTAACACTCTTTTCGACAAAGGTATTTTTCCAGAGAACTGGTGTGAGTCCATCATTCTTCCATTATATAAGAAAGGTAACGTAAATGATACCAATAACTATAGAGGCATTTCGTTGTCTGATATCAGTAGTAAAGTATATAGTACTATAATCAATAGTAGGCTTCAGGAATATGTAGAGCAAAACAATATTACAGGTGAACATCAAGCTGGTTTTAAACGAGGATATTCAACAACTGATCATATGTTCACACTTTTGGCTTTTGTTCAGAAACAGTTTTCATTTAACCGGAAACTTTATGTAGCATTTATTGATTTTGAAAAGGCCTTTGATTCCATCAATAGAAATTTGTTATGGCCAATTTTGATTAAGAACGGAATTAATGGTAAATTATTTCGATGTGTTAAGAGTATGTATAACTCAGTTAAAACAAGAGTAAGATGTGGGGATAAACTGTCTAACTATATAAACTGTACCAAAGGTGTAAAACAAGGGGATGTATGTAGCCCTATTTTGTTTTCGCTGTTTATAAATGAATTAGCAATAGAAATCATTGAAATGGGTAGACACGGTGCAAATTTTACTGTTGATTCTGTTGAATTATTCATATTGTTATTGGCTGATGATATAGTGTTGTTTTCAGAGACAGTTGTTGGTTTACAGACTCAGCTTAACAGCTTGCAAAGTGCAGCCAATAAATTACAATTAAAGGTTAACTTAACCAAAAGTAATATTGTTGTATTTAGA
>CM060341.1:33947297-33949797 GCA_030674155.1 Stramonita haemastoma | reverse complement strand
GAATTTTGCCCTGCCTTGTCTTGCCTTGCCAGTCAAGTTAATTTATCTATTTATTCTTTTATAGCGAGGATAATGGAATAATCATTCATGTGCTTTTTTTTTTACAGTCCCCGTGTGTATGCAGATTTGTCAATTTTGTCATCTGTTCCCACCGGCACATGATGGCCTACTCTTTATGAAAAGCAGAACAGGATTTAACGTGTGCGCAAGATGTTCTGCGTGCGTTCGCACACGGGGCCTCGGTTTACAGTCTCATCCGAAATACTTTTGGGGAGAGTGGAGTCAGCACTGATGTTAACTCCAGCGTTAAGTAGCGTCGAGCGTGGTTACCAGTTGGATGGGTGACCGTTTGCACACCTTGGCTTCAGCACAGTCCCCCCCCCCCCCCAGTTTACCCAGCTGTAAATGGGTACCTGCCCTCTTTAGGGTCAGGGAAGGTAAAGCAGCGAGGGAGAGGAGATGGGCGCCGCTGCCCTCAACATGCTGGCCCCCATAGAGAAGCTGAGGTCTCTGATGCCTCGCTCCCCAACGACCACATAGGTTATGGGACACCTGTACCTTTACTGTCTATATGTGTGATGTGGTGTGGTGTAGGCTGGGTGGCTTTTTTGGTGGTGGTTTGATATGAAGAGAGGGGAAAAAATCGAGACCCCTAAAGAGGATGTGGATGTGAGTGTTGTGGTGGATTTTTTGTTATTTATTTATTTATTTATTTATTTTATTTTTATTTATTTTATTCTTTTATGTAGAGGATAATGGGATAAGCACTGTTGTGCTTTTTTTTTACATCCAGTCCCTGTGTGTATGCAGTTGTGTAGATGTCATCTGTTCCCACCGGCACACAATGGCCTACTCTTACGAAAAGCGGAACAGGATATAACACGTGCACAAGGTGTTCTGCGTACGTTCACACACGGGGCCTTGGTTTATAATCTCATCCGAAGGACTTTAGGGGAGAGTGGAGTCAGCACTGATGTTAACTCCAGGAGCAAAATCTTCTCGAACGGGATTCGAACCCGGGTCGTCAAATTGCGAGCACAATGTTCTGACCACTAGGCTATCCTGTTTGGGATCTATATGTGTGATGTGGTGTGGTTGGTTATTTTTCCTGGTGTGGTTTGGTATGGAAAGGGATAGTTTGTGGGGGTTGGGGAGGGAGATGTTGAAGAAGGGAGGGTTGAGAAGGGGGGGGGGAGGTCTTTTGAGGAGAAAGGTAGTGTTTGTGGGTGGGGGAGGGTGTATGTGTGTGTTGTGTGTGTGTGTGTGTGTGTTTGTGTGTGTGTGTGTGTGTGTGTGTGTGTGTGTGTGTGTGTGTGCTGTGCGTGCGTGCGTGCGTGCGTGCGTGCGTGCGTGCGTGCGTGCGTGCGTGCGTGCGTGCGTGCGTGCATGCATGCATGCATGCATACATGTCTAAAACCTGTTTGTAACAAAGTTGACGTTAGTGTATGTTGCAAAGAAACATTCGTTGACATGGAAAGATATCAACTAACAGTCATATGAACAACATGAGATCACTTGCTAGGGAGCGGGATAGCCTAGTGGTTAGAAGGTTGCGTTCCGGATCTGACGGCCTGGGATCGAGCCACCACTGAGGCCCCTGTTTCAGGGAATTCCACCCTGGAGTTCAACATCAGTACTGACTCCACTCCCCCAAAAGTTTTTTTCTATTTTTTATTGAATTTTTTTTTTTTTTCATTTTTAAAACTTTTCTTTTATATCGAGGATAATGGGATAAGCACTTATGTACTTTTTTTCATCCAGTCCTTGAGCATGTGCAGTTGTGTAAATATTGTCATCTTCCCACCGGCACGTGATGCCCTACTCTTACGAAAAGCGGAACAAGATTTAACATGTGCGCAAGATGTTCTGCGTGCGTTCACACTCGGGGCCTGGGTTTATAGTCTCATCCAAAGGACTTTGGGGGAGAGTGGAGTCAGCACTGATGTTAACTCCAGGAGAAAAATATCCTCAACCGGGAATCGAACTCGGGTCGTCAAATTGCGAGCGCAATGTTCTGACCACTAGGCTATCCCGTCCCCCTCCACAATGGAGGTACCTGTATTCTGACTTCAGGGGGGAAGGGTGGGGGGGGGGGCTGTTTTTGGTTTTTTTCCTCTTCTGCTAAAGCTCCTAGGATTGTCAAACTGGTGAGAGAGATTTTCAATACACGTGCCACCGTTTTTTTCACCTCCTCTTTGAAGGTAGCTGTATTCTAACTTCAGGGTTGTTTTTTTTTTGGTTTGTTTGTTTTTCTTCCTTGGGTAGAGCTTCTAGGTTCATCAAACAGGAGAGAGAGATTTTCAGTACACATGCCACCGTTTTTCTTTCCTTCACTTTGAAGGTAGCTGTATTCTGACTCCGGAGTTGTTGTTTTTTTTAATTTTTGTTTTCCTCCTTTGCTAAAGCTCCTAGGTTCGTCAAACAGGTGAGAGAGATTTTCAGTACACATGCCACCGTTTTTCTCACCTCCTCTTTGAAGGTAGCCGTATTCTGACTTTGG
>CM060341.1:33927297-33942297 GCA_030674155.1 Stramonita haemastoma | reverse complement strand
CTGTGTGTCTGTCTGTCTGTCATTGCTGGCTGTGTGTCTGTCTGTTTGTCATTGCTGGCTGTGTGTCTGTCTGTTTGTCATTGCTGGCTGTGTGTCTGTCTGTTTGTCATTGCTGGCTGTGTGTCTGTCTATCTATCATTGCTGGCTGTGTGTCTGTCTATCTATCATTGCTGGCTGTGTGTCTGTCTATCTATCATTGCTGGCTGTGTGTCTGTCTGTTTGTCATTGCTGGCTGTGTGTCTGTCTGTTTGTTATTGCTGGCTGTGTGTCTGTCTGTTTGTCATTGCTGGCTGTGTGTCTGTCTATCTATCATTGCTGGCTGTGTGTCTGTCTGTTTGTCATTGCTGGCTGTGTGTCTGTCTGTTTGTCATTGCTGGCTGTGTGTCTGTCTGTTTGTCATTGCTGGCTGTGTGTCTGTCTATCTATCATTGTTGGCTGTGTGTGTGTCTGTTTGTCATTGCTGGCTGTGTGTCTGTCTGTTTGTCATTGCTGGCTGTGTGTCTATCTATCATTGTTGGCTGTGTGTCTGTCTATCTGTCATTGCTGGCTGTGTGTGTGTGTGCTGTACAGGAGTTTGTGACCACTCCAGTGAAGACAGCGGGGGCCCCAGACACCAAGAAAGCTTTCGAGGCTCTGGCTGCTGTCAACAACCTGCAGGACCAGCTTCTGTGAGTATTGCTGGGGGTGTGTTCCACACCCCTGTCAGTTTCCCTCCCCCCCCCACTTTCTGCTGCTTTCAGCTGTCAGTTTCCCTCCCCCCCCACTTTCTGATGCTTTCAGCTGTCAGTTTTCTCCACTTTCAGCTGTCAGTTTTCCCCATTTTAAGCTGTCAGTTCCCCCCACTTTCAGCTGTCAGTTTTCCCACTTTCATCTGTCAGTTTCCCCATTTTAAGCTGTCAGTTTCCCCCCACTTTCAGCTGTCAGTTTCCCCCCACTTTCATCTGTCAGTTTTCCCCACTTTCATCTGTCAGTTTTCCCCACTTTCAGGTGTCAGTTTCCCCCACTTTCAGCTGTCAGTTTCCCCCCTTTCAGGTGTCAGTTTCCCCCACTTTCAGGTGTCAGTTTCCCCCACTTTCAGGTGTCAATTTCCCCCCACTTTCAGGTGTCAATTTCCCCCACTTTCAGGTGTCAGTTTCCCCCACTTTCAGGTGTCAGTTTCCCCCCACTTTCAGGTGTCAGTTTTCCCCACTTTCAGGTGTCAGTTTCCCCCCACTTTCAGGTGTCAGTTTCCCTCTACTTTCAGGTGTCAGTTTCCCCCTACTTTCAGGTGTCAGTTTCCCCCCACTTTCAGGTGTCAGTTTCCCCCCACTTTCAGGTGTCAGTTTTCCCCACTTTCAGGTGTCAGTTTTCCCCACTTTCAGGTGTCAGTTTCCCCCCACTTTCAGGTGTCAGTTTTCCCCACTTTCAGGTGTCAGTTTCCCCTACTTTCAGGTGTCAGTTTCCCCCTACTTTCAGGTGTCAGTTTCCCCCACTTTCAGGTGTCAGTTTCTACCACCCTCAGCTGCTATTCATCCCATCCCAGCTGTCAGAGTGGCTTTTTTCTACAGAATGTTGCCAGGGTCAACCCTCTTGTTGCTGTGGGTTCTTTTACATGCACTAAATAGTGATGTGTAACACACAGGACCTCAGTTTATTGTCTCATCTGAAAGGCGTGTGTGACTGTTTTTTTTACCCCACACACAGCAAAATGGCTCGATCTGTGTGTGTGTTGTTTTGTCCAGTATCTAAACTGATGTAATTGACCCGTGTGATAAAAAATTTTTTTAAATAAGCACAGTGCACCATGTCCTTTTGTATTTTTTTTGTATTTTGTACCACTTTATGTCACAGCAGATTTCTCTGCGTGAAATTCGGGCTGCTCTCTTTCCCCAGGGAGAGCGCGTGGCCACAAGTGCAATAAAAGCACACACACAAGTGCTTTTGTAAGGGGGACAGATAGCCTAGTGGTCAGAACATTGCGCTGGCAATTTGACAACCTGGGTTTGAGTCCGGTTGAGGAGATTTTTCTCCTGGAGTTAACAACATAAGTGCTGGCTCCACTCTCCCCCAAAAGTCTTTCGGATGAGACTTTAAACCAAGGCCCCATGTGCGAACGCACGCAGAACATCTTGCGCACACGTTAAATCCTGTTCCACTTTTCGTAAGAGCAGGCCATTGTGTGCCGGTGGGAACAAATGACAATATTAACAAAACTGCATACACACGGGGACTGGATGAAAAAAAGCACATGAGTGCTTATTCCATTATCCATCCTCAATATAACAGAATAAATAAATAAATAAATAATACCAAATGACTGCTGTCTACAACCGTGGCATTTTACTTTTTTTTTGCTCCTTGAACAGAGAGCTCTGAGGTTCACCAAATGTGAGATTTTTTGCATGTATGACTGTTTTTTTTACCCCATCCAAACAAAAAGGCTCGATCTGTGTGTGTTGTTTTGTCCAGTATCTGAACTGATGGGACTCACCCGTGTAATAAAAAAAAAAATAATAAGCACAATGCACCCTGTCCTTTTTGTATTTTGTACCACTTTAGGTCACAGCAGATTTCTCGGCGTGAAATTCAGGCTGCTCTCTCTCTCTCTCCCTGGGGAGAGGGAGCACGTCCCCGCCACAAGTGCACTGCAGCAACCTACCCATTTTTTCCCCTTCTTTTTCCTGTATGCAACTGTATTTGTTTCCCTATCACTTTGTGGCATGGTTGACAGGATGACGGAGAATCGAGCCCAGGAGGCGGAGGAGAGGGCAGCCACTGCAGAGTCTGAGTTGGCTGCTGCCCAGGAACTGATTCGCTCCCTGCAGAAACAGGTGGAGAAGGTGAGATATGGGCACAGGTGTAAGGGGGGGGGGGGGGGGGGGCTGTGACCATGTCCACAGGTGTGGGGGGGGGGGGGGAGGTGGGGATGTGGGTGTGTTGTGTGTGGGTGTGGGTGTGTGTGGGGGGGGTTGTGTGTTGTGTGTGTGTGTGTGGGGGGGGGTGTTGTGTGTGTGTAGATGGGGGTGTAGGGGTGTTGTTTGTGTGTGTGTGTGTGTGTGGGGGGGGGGGGGTTGTTTGTGTTGTGTGTGTGTGAGGGGGGGGGGGGAGGGGGTTGTTTGTGTGTGTTGTTTGTGTGTGTGTCGGGGGGGGGGGGGAGGGGGGTTGTTTGTGTAATTTAGAGTAATGTAGTTTAGAGTTGTGTAGTGTAGTGAAGTGCAGAACAGTGCAGTGCAGTGAAGTGCAGTGCAGTGGAGTGCAGTGCAGAGTAGAGTAGCATAGTGTAATGTAATATAGTGTAGTGCGGTGCAGTATAGCTTATAGTGTAGTGTACTGCAGTGCTGTGCAGTGCAGCATAGTATATTGTAGTGTAGTGTACCACACTAAACTGTCCTGTACAGCATCATAAAGATTCCTACACCACAGTTTTCCAGCACTAAAAAAAGGTGTTTCAATTCGAAAACATGATCACCCTGAACACTTTGCACTAAAAAAGAGTGTTTCAATTCCAAAACATGATCACCCTGACCACTTTGCACTAAAAAAGAGTGTTTCAATTCCAAAACACTGAACACTGCACTAAAAAAGTGTTTCAATTCCAAAACACTGAACACTCTACACTAAAAAAAAAAGTGTTTCAATTCCAAAACACTGAACATTCTGCACTAAAAAAGAGTGTTTCAATTCCAAAACACTGAACATTCTGCACTAAAAAGAGTGTTTCAATTCCAAAACACTGAACATTCTGCACTAAAAAAGAGTGTTTCAATTCCAAAACATGATCACACTGAACATTCTGCACTAAAAAAGAGTGTTTCAATTCCAAAACACTGAACATTCTGCACTAAAAAGAGTGTTTCAATTCCAAAACACTGAACACTGCACCAAAAAAGAGTGTTTTTCAATTCCAAAAAAAAAACACTGAACACTCAGCACTAAAAAAGTGTTTCAATTCCAAAACACTGAACACTGCACTAAAAAAGAGTGTTTCAATTCCAAAACATATCATGCTGACACACTGCACTAAAAAGAGTGTTTCAATTCCAAAACACTGAACACTGCACTAAAAAGAGTGTTTCAATTCCAACATGACCTGTTCACTAAAAAGAGTGTTTCAATTCCAAAACATGATCACGCAGAACACTGCACTAAAAAAGAGTGTTCAGTGTGGTCATTTTTTTTTAAATTTTGAATTGAAAACACTCTTTCTGCACTAAAAAAAAGAGTGCTTCAATTCCAAAACATGATCACACGGAACACTCTGCACTAAAAAAAAAAAAGAGTGTTTCAATTCCAAAAAAGCAACCTCACTGAACCCTCTGCACTAAAAAAAAAGAGTGTTTGTTTCAATTCCCAAAACATGACCACACTGCACACTCTGTCCTGTACTGAAGGCATCCCTTCCCACGGAGGAATCGACCCTGAGCGCAGTGCCCAGTCTGACCTCCAACGCCCCACACCCAACCAAGCTGCCGCCGAACCCGAGTCGCCACGGCAACCCACAAGCGCCGACGCGGCAAAGAGCGACTCCAAGAAGAAGGACCATCGTAGCAAGTCCTCTGGCAAAAACAAAAGGAAGTAGTTCTGGGACGGAGGAGAGAAATCCTTCAGCCTTTGAGGCATTCCTTGGCAGATTTTTTTTTAGGAGATATGACGATGTGTTTGGACGGATTCCAAGGGATAAGATCTGTGTTAGTCACGGTTTTTTTTTTTTTGGTTGTTTTTCAAAGAAAAGGCAGATGTCATGAAAAGCAGATGTTTGTCTTAGAAATTGTGTGTATATATATGTATATGTGTATATGTATATCTATATATATATATATATATTTTTTTTTTTTCTGTATCAAAGTCAAGTTAGTCATAGTGTTTGTTTATGTTGATGACCAGTAGTTCTGTGGGTGAGAGCTCTTTGGTGGATACAGCCCAGTTCGAGAACTCTTGACAACTTTGAAGAGATTTTTGAGAAAGCGCGTGGAATGATTATGATATCCAGCACAACTGAAAACTGTGAGACAAGTGTGTTGCACTTCAGGCAAGAAAACATGAAAAGACAAGTTGTTTTTTTACCAAGGATCATTTTTCAAGTTGCTGTGAAATATGGATGTGTTTTATCTGTCGTTAACCCCCCCTCACCCCCTCACCCTTTTGTGCCTAGTTGTGTAAATGTTTTCATAATCTTAATATATTTTTTTTTAACCTGCCTTACAAATGGAAATCTCTCAGTGCCCACAAGCCAAGGTTTAATACCTACCACATTCTTTTAATTTTTTTTTTAAAGTTTATTTATTTCTGGTTTCAGAACAGAAAAAAGCTAAATGTGAATATTATCATATTTATATTTTTTGGACAATGTTTTTAGTGTGTTGTTTGTACATGATTCATTATTTTACAGACTCTGCATCCTTTTCTGAATCTGCCTCTTGAATCTTCATATTGAAAAAAAAAAAAAAAGGTCATGTTAGTGATTATGATGTGTGTCGATCATTGTCAAACTCAGCATTTTGATGCCTTGATTGCCAAACTGCTTCTACATCAAGTTCAGCCTTTGATAATTATCTTCTGTACAAAATAAATTCAGTGCCAGTATATCAGCATTACTGATTCAATGGTGAACAGTTTCTCTTCAGAGCTAACTTTTCTGTTGTTGTCCTCTTCTACTGTTTACCACAGTAGTAGTTATAAATCACTAAGATCCTCGCTTTTATACATGCTGTGATTCTTTGCTGTATGTGCGTGTAGCTGTTCTGTAGTCTGGACAACTGTTGGGGCACCACTGAAGATTTTGCAACCAGCTTCCTCCACTCCTGGTAAATATTAAAAGCTGTAAAAAAAAATAATAATAAAAAAAGAAAGAAAAAGAAAAAAAAATCCACCTGAAAGAAAGGTGATACGAGTGAGTTTCAGTATTTTTACCAGATGCCAATACGAAAAGAAACACACCAAAACTCCCAAACCAGCCGCATAAGTGTAACAGCTTTAAAAATGACAAGGTTTTCTTTCTGCATTATTAATGGCATGATAAAAATGAAAAAAAAAACAAAAAAACCAACCCAACAACATATTTTTGTAATTCTCTGTGACAAGTTTTACACAGAAAAGTGGACAGGAGTGCTCAATACACGTACATTATAATGTATAGCATTTAATAGTCTGGTTCCTGCCTATTGTGATTTTTTTAAACAAGGCTCATTTTTATTTGTTTACATTACAAATGTTTCTATTTATTTTGTATAATATTGACTTTAATTTCATAGTCTGTTTTCCGTCCAAAAAATTGTTGATGTACATATTTCTTCCAGACAGGGATAAAATGAGACATGAAATCCTTTGTTTAGTGGACTATATACACCTCCCTCAAAGATAGCACAATTTTCTTTGCTGGATAGATTTTGACTTAACTTTATGACACGAGGTTTCGATTTTGTCCAAAATCTTGTCAGAAAGAAGCTATGATACGCTGTTTTTTTTTTTTATAAAAAAAAGAACTTTGTGAAATTGCTGCTGAAATTTTTGTGTGTATATCTGTGATAAAGTGTTTTATTTGATTTTTCTTCTTTAGCTTATGATTCCCACATATTTGGGGTTTGACTGCTGATTTTTTTTTTTTTGAAAAAAAAAAAGTTTTTATTCCACAGAAGAAACCAAATTTGTATGCCAAATTGCACATCATATATATATTTGACTCTGTGTGTATGCATGTTTTCGTTTATTGATGAAATGTGATCTATTTCTTAGGCCTGTTTTGATGAATAAAGCTTTCAGAACACAAATCTGTTAAAGAGTCATGTGCTCAAATGTAAAAGTGTGTGGCTTGTTGTATGAACTTCATTGTTCCAGTAGACTTGGAGGGCTGGGGGGCTTGCTCTGTTTAGGGAAAACATGAAGCCACAGTACAGCGTTCCATCTTATTTTTTTTCATTTTAATGCCAATATGTGATTGCTGTCTCTTGAAGACACATGGCTTTGTAAATTTTTTTTTAACAGAATGGTTTTTAATGTGTGCGCAAGATGTTCTGCATGCGTTCACACATGAGGGCTCAGTTTTATTCTCCTGCAAAGAACTTTCCGTGGAGTGGAGTCAGTACTGATGTTAACTCCATGGGAAAAAATCCCCTTGAATGAGCACCTTAGTTGTGGCTCAATCAATCAATCCCAGGCCATCAAATCACAAGCACAATGTTATTTATTTTAATTATTTATTTTATCTTATTCTTCTATATCAAGAATAATGGGATAAGTACTCATGTGCTTTTTTTCATCTAGTCCCCATGTGTATGCACTTGTGTAAATCTCATCTGTTCCCACCGGCACACAAAGGCCTACTCTTACGAAAAGCGGAACAGGATTTAATGTGTACGCAAGATCTTCTGCATGCGTTTGCACAAGGGGCCTCGGTTTACAGTCTCATCCGAAAGACTTTTGGGGGGAGTGAAGTCAGCACTGATGTTAACTCCAGGGGAAAAATCCCCTCCAATGGCAATCGAACTCGGGTCATCAAATTGCCAGCGCAATTTGCTGACCACTTGGCTATCTCGTCCCCGCAATGTTCTGAGGAGGAGCATGCAACCACGGTACAGTGCCACCTTTCACCTTTTTCAGTTTTTATGTAAAGATGTGATTGTTGTCTCTTGGCAACACGTGGCACAGTCTGCCCTCCTGCTTTTGTTGTTTTCATGTATTTCGTTTGATCCTAGAAAAATGATACAACTGAGGATGCTCGAAATAAGACACAACAGCCAACAGACACATTTGCCATCATTTCCCAAGAAACAAAATACAACAACCCCCCCAAAAAAAACAACAACAACAAATAAACAAACAAAACACCCCCAAAAAAGTAAAAACACAAACACATCAGTCTTTTTTTTTTTTTTTTTTTTTTTTTTTACTGAAACTTTTGATACCATATCAAACATCAATCACTTTCCAGCCCGTGCCTCACACACAAGGTAAAAGGCACCTCAGCTAATCATATTCCTTATCATCATCAGACAATTTAAAAACAGAGCGACAAATGACGCAGCATTTGTCTCACTGAGAAAGCAACGGGATCTTTCATGCAGACTTGAGAGAAACAAATCAGGCACAAAAAAAAACAACAAAAAAAACCCCCCCACCCCACTCCAACTCAAGACAAAAATGCCAGATCCATTCCTTCTAACCTACACTGTTTTATGTACACAATTGTTAAGAGGAAAGTTATTTTCAAAAGTCACACTTTACAAAACATTCAGGGAGCAGATGTTACAGGGGGCACTAGGACTGAGTGAGCGTGCGCTGAGTCGATCCCCCTGTTGGGGTGGGGTAGGATTTTTCCTTCAGGCTTTGCGACTCCCGCTTCAAGACGTTCAAGAGGGTCTGTGAGCTCTCCAGGATCTGAAACAGATAGTGAGATATATATTGACAATGTTGCGGTGCTTTGGGTGAGGTTGAGCTGTTTTTTTTGTGTGGGTTTTTTTATTTTAATTTTTTTATTATTCATTCCTAGGCTACAACTCCAAGGTCTACTTATCACGAGGTTGTTTTTTTGTCTGCGACTGTTTTTAACCCACCATTAAAGTAGCTGTGTTCCAATTTTGGGGGATGGTGTTTGAACTAAACACGACACCTGTGAGCATGCGTTTTTTTTTCAAAAAATGAAAAAAATTGTCATCCGTTTCTACTGGCATGAAATGGTCCACTCTTCCGAAAAACGGAACAGGTTTTTAAAGTGTGTGAAAGATATTCTTGTGCATTCACCCTGGGGCTGGATTTAGGGTCTCATCTGAAAAACTTTTGTGGTAGTGGAGTCAGTACTGACGTTGACTGTGGCAGGAAAAATCCCCTCAAACAGGCACCTCAGTGGTGGCTTGGTTGTGTGCTATCAGATCACCAGTGCGACTCTCTAGTCTAACCACCAGGCTACCTCACCCCCTGAAGTCGTTTTACCCTGTGTTGTTTTGTATCAAAATCTTCAACATTATAATTTATATTGTCTTTTTCAGTTGAGTGTTGAGCTAGAGCTATTAAATGTGTTTGCATCATTGTGGTCAACAAACTTCTCCATGCAAAATTCAAAATTCTGTGAACCGAGAACTGAACGTCACCACTGCAGTTAAACAGAAGCAGCAACAAAGCAGTAACAACAACAATAACAAAAGCCATCATCATCACTGTAATCATCATCATCATTATCATTATGATTATCACGCATACAAAGTTTTTTTTTATGAACTGGTATTTTCATCATGAAGTTTAGATAATCTAAATAAAATGTTCATAAATCTAAAGGTCCTCAGCAGCCTCTGATAATGAAACTGATGTTGAAAAAATCAAACAAACAAGTGAAAAAGCTGTACATAATATACCAGCTACAGGGATGTGTCCCATTTTACTCACTGCATCTATAGACCAAACAAATACTTCTTCAGACAGAGACGATTTTTAACCCTCTTAGTCCCAAACCAGGATTTGCTAGGATTGAATAATTACCCACCCCCCCTCCTCCCAGGAATCCCGAACGGGATTTTCTAGGATTCACACACAGTAGATTTCCATCATGCAGTGACCATCACTAACTGCTACCACATGTCAAAGCTCTATCAGGCCAGAGGCACAGAGCCTGCTGTGAGCCTGAAGTAATTATAGCTGCTGGTGTGTACTTAGAAAGGAGGAAAAGGCAAGCAGTGAGCATATGTGCCTGACCTGATTTCGTGATGGGATGCTAAATCTAGGGGCAGTTTGTGTTCAGAGAATCGGAATGCAAGAGACCTTGCAGGAAACCTGGCACCCCAGGATTCATGTCACAACACTCAGAACACCAAACACCATGCCCGAGATACAGACAGTTCTGTCCAAACAGACACAGCTCTAGACAACTTTATGAACAGACAGACAGACAGACAGACAAATCCTACAACAGGAAAGCTGCCAACACACAGAGAAAAAAACAAAGTCAGTCCACTTTCATCACCTTTCATTTACTTATTTTATTCATTTTTATTTATTTTATTATTTTATATTGAAGATAAATGGAATAAGCACCTGTGTGCGTTTTTACATTCAGTCCCCGTGTGTATGCAGTTTTGTAAATCTTGTCATCTGTCCCCACCCGAACACAATAGCTTACCCTTACGAAAAGCAGAACAGGAATTAACGTACGTGTGCGCAAGATGTTCTGCATGCATTCGCACACGGGGCCTCACTTTATAGTCTCATCCAAAAGACTTTTGAGGAGAGTGGAATCAGCACTGATGTTAACTCCAGGGGAAAAATCCCCTCGAACTGGAGTCAAACTCGGGTCGTCAAATTGCAAGCGCAATGTGTCTGACCATTATGCTATCCTGTCCCCTCATATCTGGGTATGTGTGTGCGTACGTGCATGCGTCACTGCATGCGTGCCTACCTTCATGTAGGCCGCCTCTGTTTCGGCGATGGTCTTGTCAAACTCGTTCCTGGAGGCCATCTTTTTGGCCAGGCTCTCGTTGACCTTGGACAGACGCTCGGTCAGGACGCGGATGTCGTTCTGCAGCTTCTGCTTCTCCTCCTCCTCCTGAGGATGGACCGGTGCAGCTCGTCCCGCTTGGAGCACAGGTCTTCGATGCCTGAGGAAAAAAAAAAAAATAATGGGTAGGGCTGCACTTGTGGCGACGCGCTCTCTCCCGGGAAGAGAGAGCAGCCTGAATTTCACACAGAGAAATCTTGCTGTGACATAAAGTGGTATGAAATGAAATTGAAAGTGACACTTCCCAGTGTACCATAGATCTCTGTTTGCTGAACATAATGTGCTACTCCACCACGAAATGAGCCGCTTAGCACGTTACACACTTTTTACTGCTATTTTGGGATTTTGATGAATTATAAAACTGTAGGTATTATTCTACCTTGTAGTGAAATATCAAGGCATATGTTGTTTTCTTTTGTCTTAATTAAAACGTGTTTTGAAAATAGCCAAGCCTCATTCTGACCCCTTATTAGGATACTAAACTTGTCAATTTCTCATTTTGTCATTTCCTGCAGTCTATCATTTCAATTTGTAATAACTTTTGATAGAATTGTTCACTTTTCAATCTGTTTTTGTATTGTATAGCAATTTTATTGCAAATTAATAACAAGCCAATAACTAAAAATTGACCTCTGGTGCAATGCAATTCTTTGTGTGGTGGGGCGTCACAAATGACCTTCTTCTGGCACAAATTCCATAAGTCACTGACTGACAGGGCCTACATCTGAAGTCACAATGCAGCTACATAAATGGCATGGGTGTAGGGACGGCAATCTCACCATTGGTGAAATTCAGAGCTCTAGCCGAGCAGCCAAAAAATCTCCCCTTCCCCCCTCCAAATCCCTTTTCTAACACTCTACACAATCTAGTCTGCTATAGAGCTATAGAAGAAAAAAAAAAGGAAAAAATCAATCAAGTCACACACACACACACACACACACACACACACCACATGCACACACACACACCTATGACCGAACGAATTCATGACTAATTTACACTTTCAAGGGTGTCAGATATTGCATTCACAATCGCATACTTTTTCATCGGGAGAGAAGAGAGAAGAGAGAGAGAGAGAGATGAGAAGAGAGAAAGAGTGAAGAGAGGGAGGAGAAGAGACAGCAGACAGACAGCAGACAATGTTGAGATATGTGAACCCAGACAGAAAAGACAGCATTGGGGGGGGGGGGGGGGGGATATTAGAGGTAAAATTTGAGAAAAGGTTTAATTGATAAAAAAATGATTGAAATGAAATTTCTACAAAGTTTATTATTAATAAATACAGTCAAAATTAATTAATTATTTTATTCTATTCCTTTTAATTAAGGATAAAGGAAAAAACTTAATGCTTTTTTCACTCAGGAGTATGTGTATGAGTTTTGTAAATGTCCACTTCCCCCACACTTAATGGCCTTCCTTACGGAAAAGTGAAGGATTTAATGTGTCGAAGACGCTCATGCGTTTGGGGACACAACCTCGGTTTATAATTCACCAAGGACTTGGGGAATTACATTAAGTTAAAATTAGGATTTCATAAATGGAGTGGTTAAGATGAACAATGGTGAAATTAGAGTTTACCCCAAGACAAAACTCACACAATTTATTTTATAACATTAACTGATTAAGTTATTATATTGATAATATCATGTAATGCTTAGTCTGAACAAGTGAGAAGAAAGAAGAAGAAAGTAAATAACAGATAATACATCATCTAGACAGATTAACAGAAGTATCAAGAAAACAAGGCAGATGGAAGAGGAGGGGGACAAAAAAAAAAAATGGAAAAAGAAAAGGTAAAAGAAAACCACGCACACACAACACACAAGCACACCAACACACACACACACACACCCCCCTTCTTTTGGATATTAAAAAATGCCATATTGTATTCAATTATCACCACATAGTATTGATGAATTTGGCTGATTTTAAAACTTCATCTTATATTATGGTTTATGACTGAGGCAGTGAAAGCTTTTTTGTTCAGTTGACTTATGGCTCATGCTTTAGTCTGTTTTTTTTTTGTCTTTGGTTTGTACAGTGCAAGGCAAGGCAGCCCAAGGTAACCAGACAACCAGTGTCATTGTTCAGTGTTACTTGTTAGCTTCACTCACATCTATAGCCTATACCTTCTGATATTTCCCCATACTCCAACTTAGGCAGATTGAGTCATTTCTTTCTCTGCTGGGTACATATGACTAATGAATTCTCTTGACATTTCCACTTTTTGTTATTGTCATGGCACATGATGATACTCTTAAACTGCTGGCCTATAAAGACAGTAGCACCACTTTTTAAACATAGATTTTCTCTGAAATCGGTCGGTGAATAAAAGCACAGAATGTGGGTACAATCCATTGGTCTGACGAGCAAAAAAGCAAAATTGCAACCCTCTGGATGATGCCCTTCAACTTCAAGTGTTTTGTTAAACAATATTGTGATGGGTGAATCATGTACGATTTCTCAGTCAATCTGCAATGATGTGTGTGCAGGGGGGACGAGAGAGAGAGAGAGAGAGAGATGAGAGAGAGAGAGAGAGAGAGAGAGAGAGAGAGGAGAGAGAGAGAGAGAGAGAGAGAGAGAGAGAGAGCGCATCACAACACAAATTGTCACATGAAGAGTTAACGAACTTGCAATGGACTTATTGATTGAGCCTTCACTTTTACTTCAAGTGGCTGAGTTCCCGAATACATTTAGATCAAAGATTAAACGAGTCAAAAAATACTCACATTTGACCAACTCATTGTTGTAGCTTTGTAAAGCGGCGCCCTGTTGTGACATTTTTAAGCTCTTCTGTGATGATCAAACAAGTTCCGGCCTATCTCCCTCGTTCAGTTTTCGTGCGCTTACCTAGACAACATGTGTAGACGTCATCAAAAGCGGGCTCTGAAAGTTCTTCGAAAGCTATGAAAAAAAAACGAAACGAATAAATGCACACACCGTTATCGAGCTTGTTTATATATCTAACATCTCTCAAAAAATAGGTTTGTGTACAGTGTTAATAAAAAAGAAAAAATTCGCAATGAGTAATCTTAGTAAATCAGTTTCTGTGTCGAGATCGAAACTGGAGTTGTCTTTCTTTGCCCCAGAGAACTGTTTGTTGATATAGACGCCACAGAACAAACCAAAGAAAGTCTACTGAGAAAATTAATCAATAAGTAGGAAAACCCTGTCCAAATGAGAAAAAAAATGCTTTGTGTGTGTGTGTGTGTGTGTGTGTGTGTGTGTGTGTGTGTGTGTGTGTGTGTGTGTGTGTGTGTGTGTGTGTGCGCGCGCGCGCATGCGTGCGTGCGTGCGTGTGTGCGTTACTCGCGCGCGCGCGTTGTGTGTGTGTGTGTGTGTGTGTGTGTGTGTGTGTGTGTGCGCGCGCGCGCGCGCACGTGCTTGCATGCGTGTGTGCATGTATGTGCGTCCAAATCCCTTTAACATAGTTTTACAATTTGTGATATTAGACGAAGGGGAAAGGGGGGGGGGGGGGGGGGGGGGATGACTGAATAATCTTTATTTTCCAAGTGTAACAGAGTAAGCATTCACATATTTTTTTCATCCGGCCCTTGCCCTGGGTAGGGAATAGCACCCCCCCCCCCCCCAAGACTCCCCCAAACAACAACAACAACAACAACAACAATCAAACAAAACCCCTAAACCAACAACAAAATAAAACAAAAGAAAACAAAACCACCATCGCCAACAATGAAAGTTCAACCTGTGATTTCAAAAAGGGATAGATATATACATTCAACACACGCACAATCCACACTAAATACCTTGATGATCATTTAAACAAAAGAGATAGATATATATTCAACAAGCACACAATCCTTAACTGACCCAAACATTATAGTTTGTAAATTAAATAGATTAAAATTGAGAGGAGACAGCAGAGAAGAGAGCAACCAAACCAAAACATACAAATATATCAAACATTTTAACATATTTTATTCATTTTGAAATATATTATCATGAAGAAAAAGGGGAGAAAAAACAAAACAAAATAACAACAACAAAACCTAACAGCAAACAAACATTTTTTTAAAAAATCAGCAAGATTGTCACGTAACGCCCAAATATAGCATTTTTCATGTCGTGTTCAAGAACATGAATTTAAATGTTCGAAAAGGCATAGCATAATAATATTATGTGAGGGGAAAACGAAACAAAGAGGGGGGAAATGTCAACAACCAACCAACCAAACTAACAAACAAACAAACCCCGTTCTTACCTAGACGACAATTATACAATTTCAAATTCAACATATATGAGAGAGAGAGAGAGAATGAATGAATGAATGAATAATCTTTATTTTTCAAGGGTAACAGAGTAAGTAATCATTACATACTTTTTTTCATCCGGCCCTTGCCCTGATCAGGGAATAAAGCTAAGAAACCCCTCCCTACCCTTACATACCAGCATCACCACCAGCAGCAGTTCAACCAATATTAAAAAACAACAACATAATACATTAAACAAAACGCGTCATCCTAACTGTATACACTGATAATTATTTAAACAAAAAATAACATAGCAAAAATATTAAAAAT
>CM060341.1:33905883-33912197 GCA_030674155.1 Stramonita haemastoma | reverse complement strand
CCCGTGTGCGAACGCACGCAGAACATCTTGCGCACACGTTAAAATCCAGTCCCGCCTTTCGGAAGAGCAGGCCATCGTGTGCCGGTGGGAACAGATGACAATATTTACAAAACTGCATACACACGGGGACCGGATGAAAAAAAGCACATGATTGCTTATTCTGTTAGCCTCGATATAAAAGAATAAAATGTAAAAGAATTTTAAAAAACACAAAAAAACAAAAAAAAAACCCTACTAAGCCCCATACAGACAACAAGGATGCATCAGTCTCCCACTCTCCCCGCCCTAAAGTCCTTCGGATGAGACTATAAACCGAGGCCCCGTGAATGAACGCACGCAGAACATCTTGCACACACGTTAAATCCTGTTCCGCTTTTCGTAAGAGTAGGCCATCGTGAGCCGGTTGGGAACAGATGACATTTACAAAACTGCAGATACACGGGGGTTGGATGTAAAAAAAAAAAAAAAAAAAAAAAGCACAAGAGTGCTTATCTCATTATCCTCGATATATAAAAGAATAAAAATGAAATAATAAAAATAAAATAAGATAAATAGTCTTAGAGCAAGACAGAGTGAAACGGCCTCCAAAGGGTAGTGACCACCACAACGGTGGATCGGTGGTCTAGGTGGTCACGCGCCTTGCCTAGAAAGCAAAAAGTCCGGGTCGGAGTGTGCGGGGTTCGTACCCCGTTTGGACTCAAAACTTTTTCCCCATCCATTAGACCCTGAGTGGTGGTCTGGGCGCTAGTCTTTCGGATGAGACGATAAACCGAGGTCCCGTGTGTTACACATCACTATTTAGCGCACGTAAAAGAACCCACGGCAACAAGGGGGTTGTCCCTGGCAAAATTCTGTAGAAAGAAGCCACTCTGATAGGGAAACAAATACACTTGCATGCAGGAAAAAGGAAAAAAAATGGGTAGGCGCTGCACATGTGGCGACGCGCTCTCCTCAGGGAGAGCCGCCCGAATTTCACGCAGAGAAATCTGAGTGACATAAAGTGGTACAAAATACAAATACAAAATACAAACGCCTTTCTATCAAACCTCTCCTGGGGACCTTCAACTCCAAAGGCTTTGACACAAACTTCTTTTTATGTTTAATATTAAAAAATATATATATACCACTTTATGTCACAGCAGTTTTCTCTGCGTGAAATTCGGGCTGCTCTCCCCGGGAGGAGAGTGCGTCGTCACAAGTGCAGCGCCTACCCATTTTTATTGTCTTTTTCCTGTCTGCAACTGTATATGTTGTTTTTTTTTTATCAGAGTGGCATTTTTTCTAAGAATTTTGCCAGGGACAACCCTATTGTTGCCTTTGGGATAGCAGGCAACCTTGTCGGACGCCAACTGTGGTCTTGAAGTAGTCGCAATAACCCCCCCCCCCCCCCCCCCCCCCCCCCATCAAAACAAAACAAAAACCGAACAAAATCGAACTTGTTCTTGAAAAATAATAAACAGACTGATTTGTGACATGACAGAGAACCATAGAATGTAGCTTATAATTTACAAAGCACAAAAACGAAAGATGAGTAACTACATGTAGTATCAATTTTCACCCACGACTATTTCCTCAAAAGTAGCATCAGTTTTCGGTAACAAACAGCCATAGTAATGTATGGGGAAGAAAAAAAATGCTTTGACTGTGATTTTTTTTTTTTTGCTTTGTTTTCTTGGGGGGAATATAATATTATATATATATATATATATATATATATATATATATATATATATATATATATATATATATATATATATGTGTGTGTGTGTGTGTGTGTGTGTGTGTGTGTGTGTGTGTGTGTGTGTGTGTGTGTGTGTCTAATATATGCCTAATACATATTCTAATATATATATATATATATATATATATATATATATATATATATATATATATATATATATATTAATCTTGAATGTTACCTTAAGGCATAAGAAGTAACACATTCAGTCAAGTGCTTCAGATCAATGAACACTGCAATTCCCTCACTATCTTTTCCCGTCCCATCTATAGCTCAACATCTCGCTATCTGAAAACATTGAGCATGAACGATGAATGACCACTACCTAATCTGCAGCTAGCCTATAATTATTATCACAATTATCACCGTGCTTAAGTCTCGTGCCAACAGACCACAAGGGACTGTATCTTTTATCTGACAAACATCTTATTGCCGACGTCATTCCTTTCTGCCACGTCATCGGTTTTCAACTTTGATTGCTTTGATGACGACATGAAGTAGGATCATGACACACACTGCAGAGACTGGGGACGGGATAGCCTAGTGGTCAGAACATTGCGCTGGCAATTTGAAGACCCGGGTTCGAATCCGGTCGAGGAAATTTTCTTCCTGGAGTTAACATCAGTTCTGACTCCACTCTCCCCAAAAGTCCTTCGGATGAGACTTTAAACCGAGGCCCCGTGTGCGAACGCACGCAGAACATCTTGCGCACACGTTAAATCTTGTTCCGCTTTTCGTAAGAGTAGGCCATCGTGTGCCGGTGGGAACAGATGACAATATTTACAAAAACTGCATACACACGGGGACCAGATGAAAAAAAGCACATGTTGCTTATTCTGTTATCCTCGATATAAAAGAATAAATAAATAAAATAAAACATTGTGCTGGCAATTTAACGACCCGAGTTCGATTCCCCGTTGGAGAGGATTTTTTTTCCCCCCTGGAGTTAACATCAGTGCTGACTCCACTCTCCCCCAGAAGTCTTTCCGATAAGACTGTAAACCGAGGCCCCGTGTGCGAACACACGCAGAACATCTTGCATACACGTTAAATCCTGTTCCGCTTTTCGTAAGAGTAGGCCATTGTGTGCCGGTGGGAACAGATGACAAGATTTACAAAACTGCATACACAAGGGGACTGGATGAAAAAAGCACATGAGTGCTCATTCAATTTTCCTTGATATAAAGGAATAAACTAAACTAAACTGAACTAAACTGGCCATAGAGTGTTCACGAACTATTAGTGGATCGTTGGTCTAGAGGTTATGCACATACCTATAAAGCGGGAAAAGTGCAGGTTCGATTCTCAGTTCAACCCGAACATGTTCCCCATACTTGAGACCTTGATTGGTGGTGGTGGTCAGGGTGCTGGTCTTTCGGATAAGAGGATAAACCGTTGTCCCTTGTGCAGCACACATTAGTTAGTTAAGCACACACATGTAAGGGAACCCATGGCAACAAGAGAATTGGGGAGAGTTTTGTAGGAAAAAGCCGTTCTGATAAGGAAACAAATACACGTACAAATAGGATTAGGGGTGAGGGAGGAGGGTGAGGAGGTAAACAAAATTTTATTGTAAAAAAAAATCATACCTATACAAAACTAACACTACAGCAACAACAAGTTAAATCTTATAATGTGCTCCACAGCAATGATAGGTTCAGTCTTTACATTGGGTACCTTTGTAGACTGGTGGGTAGGATAGCTAAGTGGTCAGAGTGCTGGCTTTCCCCAAGTCAAGTTAAGCAGCTTCGAACGTGGTTACCAGTTGGATGGGTGACCGTTTGCGCGCCTTGGCTTCAGTAAGTCCTCGACCTCCCCCCAGTTCATCCAGCTGTAAATGGGTACCTGCCTTCTTTAGGGTCAGGGAAGGTAAAGCAGCGAGGGAGAGGAGATGGGCGCCGCCCTCAATATGCTGGCCTCTAGAGAAGCTAAGGTTTCTGATGCCTCGCTCCCCTACGACCACATAATATGTTACAGGACACCTTTACTTTTTATTTTTTTTAACTGAGTATCCTCCCCCAAAAGTCCTTCGGATGTAACTATAAACCGGAGCCTCGAGTGCAAACGCACGCAGAACATCTCGCTCACACGTTAGAAACACGTTCCGCCTTTCAAAAGAGTTGGCCATTTTGTACCAATAGGAATGGATTACAAGTTAGTTTTCTTTAAAAAAAAAAAAACAACACACAAAAAACCCCTAAAGTTTCACAGTCGGATAGTGACTCCCCCCCCCCCCCCCCCCACACACACACACACTACCGCACTGGAGCAAAATACCACGTGACGCGAGACAGGCTGTGATTGGCTGCAACCTGCTTACCCCCCTTTGTTGTCGTAAAAAAAAAAAAATGAACAGGATCGTGACCATTCATCATACCACTCCCCTCTAGCCTAGAACCCGGCAATTTGTCTGTATAGTCGGTTTTCAACTGTTAACACCACGAAATGTGACGCTCCACCACGAACTGAGTCGCTTAGCACCTAGCCTACTTTTACGCTAGGAGCCATTAAAGCTAGGTGGGGTCAAGTTGACAATTTCGAGATTTTGATTGATAATAAAACCATAGCCATTATTCTACCTCATAATGAAAAATCAAATCCTAATTTTGTCTCACTTGGCCTTAAAACGTGTTTTGAAAATACCCAAGCCCTCATTCTGGCCACCTATTACGATGCTAAACATGTCAATTTTTCATTTTGTCATTTCCTGCAGTCTATCATTTCGACTGGCGAGAACTTTTCATAGAATTGTCCGATTTTAAATCTGTTTTTTTTTGTATTGTATAGCCATTTTATTGCAATTTGATAACATGTCAATAACTAAAAATTTTACCTCTGGTGCAATACGACTCATTATGTGGTGAAGCGTCACATTAATTAATTGCAGACTAAGCAACAAGTGGTAAGGTGCGTTCAAATGCCAAGCTAAACACAGTCCACTTCTGTAGCCTAAGCCTTTTTTAAGAACGCCCTATCCCCTCCCCAGCCCCCTCTCCCTAGCCCCCTCCCCCCCCTCCTTCCCTCCCCCAAAAGAGAGAGAGAGAGAGAGAGAGAGAGAGAGAGAGAGAGAGAGAGAGAGAGAGAGAGAGAGAGAGAGAGAGAGAGAGAGAGAGAGAGAGAGAGAGAGAGCAAATCTCTCTCTCTCTCTCTCTCTCACTCTCTTATCCCTCTCTCCTCTCTCTCATCCCCTCTCTCTCTCTCTCTCTTCTCATCCCTCTCTCTCTCTCTTCATCCCTCTCTCTCTCTCTCTCATCCCTCTCTCTCTCTCTCATCCCTCTCTCTCTCATCCCTCTCTCCTCTCTCTCATCCCTACCCTCTCTCTCTCTCATCTCCTCTCTCTCTCTCTCATCATCTCCTCTCTCTCTCTCATCCCTCTCTCTCTCTCTCTCTCATCCCTCTCTCTCTCTCTCATCCCTCTCTCTCTCTCTCTCCTCATCCCTCTCTCTCTCTCTCTCTCATCCCTCTCCTCTCTCTCTCTTCTCTCATCCCTCTCCTCTCTCTCTCTCTCATCCCTCACTCTCTCTCTCCTCTCTCTCTCTCTCTCTCTCTCTCTCTCCCTCTCTCTCTCTCTCATCCTCTCTCTCTCTCTCTCATCCTCTCTCTCTCTCTCTCTCTCTCATCCTCTCTCTCTCTCTCTCATCCTCTCCCTCTCTCTCTCTCTTCTCATCCCTCTCTCTCTCATCCTCTCTCATCCCTCTCTCTCTCTCTCAGCTCCTCTCTCTCTCATCCCCTCTCTCTCTCTCATCCCTCTCTCTCTCTCTCATCCCTCTCTCTCTCATCCTCTCTCTCTCTCTCTCTCTCATCCCTCTCTCTCTCTCTCATCCTCTCTCTCTCTCTCATCCTCTCTCTCTCTCTCTCATCCTCTTCTCTCTCATCCCTCTCTCTCTCTCTCATTCCCTCTCTCTCTCTCATCTAGAATCTGTTCTTCTCTCATCTCAAGTCTCTCTACTGAAAATCTTTGCTCTCTCATCTCATCTCCTTAATCATACTCTTCTCTTCTCTCTCTATATTCTCTTCAACTAAAAGAATACTTTGTGTTTTCGATCTCAAAGTATTACCTTAAAGTGAAAGAATACTTTGTGTTTTCGATCTCAAAGTATTACCTTAAAGTGCAAAAATACTTTGTAGTATTTCTGTCTCAAGTATTCCTTCAAGTGAAAGAATACTTTGTGTTTTCAATTTCAAAGTATTACCTCAACGTGAAAGAATACTTTGTGCTTTCGATCTCAAAGTATTACCTTAAAGTGCAAAAATACTTTGTACAAGTTTTCTGTCTCAAGTATTACCTTCAAGTGAAAGAATACTTTGTGTTTTCGATTTCAAAGTATTACCTTAACGTGAAAGAATACTTTGTGTTTTCGGTGTCAAGTACTACCTTAAAATGCAAAAATACTTTGTACAAGTTTTCTGTCTCAAGTATTACCTTCAAGTGAAAGAATACTTTGTGTTTTCAATTTCAAAGTATTACCTTAAAGTGAAAGAATACTTTGTGCTTTCGATCTCAAAGTATTACCTTAAAGTGCAAAAATACTTTGTACAAGTTTTCTGTCTCAAGTATTACCTTCAAGTGAAAGAA
>CM060341.1:33890883-33898383 GCA_030674155.1 Stramonita haemastoma | reverse complement strand
TTCGGCTGTTGAAGACAGTGACAGTTATGAGATGTAAGAGGAGACGAAAATCTTAGGTTTGGAATAAATGTCATGAGGCCGGATTTAACAGTGTCGTAAGTAGGCTTTTGGTGAAGGGAGAGAGGGAGGTCATTCCAAGTCGATGGACCAGAAATAGAGAAAGAGCAACGGCCAACGTGGGATCGACACCCCGAGGTTCCCCCCCTGAAAATGTATACTGTCTCTTACTCATCCCATCTGGGTACCTGTCTGAGACTTCATACATAAAAAGTAAAGGTAAAGGTGTCCCACAACCTACGCGGGTCGTAGTGGTGCGAGGCATCAGAGACCTCAGCTTCTCTAGGAGGCCAGCATATTGAGGGCGGCGCCCATCTCCTCTCCCTCGCTGCTTTACCTTCCCTGATTCTAAAGAGGGCAGGTACCCATTTACAGCTGGGTGAACTGGGGGGGGGGGGGGGGGGGGGACTGTACTGAAGCCAAGGCGTGCAAACGGTCACCCATTCAACCGGTAACCACGCTCGACGCTGCTTAACTTTGACTGGGGGAAAGTGAGCGTTCTGACCACTTACCTATCCCGGCCCTAACTTCATACATACTAAATGTTAAGTTTTGCGCGTATGACCCTTTTGTAAGTGCCTCGCCACATTCTTGGGCAACCGTACCCCGACTTCAAAGGATTTTTTTCTACTGAAAAGGAAATAAAAGCTTATGCTAAGACAAAACACGTTCTTGTCCGTAAATCCACTTTGAACGTAACTAGCGAAAGAGCAAAGGTGTTATAGTATTTTGACAAAACACTGTCTTGTCCCGTAATCCACTTTGAACGTAACTAGAGACAGAGCAAAGGTGTTTTAGTATTTTGACAAAACACTGTCTTGTCCGTAAATCCACCTTGAACGTAACTAGAGAAAGAGCAAAGGTGTTTTAGTATTTTACAGTACTGGCTGTGTGTCTGGGAACTAATAAACGTAGAACTGAAACCTTTTTTTCCCCTTGCAACTGTTTGATGTGTATCATCCAGTTTAACTTTCTAGTGGAATATAGCCTCCAAGAACTTGACGTCTGGCTTGTATTGAAGTACAGTTCTTTCTGATTTCAGAATTGGTAGTTTTGGAGAGTTGTCACCATTGTTGTACGGCATAATTATGTGTATTTCTTGTGTGTGTGTGTGTGTGTGTGTGTGTGTGTGTATGTGTGTGTGTGTGTGTGTGTGTGTGTGTGTGTGTGTGTGTGTGTGTTGTGTGTGTGTGCGCGCGCGCGCGTTTAAGGTAGTTCTAACTTTTTCATAATTGTATTGACCGAATTTGTTTAAATTCATCTTGATATATAACTGTGTTTTCATTGTGTGTTTTTTTCCACTCTCTCTAACAAACGTAAGTGTCCACATAGCAGAATATTAAATACCCTAAGTATCACTTGACAAAGTAATGATTTGGGAGATCATGCACCAGAATAGAAAACAAGATAGGGGCTAGAAGTACCGATCCCTGGGGTATACCTGAGATTTCAACGATGAGTAAAATGAACCCAGTTTCCTGCAAACTGATCTTTCAGCCAAGATAGTTTAAATTTTCTAACACGGTATTGCAAGCCATTCACACCAAAGGCACCTCATTTTATGAAGTCATTGGTCATGAGGAGCTGTGTCGTAGGTTTGTTGGTGTTGTTGGTTTTTTTTCACTTAAAAGAATAGTAGCCAGCATACTTGTCTTCAAAATGGTTTCTTTTAATTTTTAGTGGGTCAGAGGTGTATCTTTCTTGTGGAATGCCAGCCTGATTTGTTGCGATAGCAATACCTTTTTTTCACAATAGTGAGACAAACTCTTACATTATTTGCTCCATGTACACTATTTTGACTTTCATTCTCGTATATATATAAAATATATATATATAAATAAATAAATATATATATATGTATATATCTATATCTATATCTATATCTATCTATCTATCTATCTATCTATCTATCTATCTATCTATCTATCTATCTATCTATCTATCTATCTATCTATATATATATATATTGTGTGTGTGTGTGTGTGTGTGTGTGTGTGTGTGTGTGTGTGTTAAGGTAGATAAATATTTAGCGCACGTAAAAGAACCCACAGCAACAAGGCAAATTTTGTCCCTGGCAAAATTCTGTAGAAAAAATCCACTCTGATAGGGAAACGATGCATTTGCAGACAGGAAAAGGAAACAAAATGGGTGGCGCTGCAGTTGTGGTGACGCGTTCTTCCCGGGATGAGCAGCTCGAATTTCAGGTAGAGAAATCTGTCGTAACTTAAAGTTGTATACAATACAATACAATACAATACAATACAATACAATACAATGCAATACAATACAATACAATACAATACAACACAACACAACACAACACAACACAACACAACACAACACAATACAATACAATGCAATGCAATACAATACAATACAATACAATACAATACAATACAATACAATACAATACAATACAATACAATACAACACTCGCTGACTGGATTTATAGCCTCATTCGAAGGACTTTTAGGGGAGTAGAGTTGGTACTGATGTTAACTCCAGGTCTTGTTTGAACTATACACACGATATCGTGCATACAGTCAGTGGCACACAATCATGATCTCTCAAGTTTTGTTGTCTTGTCTGAAAGACTTGGGACTGGATAGCCCAGTGGTCAGAGTACTCGCTTTCCCCCTGGCCCAGCCAAGGTTAAACAGCATCGAGCGTGGTTACCAGTTGGATGGGTGACCGTTTGCGCACCTTGGCTTCTGAACAGTCCCCACAGTTCACCCAGCTGCTGTAAATGGGTACCTGCCCTCTTTAGGGTCAGGGAAGGTAAAGTAGAGGAGATGGGCGACGCCCTCAATATGCTGGCCCCTAGAGAAGCTGAGGTCTCAGCCGCCTCCTTCCCCTAAGACCACATAGGTTATGGGAACACCTGTGATTTGTAGGGGAATAGAAAAAAAACAAAAACATATGGACCGATGGCATATGGACCGATAGCATTCTTTATTCTAGGGAAAACTAGAATAAAGAATGCCATCGGTCCATATGAAGAGCTCCTAACTACAGTGAAAAAACGCAAGCTAAAGTGGTACGGGCACGTCACACGATCATCTGGACTGGCCAAGTCTGTCTTACAGGGAACAGTTAAGGGAGGGAGACGAAGAAGCAGACAGAGGAAACGATGGGAAGACAACATCAGAGTGTGGACAGGCCTTGGGTGGAGCGATCTACTACGGAGGGCGAAGGACCGTGGAGAGTGGAGGAAGCTGGTTACAAAATCTTCAGTTCTGCACCCACGTTCCACGGGACTATGAGACAGGTGAAGGTGAAGAAGAAAAAAAAACCGACTAAAACCACTAGTTAATTTTAACAAACAGTTCATTGTGTCCCAACATGTCCTTTCAGCTTTCTAGGCAGGCGCGCTACCTCTAGCCCACCGATCCAGCTTTTGTACTTTAGAGAGTAAAGGCCAGAGGATGGTGGTCTAGAGGTAACGCACCTGTCTAGAAAGCGAAAAATCCTGATCGGCGTGTGTGGTGGTTCGAATCCCGTCTGGGCCCCCAAAACTTTTCCCCCTTCCATCAGATCGTAAGTGCTGGTCTGAGTACTAGTGTGTCGAATGAGACGATAAACCGAGGTCCCGCGTGTTACACATCATTATTTAGCGCACGTAAAAGAACCCACGGCAAAAAGAGGGTTGTCCCTGGCAAAATTCTGATAAGAAAAAAGCCACACTGATAGGGAAACAAATACAACTGCAGACAGAAAAAAAACAACACCTAACAACAGCAAAATGGGTAGGCGCTGCACTTGTGGCAACGGGCTGTTCCCGGGGAGAGAGAGCAGCCCGAATTTGACGCAGAATAATCTGCTATGACATAAAGTGGTGTAAATAAATAGATAATGAATAAATTAAAATAAAAAAAGAAAACAAAACATATACAGAGATGATGTGTAGGCCCCCCCCCCCCTACCTCCCGCCAATGAAAAAACATGCGGCCTCTAATATAAAAGGAACAACAGGCGAATTTGACCTTGCTGCGTTCAGTGACCTTGTTTTGTTTCTGTTCTAAACTTTGGGAGAAGTAAGCTTATCTTTAGGCTCAGAGGCACAGAGAGAGAGAGAGAGAGAGAGAGAGAGAGAGAGAGACAGAGACAGAGAGACAGAGACAGAGACAGACAGACAGACAGACAGACAGACAGACAGACGTGACAGACAGACAGACAGACAGACAGACAGACAGAGAGAGAGAGAGAGAGAGAGAGAGAGAGAAGACAGACAGACAGACAGACACAGACAGAGAGACAGACAGAGAGACAGAGACAGAGAGAAAATGAGACAGACAGACAGACAGACAGACAGACAGACAGAGACTGAGACAGAGACAGACAGACTGACAGACAGACAGAGACACACAGACAAGACGGACAGACAGAGACAGAGACACTCACAGACACAGACACAGACAGACAGACACAGACACAGACACAGAAAGAAAGACAGACAAAGAGACAGAGAGACAGAAAGAGACAGCGGAGAGAGAGAGAGAGAGAGGAGAGAGAGAGAGAGAGAGAGAGAGAGAGAGAGAGAGAGAGAGAGAGAGAGAGACAGCGAGAGAGAGAGAGAGAGAGAGAGAGAGAGAGAGAGAGAGAGAGAGAGAGAGAGAGAGAGAGAGAGAGAGAGAGAGAGAGAGAGAGAGAGAGAGAGAGAGAGAGAGAGAGAGACTTCAGACTTCAGACTTCAGACTTCAGATGATTTATTCATTAAAGGCCACAGCCCCATATGAAGGGGGGCAGAAAAAAAAAGCAATACATATATTTATACCAAATACAAAACAGCAAGCAATACTTTGATATTCCACACAAGATAACCTAAGACATAAGTTTTTCTCTTAACTGAAAAGCCTTATATAAAAATAGAGCCAGATTTTGAACAGTTTTATCATGGACTGATGCCATCAGCAAACCTAACCGGAATAAACAAGGTCGGGCATAGAATTTCTCAGGAATGAATTTTACACGTAACTTAGTGAGAGCAGGACACTTCAAAACAAAATGGACTTCGTCTTCAACTGATTCTTTACATAGTGGGCATAACATATCGGTAGCAGATATTCTTCTATAGCGGAGAGCATGTGCAGAAATGTCCGAAATACCACATCGAAATCTGGTTAGAACTAATCTCAAGTGCTTATCCATGTTTACTGAAAGGTATTTCTTTACTACATGTGTTGAACTATAAACCCTGTATATATCAAATCTATCACTAGTGTTGATATGGTTTTCCCACTTTTGCCATCTACAATCTACCATTCTCTGACGAAGAGTTTTAATAAATGCATTTGTTTGTCCTACACCCTGGTATAGCCATGCATACCCAAGTCCCAGTTCAGATAAACATATTCGTATATTAGAAACCCAATTAACTTTACCCTTTGCATCTAAATCAAGCAACATGTTGTATGCCTTTCGTGGTAGCCTATCGTTATTCATCTTTAATAATTTAAACCAGTACTGTATGCACCTAACTGCAGAATTAATGAAAATAGGGTATCTGTTTGTTTCTCCATATACTAAATCATTTGGTGTTTTCTTTCTAACCCCTAAAAACCTTTTCAGTCCAAACAAATGAACAGACTCACAGAGCTCAGCAGCTTTTACATCTAGGCCCCACAATTCAGAACCATACTGCATTATAGGCTGTACTTGCATATCAAATATCTTAACAAACAGTTGTAGAGAGTTATTGTTTAACACAAACAGTTTCTTCATAATCTGAAACAGGGCATTCTTTGCTTTACTAGATAGGTCCCTACAAGCAGCTGCAAAACTTAAACGAGTAGAAAATAGTATACCTAAATATTTGTAAGCATTTACAATAGGCATTGGAACATTGTCATAAAACCATTTTTCTCTTGCTGCTAGGTGACCTCCCTTTCTAAATACTACAATATTGCTCTTATTCAAGTTGACTTTCAGTTCCAATTCACTAGCTGCAATCTTTAAGTTGTTGAGCTGAGTTTGCAAGCCAATCACTGTCTCAGAAAACAAAACAATATCATCAGCCAGTAATAAAATAAACAATTCAGTAGGATCAGATGTGAATCTGGCACCATGCCTTCCTTTTTCAATTAGCTGTTCTGCTAGTTCATTTATAAATATCGTGAACAGGACAGGACTACATACATCTCCCTGTTTTACTCCTCTGCTACAATTTATATAATCAGTAAGCATATTGCCACATCTAACTCTAGTTTTAACTTTATTATACATACTTTTGATACATTTAAAGAGTTTTCCTTGAATTCCATGCTTTATCAAAATAGGCCACAACAAATTTCTGTTTATAGAATCAAAAGCTTTTTCAAAGTCGATAAAAGCCACATACAATTTTCGATTCAAAGAGAACTGTTTCTGTATTAATGCTAAAAGAGTAAACATGTGGTCAATGGTTGAATATCCATGTTTAAATCCAGCCTGGTGTTCACCGGTAATATCATTTTGTGTTACATATTCTTGAAGCCTTCTGTTGATAATTGTACTAAATACTTTACTACTAATATCTGAAAGTGAAATTCCTCTATAGTTATTTGTGTCATTACAGTTACCTTTTTTATAAAGTGGAAAAATCACAGATTCAGACCAGCCCTCAGGAAAAATACCTTTATCAAACAGAGTGTTGAGAAATTTTACAAAAAAATCAACTATTTGTTGGCAAGGAGCTTTTAAAAATTCCCCAATAATCCCATCTGGACCTGCAGCTTTGCGATTTTTCAATTTTCGAAGTCCAAACAAGACTTCTTCTTGGGATATTGGACGGTCCATGAAATCATGCTCTTGTTCAAGAAAATCACAGTCACTGTTATCGCTCACTGAATCCTTATCTAATAACCCTTTGAAATGGTGAAACCATTCATCAACAGAAATATTATTCTTAGTGCCTTTCTTCTTAAAAGAAATCTTGTTCATGTGAGCCCAGAAATCTTGCTGGCTATTTATACTAGATACTAGTTTATCCAACATAGCTTTATTGAACATCTTTTTCTTTGTAATTAATGTATTTTTGTATTCCCTTCTAGCTCTAACATACAAATCTTTATCTTCTTTATTCTTTGAATGCCTGAATCTTCTTAACAAACTGCGAACTCTCCTTCTGCTCTCAAAACATACCTTATCGAACCAACCTTGCTGATGTCTATTTTGATCAATCCTAATTTTCTTCTTCATGCATAATGCACATTCTCTAATACAGTCATTAAATAGCTCTAAAGCATCGTTAGCATTCACATCAATCATGTCTATTGCAGAATTAAATCTATTTTGCATGTTTTCTTCATGTAACTTATCACAAAAATCTTGGCTATGCTCTTCAATCCAAACAAACTTCTCTATGATTTGTACAGCATTGAGATCCTGGCTTTTAACAACTTTCTCTGTTGAAAATACAATGCTAAATTCCAAAGGAAAGTGATCTGATTCTATACGATCAGCTAC
>CM060341.1:33873383-33880883 GCA_030674155.1 Stramonita haemastoma | reverse complement strand
ACCAGGTAAACTCTTTCTTCCACAAAACCAGGTAATCTCTTTCCTCCACAAAACCAGGTAATCTTTTTCTTCCACAAAAACCAGGTAAACTCTTTCTTCCACAAAACCAGGTAATCTTTTTCTTCCACAAAAACCAGGTAATTGCTTTCTTCTATAGAGCTAGAGACCTAGTGAACTCCTTCTTCCACAAAAAAACAACAGATAAACTCTAAACCAGGTGAACTTATTCTTCCACAGAACCAGGTAAACTTTCTTCCACTAAAACCTGGAAATGTCTTTCTTCCATAGAGACCTTGTAAACTCTTTCTTCCACAAAGTCAGAAAAAAGCTCTAAACCAGGGGAATCTTTTTTCTTCCCCCAAATCACGTAAACTCTTCATTACACAAAAAACAGATCATCTTTGAACCAGATCAACTCTTTCTTCCACACTAATCAGGTAAACTCTTTCTTCCACTAAACCAGGTCCACGCTTTCTTCCACAAAAACCAGATATTCTTTTTCTTCCACAAAAACCAGATACTCTCTTTCTTCAACAAAAACCAGATATTCTCTTTCTTCCACAAAGATCAGGTAAACTCTTCCACAAAACCCGGTATTCTCTTTCTTCCACAAAACCAGGTAAATTTTTTTACTTCCACAAAACCAGGTAAATTTTTTTACTTCCACAAAACCAGGTAAACTTTTTCTTCTCTAAAAACCATGTAAATTCTTTCTTGTATTAAAAAAAACATGTAAACTCTTTCTTCCACAAAAACCAGCTTGTCTCTTTCTCCCACAATAAAAGAGGTAATCTTTTCCTTCCACAAAACCCAGGTAATTTTGTTCCCTTGGTATGTTCAGCGCAACAGTTGGATGTAAGTGGTTTGCGTGAACATTATTTTATATAATTGTTGTTGATTAAGGTCGTGTTTTATTGTTAGACTGTGTTAGCAAAGTTTATACACTGTATTAAAATAGATAGTGCGCGATAAGACCTTAATGAATAATAAAAATATATATCCATGGACTTTTAAAAGAGTTTTTTTGGGTTTTTTTGCTTTGAGGATGTTGGTAAAAGCACTAATGGGCTTTTTCAAAAGAAGTCCAGTCCTCGTGTGCATGCAGTTTTGTAAAGTTTGTCATCCGTTCCCACCGGCACACAATGGCCTACATTTCGGAAAAGCGAGACAGGTTTTTTACGTGTGCGCAAGATGTTCTGCGTGCGTTCACACACGGGACCTCGGTTTGTAGTCTCACCCGAAGGACACACTTCACTTTTATTTTTGGTTTTTTTTTTTAAGACGTGTGTATGGTTATTGCTCTGATTATATATATATATATATATATATATATATATATATATATATATATAATATATATATATATATATATATATATATATACATATATATTTGTTTATTTGTTTATTTGTTTGTTTGTTTGTTTTTTGCTGGGCGTATTTTATAGGGAATATTTTTTTTTTCAAATTTATTTTGTCATTAGTCTCTTTGGTCCTTACTTTAACAAATTCTTCTCCGTAGCTTGATTATGTATAAGCGCACACACACACACACACACACACACACACACACACACAACACACACACACACACACACACACACACACACACACACACACTCGCGCGCGCGCGCGCGCGCACGCACGCACGCACGCACACACACACATACGCGCACGTGCGTGGCAGAATTTTGCTTGAAATAACGTTCTGCTTACTGTATTACAAAAAAACAACAACAAAAACCCACCACCACCACCACCATCCCCATCACTCAATAATAACAACGACAACAACAAAATTTATCAACACAAAAAGGTATTAACCGTTTTGTTTTGCTGTTTTAAGGTACGCTATCAAAACACAATATTCTGAGTAACCTCTACAAATAGTCAATGAATAATACCAACGTAGAAAGCGTTATCATAGTGCTTGAATCAATTTTTGTTTTTAATTACGAGACATGGGACTTAATCACGCTGTTATCAATGTACCTACTATTTTTTAATTGTCTCCCTTGACACGTATTTTATATTCAATTCTCTATATAGCTCAAAAGAGTTAATGGGAATAAACTATTGTGAATCTTGTGAATAGTGTGTGTCAAGTCGAGTCAAGTCAAGTCAAGTCAACATGATCTTTATTGAGGGTAAAAGATTAAGTTTACGCACTTTTTTTTTTTCAAACCATCCCCTTAACGCCGAAGCCTACAGATATGATAAACCCAATTAGAGGCCCCCTGGTGCTCACCTAAGTGGACACTGACCCTTCCCTCCCAGATAACCATCTCTAGACAGGCAAGAAGTCCAGCTGTGCAATAGACCCAGTCCTCAGCATGGCATCGTTTATTCTGTACACTTCACTTTCTAAGGTGACTGCAAGGAGGAAGTAACCACCTTACGATCCCCTGAGTTTGAGCCTCAGGTATACACACATGTGAGTACTCATCTACTATTATTTTGCTTTAATAAAATCACTAGTATATATAGAATGACAGCATTAATTATTTCATATGATGCATAATAATATTAGTCAATACAGGGCACTAAATTTGGTTTATCATATTTGATAAGAATGGCTTTTGTGGAATCTTCAGGGAAAGATAACTCTTCCAAAATTTATCAGATATGATAAAAACGGTCTTTAGTGGTTGCAAAAGCTCTTTTTAAAAAAAACTGTATTAGCTGCTTTTGATGATTGTTTTGAAGAAATATTTTGATATCAAACTTAATTTATAATGTTTCTACATCATTTTTTCCAATGTTTTGAAAAATATTATTGTTTTCTGCTGTGATTGGTGTGTGTGTGTGTGTGTGTGTGTGTGTGTGTGTGTGTGTGTGTGTGTTTTGTGTGGGTGTGGGTGTGTGTGTGTGTGTGTGTGTGAATAAATGCTTGTTATTAATTCTGGATGTGAGTAGTATATGAAGAAAAGTAACTTAATTCTGCATGTTATTGTCTATTTTCAGCATGGCAGCACAAATTCCTGTCACCAAAATTTTCTGGTTGGTGACTGGTGGTGACAGTGATTTTAATCTTTCTGGGAGCAGTGGAAATGAGTGGATGCCAGCAGATGATGATACTGAAGAAGGAAAGGATGATGAAATGCTCATCAGAGGCCAAACAAATGTGGTGAAGAAAGAAAAGCAGTGTCAGGTGCACAAGCAGCAAGATACACCATCAACAAGTGAAAGTATGAGTGACATGGAGGATGACACCCTCTGGCAAGTCTTCAACAAGCAACACTAGCAGAAGATGACAGTCCTTTAGCCCAGCTTCTAGCCAGAGACAGTGTGGGTGACAATACAGAGGATAAGATTCTGCTGGCTGAGCTCCTTGGTCAACACCTTGTTGATGTCATACCAGATGAAGTGAAGAAACCTGCTTCAGCGTTGACCATGACTCCCAGCGGGATGGATGTGCCATTTGACCCCCCAAGTGACAAGAAAACACTTGACTAGAAGTAAACACTATAGAGAAGTCATTTGTATATAGTCATTTCAATAAATCCACAATAAACTGTTGTTTCAGATACAATTTATCATATATGATAAAATCAGTCTATGTACCCTCAAAAGCCGCTCTTATCATATATGATAAATTTTCTAACTTCACCATTTTTTCATTTTTTTTTAAACTGACTACAGGAATGTGCTAGTTTGGTGTTTTCAACATTAATTTTTCACAGGAAATAATTTTCATTAGCCTAGAAGTACATTCAGGCGCTAGAGGGTTAAAACAAAAGAAGAAAATTGACTTATAAAAGCAAACATAAACCATGTTCATCTATGTTGAAAAAAACCCCTCCTAAAATCGTGTGTGTGGTGTGTGTGTTGTGTGTGTGTGTGTGTGTGTGTGTGGTGTGTGTGTGTGTGTGTGTGTGTGTGTGTGTGTGTGTGTGTGTGTGTGTGTGTGTGTGGTTTTGTGTGTGTGTCTGTGTGTGTGTGTCTGTGTGTGTTGTGTGTTTTATTTTATTTTATTTATTTATTTATTCTTTTATATCGAGGATAACAGAATAAGCAATCATGTGCTTTTTTTCATCCGGTCCCCGTGTGTATGCAGTTTTGTAATTATTGTCATCTGTTCCCACCGGCACACGATGGCCTACTCTTACGAAAAGCGGAACAGGAGTTAACGTGTGCGCAAGATGTTCTGCGTGCGTTCGCACACGGGGCCTGGGTTTAAAGTCTCATCCAAAGGACTTTTGGGGAGAGTGGAGTCAGCACTGATGTTAACTCCAGGAGAAAAATGTGTGTGTGTTGTGTGTGTGTGTGTGTGTGTGTGTGTGTGTGTGTGTGTGTGTGTGTGTGTGTGTGTGTGTGTGTGTGTGTGTGTGTGTGTGTGTGTGTGAGTGTGTGTGTGATTCTTTTATTTCGAAGATGATGGACTAAGTACTCAAGTGGTTTTTTTACACCTAGTCCCCGTGTGTCATCCGTTCCCACCAGCACACAAAGACCTACCCTTCTGAAAAGCGGAACAGGCTTTAAAGTGTGTAAAAGATTTTCTGTGTGCGTTCGGGGGGGGGGGGGGGGGGAGGGGGGGGGGTGGGCGGGGGCAAGTGGAGTCGGCACTGATATTATGTGTGTGTGTGTGTGTGTATGTGTGTGTCTGTGTCTGTGCGCGCACGCGCGCGCGCGTGCGTGTGTAATAAAGTCAAAATGATATTCATCGAAGATAAAAGAGTGAGCTTACATATTGTTTTCCACCCTTTCACAAACACACACACACACACAAGAATCACCCCCCCCCTCCCCCGAAACAACAACAACAACAACAAACAAAAGCAAACAAAAACAACCACAAAAGTAACAACAAAACACAGAACCAAAAAAGTTGAAACAACCTTTATAATAAATTATATCAAACCAAAAGAAAGAAACGACAAAAATAGCAATGGGACAGGAGATGGGCGCCACCCTCAGTATGCTGGCCTCTAGAGAAGCTGTGGTTTCTGACACCTTGCTCCTCCTCTACGACCACATAGGTTATAGTAGACCTTTACCTTTTTTGTTGCCTTTAAAAACATATTTATTTATATTTATTTATTATTATTATTATTATTATTATTATTATTATTATTATTATTATTATTATTATTATTATGATGATGATGATGATGATTATTATTATTACTATTATTATTATTATCATCATCATCATGATCATCATCATTATTATTTTTTTATATTATTATTTTAATTTTTTTTTTTAAACTAAATATAAGAACCGATAAAAAAAAAAATAGTGTCTGAAATACGAGACGCCCAAAATTCAAATTGCGAACCAGCCGCTATAAGCACAGTGGTTGGTGCATTGCCGTACGGACCGGAAAGTTTCAGGTTCGAATCCCAAAAAGAGTCGTAGTTTTTTTTCGGATTCTTGCTGTCTTCTACCTAAAGTGAGTTTGCTATGGGCTCGTTGGAAAGAATGGGACCATTCTGTTGAGCTTCATTCTCATGAAAGATGTGGTTTTGAGAGTGTCGTTCAAAATGACTTGACCAACACTGCAGGTTCTGTATCTCTCGGGCCTGGTTGACGCTGGGATATATCTCGATAGAAAGGGTAGAGTACAGCCTACACTACACTGCATTACGCTACACTACACTGCACTACACTGCATTACACTGCATTACACTGCACTACACTGCACTACACTACACTACATTGCACTACACTGCACTGCACTGCAGTGCACTGCACTACACTGCACTACACTGCACTACACTACACTACACTACACTACACTACACTACATTACACTACACTACACTACACTACACTACACTACACTGCATTACACTACACTACACTACACTACACTGCACTGCACTGCACTGCACTACACTGCATTACGCTGCGCCACACTGCATTACATTACATTACATTTCATTATATTGCACTACACTGCAATACACTACACTACACTACACTGCACTACACTGCCCCTGCGCTACACTGAATTACATTACATTACATTACGCTGCACTGCACTACACTACACTGCATTTGCACTACAACTTTATGGATTTTATTGCAGACCTAAGCGAGGACATTTTTATTTTTGGTTTCAGTTTCTGTAAACAAACCACCTCTATATAAACCTAATAAAATCCTATTTTCTGATATTTGAAAAAAAAATGGCGTAAGCTTATCTCAACCTAAAAGCTGTTTTAAAAACAGAAAAGGTGCACTGGCTTATAGCTTGCTTCATCCAGATCCTATATGTGACGCTCCACCGCATAAGCAGTCGCATTGCACAAGAGGTCAATTTTCAGTTATTGACAAGTTATTAATCTGCAATGAAAAGGCTTTTCAATACAAAAAACAAATTGAAAATCGGACAATTCTGTGCAAAGTTATTACAAATTGAAATGGTAGACTGCAGAATATGACAAAATGAGAAACTGGCAAGTTCATTTTCGTAACAGGTTGTCATAAAGAGGGCTTAGGTATTTTCAAAACACATTTAAAAGCAAAAGGAATTAAAAAAAAAATGTGTCTTGAAATTTCATCACAAGGTAGAATAACGGATACAGTTTAATAATCAATCAAAATCTTAAAATTGACAACCTAACCCCCACCTGCCTTTAATGGCTCCTAGCGCAAAATAAGTTAATGTGCAAAGCGACTCATTTCGTGGTGGAGCGTCACAATATTTCAGCACCACGGAACACGAAGGGCTGTGTTTGTGCATCAACAAGCTTGATAAACGAATTTAAAGAATCATTATTGAGTAATTGTAAAAAAAAAAATAATAATAAAAAAGCTATATTTTACCTCGACTTGCCAGATCTGGACACACAATTGTAAAAGTGAGCTATGTGGAAAAACCAGATTCCTTAATAACTATGTACGTTAAAGATAGGCATGGCTATTTCTTTGTACCACCGTGTTTTTTTTTCATGTGCAGCTAAAAAACACCCACCTTTTGAGAGAGAGAGAGAGAGAGAGAGAGAGAGAGAGAGAGAGAGAGAGAGAGAGAGAGAGAGAGAGAGAGAGAGAGAGAGAGAGAGAGAGAGAGAGAGAGAGACAGACAGACAGACAGACAGACAGACAGACAGACAGACAGACAGACAGACAGACAGACAGACAGACAGACAGACAGACAGACAGGAGGAGAGAGAGAGAGAGGAAGAGAGAGAGAGAGAGAGAGAGAGGAGAGAGAGAGGAGGAAGAGAGAGAGAGAGAGAGAGAGAGAGAGGAGAGAGAGAGAGAGAGAGAGAGAAACTCAAAACTCGAAATTTTAATGAGGGTAATTGGATAAGACAGAGGCTTCTTTATGCCAGGCCCTCATGGGGAAAAAATGAAACAAATATGAATAAATCAATGAATTAATAGACAAATAAATGTACGAGAGACAGAGAGAGAGAGACAGAGAGAGAGAGAGAGAGAGAGAGAGAGAGAGAGAGGGACAGAGACAGAGACAGAGACAAAGAGACAGAGACAGAGACAGAGAGACAGACAGACACAGAGAGAGAGAGAGAGAGAGAGAGAGAGAGAGAGAGA
>CM060341.1:33859200-33873283 GCA_030674155.1 Stramonita haemastoma | reverse complement strand
GTGATGGTCTGGGTGCTAGTCTTCCAGATGTGCAGTAGGTATTTAGCGCAATTAAAAGAACCCTTGGTAACAAGACCAGAGGTCCCTGGGAACATTCTGTCTAGTAAAAAAGCCGCATAGAGTTTTAAAAAAAAATTATATTATATGCATATACTGAGACAGGAAAAAGAAAAAAAATGGGTGGCACTGCTCATGTGGCAGGGAAAGCAGCCAGAATCACAGCAGAGAACTAACTCTGCCGTAACTGAAAATGGTATACAATAATGATATAATATATATCCAAAAGTTAAAAATACCTAAGTTAAAACCAGACTCAAATATATATATATATCATTTATGCCTGCCAACACCCATCCACCCACCTACCCATTCCTCCTCTCCTTTTTCTGTCTAAATCGGTCAGCACACTTTGTATGTTACACAATATGCAGAAGTAATGGCAAGTTATGGTAAGCACACTTTGTATGTTACACAATATGCAGAAGTAATGGCAAGTTATCGTAAAAGGTGACGGTGTCCCATATAACCTATGTGGTCGTAGGAAAGCGAGATAAAATTATATCAGAAAACTCAGCTTCTCCACGGGCCAGCCTATTGAAGGCGGGGCCCATCTCCTCTCCCTCGCTGCTTTACCTTTCCTGACCTGAGGGCATGTGATGTACCCATTTACAGCTGGGTGAATTGGGGGACTGTATTAATTAAGCCAAGTCACTCAAACGGTCACCCACCCACTTTAGGGTAACCACTCTCGATGCTGTTTAACATTGGCTTGTGCAAAGCGAGTGCTTTACCACTGAGCTATCCCGCCCCTACTTCTAGTACTTGTAGTCTATAAAAGTACAGTGGGAAGTATTGTGGTAAGCGGGTCGGTACAGTCATACCTAGAGAGTGCTACTGTACTGGTACTATTGCACCAATTTGCCGTGCCCCTTGGTGTACTGATACGTGCGGGGATATATTACCACACCGGCAAAGTTCTCCAGGCTGCGAAAATGACGCCATCTGATTACCTGTGACGGGGTCACGGCGCGGCGAGGGGTGTATGTTTTAATATACTTCTAGGGGATTTTACCGTGGAGTTAATTAATTTCAAGTACTGGCTCCACTCCCCCCTATAGTATTTTGTTTATAAATTTTTGTTTGTTTTTTGTTTTGTTCTATTATATCGAGGATTATGGGGGGGGGGGGGGGGGGGGGGGGGGGAGAGTAAAAGAGAAAGGTCAGTTGATTCTCTAGTCTTATCAGTCAGTCAGTCAGTGTTAGCTGGAGTTACCCAACTGACTTGTTCCCCTATCTAGCTAGGGTTAAAAAAGAAACCAGACCCCCCAAAAAAAACAACAACAACCACCACACAACATGGCCAGACAACAGGGAGGGCAGGGTGATGAAGGGGGGGGGGGGGGTTAGTTTAGTGGTTAAAGCGTTAAGCTTGTGGTTTGAGGCTTGGGTTCAAGCCACCACCCGAGGCACCCACTCCAGGGAATTGACCCCCTTGAGTTAACTGTGCTGACTCCACTCCACCCCAAAACTCCTTCGGATGAGACTACTATGATTAGTATAAACCGAGGTCCTGTGTGCAAGCGCACGCAGAATGTCTTGCTCAGTGGTTAAAACCTGTCCCGCCTTTCAGAAGTGTAGGCCATTCCGTTCCAGTAGGAATGGATGAAAAAGTTAATAATAAAAAAAAGAACACCCACAATTGGCACAAACCACTACGCCAACCCCCTTTTTAAAACTAAGAACGAAAAAGGGGGACAAAGTTTATTGGGAGAATCATTCTCTGAAGAAAAGGAGGTCAGATTTAAACAGAATAAAAGGTCACTTTAGAGCAAAGGTGTGCCCATAAGAACTTCTGTGGTCGTAGGGGAGCGAGGCATCAGAGACCTCAGCTTCTCCAGGAGCCAGCATTTGAGGGCGGCGCCCATCTCCTCTCCCTCGCTGGATAAAGAATACTGTAACCCAAAAAAACAACCCACCAAACCGGGACATTGTAACTTCAGAAGATCAGCAGGATGAATGAGCCGTGTAAGTGTGGTCATGTACATAAGAATCATTGAGCCACTGACTTCAAAACAGATGTTGACACAAAGCAATTGGACAGCAGTGGACAGGTAGGTACTTTCGAATTGCACTAATACGCCGTAATTGAAAGCAGCATTACTGGCAGGTCTGGGTGATGAATTTTTGCATGGATAGTGTGTTGTCAATAACAACCCCAGGTCCCCTAGATACTTTACAGCAGTGGATAGGGTGACTGTAGTGTTACCTGGACGAAAACAGAACAACAATATGATCTTGGTTTGGTTGAAAGAACCCGTTCAGGTCGTAAAAACAAAAAACAAAAAGAAAAACATAAAGCGTTCAGCAGGCTGAAAGGCCCAAAATTAATGGGCTGTGGTCAGAGTGATTCTTTGTGTGTGATTTCCATGGGACTTGACCTACAATGATGAGTGGGCTGGTGCCCAAGGTCGAGACGAGAACGGAATGAATTGACCTGCTATACCGTACAGGCTCTTGGATCGGCAGTTAAAAAAAAAAAAAAAAAAAGCAAAAAAAGCAACCAAAAAAACCTTAGCCAACACCCCCCCCCCCCCCCCCTCTAAAAAAAAAACCAAACCAAAAAAGCACCCCAAAAACCAAACCCATGGCCTATTTAGTAAGAACGTGAGGAATTGGCAGTTGGAAAGTCTCTTCCATTTTTATGAACGGGCCTATAACTAAGATGCGATGGGTCGTTGTTTTGGTTTTGGTTTTGTTTGTTTGTTTGTTTAGGCTTAGGTGGGTGTTTTGTTGGGGTTTTTTTGTTTTTGTTTTTTTTTATTTTAGGGGGGGGGGGGGGGGGGTTGGAGAAGGCGGTGGTTTGTTGGGAGGGATTTAAATTTTTTAGGTGAATTTTGGGGAAAGAGGGTCGGGTGGTGAGTGGGGGGTGGGGGTGGGGTACGGGTGGAAGGGGGTTGAAACCCGGTTTTAGTGCCTTTGCCTCCCCCCCCCCGCCCCAGGTTTCCTTCGGCTGTAGGTCAAATGTATAATCTAAGAATTCTCTAGCTGTTTGACAAGGAAGTGTAGGCAGTATGCCTGTAGTTGTTGTGGTCTGGGGTGAGGTTTCTTTTTTTAAAAATATTTTTATTTAGTTGTTGTTTTGTTTTATGTAGGTTTTTTTCATAAAAGCCTTTACCTGCGCGGGCAATGTTAGTCGAAAAGCCAAGACAAGAATGAACTGAAGAGAAGAAGAAGAAGAAGAAGAAGAAGAAGAAGAAGAAGAAGAAACAACAACAACAGCACAACAAACAACAACAACAACAACAACAACAACAACAAAACAAGATACAAGCGAAACAATTCAAAAACAAGAAATGAATTACAGAAGAAATAGTATTAAAAAAAAAAAAAATTGTGATGGTGGTGGTGGTGGTGGTGGTGGTGTGATGTGTGTGTGTGTGTGTGTGTGTGTGTGTGTGTGTGTGTGTGTGTGTGTGTGTGTGTGTGTGTGTGTGTGTGAGGGGGGTAACCTTGGGGCAATAAGTGAAATACCCAACAAATAACTCAAGAAAAGGAGAAGAAAGAAAGACGTGACGTGAAAAGTACAGGTGAAAGGTTTCAGTGCATCTCTTATCTTTGACGAAATGATTTCTTTATAAAAAAGAAATCAAATTACCAAAAAGGAGTTGGGAGGGAGGGGGGTGGGAGGGGAGGAGGGAGTTGAGCTTTGTGGTTAGAGCGTTGTGCTTGTGAGTTGACGGCTTGGGGTCGAGCCTCCACCGAGACTGCCATTTCAACCGGAGGGGGATGATAGCCTAGTGGTCAGAACATTGTGCTGGTAATTTGACGACCCGAGTTCGATTCCCGTTCGAGGGGATTTTTCATTCCCTGGAGTTAACATCAGTGCTGACTCCACTCTCCCCAAAAGTCTTTCGGAGTAGACTGTAAACCGAGGCCCCATGTGCGAACGCACGCAGAACATCTTGCGCACTTGTTAAACCCTGTTCCGCTTTTCGTAAGAGTAGGCCATCGTGTGCCACCACCACCACCACCACTGCTACTACTACTAAATTCCAATACTTTTAATGTCAAAGAAACAGAAATTCACGCGGGTTACGAGCCACACATAAAAGCAGTAAACATATAAACATAATATCATGAAAAATACCGCAACATAGTATTGAAACATCAGCTCGCACTTATCACAATATAAAAAACACCCACACATCAGCAATACCTCAGCCAGTCATAAACTCGCACAAATAAAATTAATGCAACTAGCTACTACTACTACTACTACTACTACTACTACTACTACTACTACTACTACTACTACTACTACTACTACTACTGGGGGGACGGGATAGCCTAGTGGTCAGAACATTGCGCTCGCAATTTGACCACCCGGGTTCGATTCCCTGTCGAGGGGATTTTTCCTCTGGAGTTAACATCAGTGCTGACTCCACTCTCCCCCAAAGTCCTTCGGATGAGACTATAAACCGAGGCCGAGGCATCCTGTTCCGCTTTTCGTAAGAGTAGGCCATCGTGTGTCGGTGGGAACAGAAGACATTTACAAAACTGCATACACACGGGGACAGGATGTAATTTTTTTTTAAAGCACAAGGGTGCTTATCCCATTATCCTCTATATAAAAGAATAAAACAAAATATGAAATAAAATAAAACTACTACTACTACTACTACTACTACTACTACTACTACTACTACTACTACTACTACTACTACTACTACTACTCTTTCGGATGAGACGATAAACCGAGGTCCCGTGTGTTACACATCACTATTTAGCGCACGTAAAAGAACCCACGGCAACAAGGGGGTTGTCCCTGGCAAAATTCTGTAGAAAAAAGCCACTCTGATAGGGAAACAAATACACTTGCATGCAGGAAAAAGAAAAAAAAATGGGTAGGCGCTGCACATGTGGCGACGCGCTCTCCCCGGGGAGAGCCGCCCGAATTTCACGCAGAGAAATCTGCCGTGACATAAAGTGGTACAAAATACAAATATACTACTACTACTACTACTATTTACTACTACTACTACTACTACTACTACTACTACTACTACTACTACTACTACTACTACTACCACCACCACCACCACCGCCACCACCACCACCACCACCACCACTATCACCACCACCACCACCACCACCACCACTACTAACTACAACTACTTCACTGTCTGTGACGCAGGCGTGGCGGCGTCCTTGACCTTGTACGTGCACGTGACGCACCTGAAGCAGTGGTACGACGGGGACCCGGCCCCGTTGAGGGCGTGGATGTACAGCGGCTGTTTCTTTCAGCTGCTGGGGCTGTGCGGCATGGTGGTCTACATCGTCCTGGGCGTTCAGGCCGACCAAGGTGAGTGGAGGAGACTGGAGTCAAGTCAAGTCAAGTCAAAATTTTATTTTCAGATGGTACATTGAGTAAGCATCGATTTGCTTTTTTTTCATCAAGCCATCTATCTAAGGAATTTAAAAAAAAAAATAATGATAAAAAGTAGAGTGAGTGGAGACTGGAGTCACTAGTAGTGAGTGAGTGGAGACTGCTGGAGTCACTAAGTAGTGAGTGGAGACTGCTAGAGTCACTGGTAGTGAGTGGAGACTGCTGGAGTCACTGGTAGTAGTAAGTGGAGACTGCTGGCGTCACTAGTAGTGAGTAGTGGAGACTGCTGGCGTCACTGGTAATGAGTAGTGGAGACTGCTGGCGTCACTGGTAATGAGTAGTGGAGACTGCTGGCGTCACTGGTAGTGAGTGGAGACTGCTGGAGTCACTAGTAGTCAGTTGAGACTGGAGTCACTGGTGGTAGTAAGTGGAGACTGGAGTCACTAGTAGTAGTGAGTGGAGACTGCTGGAGTCACTAAGTAGTGAGTGGAGACTGCTGGAGTCACTAGTAGTGAGTAGTGGAGACTGCTGGAGTCACTGGTAGTGAGTAGTGGAGACTGCTGGCGTCACTAGTAGTGAGTAGTGGAGACTGCTGGCGTCACTGGTAATGAGTAGTGGAGACTGCTGGCGTCACTGGTAGTGAGTGGAGACTGCTGGAGTCACTAGTAGTCAGTTGAGACTGGAGTCACTGGTGGTAGTAAGTGGAGACTGGAGTCACTAGTAGTAGTGAGTGGAGACTGCTGAAGTCACTAAGTAGTGAGTGGAGACTGCTGGAGTCACTAGTAGTGAGTAGTGGAGACTGCTGGCGTCACTGGTAATGAGTAGTGGAGACTGCTGGTGTCACTGGTAATGAGTAGTGGAGACTGCTGGCGTCACTGGTAATGAGTGGTGGAGACTGCTGGAGTCACTGGTAGTGAGTAGTGGAGACTGCTGGGTCACTGGTAGTGAGTGGAGACTGCTGGAGTCACTGGTAGTGAGTGGAGACTGCTGGAGTCACTGGTAGTGAGTGGAGACTGCTGGAGTCACTGGTAGTGAGTGGAGACTGCTGGAGTCACTGGTAGTGAGTGGAGACTGCTGGCGTCACTGGTAGTAGTGAGTGGAGACTGCTGGCGTCACTGGTAGTAGTGAGTGGAGACTGCTGGAGTCACTGGTAGTGAGTGGAGACTGCTGGAGTCACTGGTAGTAGTGAGTGGAGACTGCTGGAGTCACTGGTAGTAGTGAGTGGAGACTGGAGTCACTGGTAGTAGTGAGTGGAGACTGCTGGAGTCACTGGTAGTAGTGAGTGGAGACTGCTGGAGTCACTGGTAGTAGTGAGTGGAGACTGCTGGAGTCACTAGTAGTGAGTAGTGGAGACTGCTGGAGTCACTGGTAGTGAGTAGTGGAGACTGCTGGCGTCACTGGTAATGAGTAGTGGAGACTGCTGGTGTCACTGGTAATGAGTAGTGGAGACTGCTGGCGTCACTGGTAATGAGTGGTGGAGACTGCTGGAGTCACTGGTAGTGAGTAGTGGAGACTGCTGGCGTCACTGGTAGTGAGTAGTGGAGACTGCTGGCGTCACTGGTAATGAGTAATGGAGACTGCTGGAGTCACTGGTAGTGAGTGGAGACTGCTGGAGTCACTGGTAGTGAGTGGAGACTCCTGGAGTCACTGGTAGTAGTGAGTGGAGACTGCTGGAGTCACTGGTAGTGAGTGGAGACTGCTGGAGTCACTGGTAGTGAGTGGAGACTGCTGGAGTCACTAGTAGTAGTGAGTGGAGACTGGAGTCACTAGTAGTAGTGCGTGGAGACTGGAGTCACTAGTAGTAGTGAGTGGAGACTGGAGTCACTAGTAGTAGTGCGTGGAGACTGGAGTCACTAGTAGTAGTGAGTGGAGACTGCTGGAGTCACTGGTAGTTGTGAGTGGAGACTGCTGGAGTCACTGGTAGTGAGTGGAGACTGCTGGAGTCACTGGTAGTGAGTGGAGACTGCTGGAGTCACTGGTAGTGAGTGGAGACCGCTGGAGTCACTGGTAGTAGTGAGTGGAGACTGCTGGCGTCACTGGTAGTGAGTGGAGACTGCTGGAGTCACTGGTAGTGAGTGGAGACTGGAGTCACTGGTAGTGAGTAGTGGAGACTGGAGTCACTGGTAGTGAGTAGTGGAGACTGGAGTCACTGGTAGTGAGTAGTGGAGACTGGAGTCACTGGTAGTGAGTGGAGACTGGAGTCACTGGTAGTGAGTGGAGACTGGAGTCACTGGTAGTAGTAGTAGTAGTAGTAGTAGTAGTAGCAGAGTAGTAGTAGTAGTAGTAGTAGTAGTAGTAGTAGTAGTAGTAGTAGTAGTAGTGTGCGTACCTTTGGGTTACTGTGCTGGTGGTGGTGGTGGTGGTGGTCTTAATGTTACCAGCAGAGGCTTTTCCGAATCTAGACTGGACTGAGCATGATCTGTTATTTTGGGGGAGGGGATGTTTGTGTGCGTGTATATATATATATATATATATATATATATATATATGTATATGTATATATATGTATATATATGTATATATATGTATATATATTTACATATATATAGCTCAGTGGTCTGAGCTCTCTCTCTCTCTCTCTCTCTCTCTCTCTCTCTCTCTCTCTCTCTCTCTCTCTCTCTCTCTCTCTCTCTCTCTCTCTCTCTCTCTCTCTCTGGTTTATAGTCTCATCCGAATGACTGTTGGTCCGGGAGAGTGGAGTCACCACTGATATTGTTAACTCCAGGAAAAAAATCCCTCTGGAACGGGAATCGAACCGGGGTCGTCATATTGCGAGCGCAATGTTCAGACCACTTCGTTCTGCCACCAGTAGTTAGGGTCATTGGCCTCAAGTCAAGTGCAAAAGTAAGGTCGCGCTGACGTTTTGGCATGAACGGTTGTTGTTGTTGTTTTTTTGTTTTTTTTCGGGGGGGGGGTTGTTTTTTTGTTTTTTTTTTAATCCAGTTGCCGAAACGGAGGAGGTAAACGGACACTGATGTCACCGCGAGACCCGATCCCCTGAAGCAACTGTCATAGTATCGGTGAAGATTCTTCCTTGTACTGCCTAATGACCGGTGACGGTAACTGTCATAATGACGATAGAGAAAGAGAGAGAGAAGATAGAGGGAATAAGGGGACCAGCCAAGCTTGTTTTTTCCTTTTGTGGAAAATGAATAGCAGGGGCGGGGGAGGAGGGGGGGGGGGCATAGTTGACAGTACACTTAATCTGTTTTTCACGATACCGTTTGTCAGGTGATAACAAGGCCCGAGAGATAGATGATGACAGGACCCCCTGTTAGGGGCTTCCGCTTTGGTAATTTGAGTCAAAGGGCTCTTTCGCGGGTTTCAGCCCATAAAGTAGACTATCTATCTATCTATCTATCTATCTATCTATCTATCTATCTATCTATCTATCTATCTATCTATCTATCTATCTATCTATCTGTCTATCTATCTATCTATCTATGTATGTGTCTGTCTGTCTGTCTGTCTATCTCTCTATCTATCTGTCTGTCTGTCTATCACTCTATCTCTCTATCTCTCGATCTATCTATCTATCTATCTATCTATCTATCTATCTATCTATCTATCTATCTATCTATCTGTCTGTCTGTCTGTCTGTCTGTCTGTCTGTCTGTCTGTCTGTCTATCTATCTATCTATCTATCTATCTATATCTATCTATCTATCTATCTATCTATCTATCTATCTATCTATCTGTCTGTCTGTCTGTCTGTCTGTCTGTCTGTCTGTCTGTCTGTCTGTCTATCTGTCTATCTATCTATCTATCTATCTATCTATCTATCTATCTGTCTGTCTGTCTGTCTGTCTGTCTGTCTATCAATCTATCTATCTATCTGTCTGTCTGTCTATCAATCTATCTATCTATCTATCTATCTATCTATCTATCTATCTATCTATCTATCTATCTATCTATCTATCTATCTATCTATCTATCTATCTATCTATCTATCCCTTAGTCCGGCACTCGTGGGGGCACCCTAAGATTTGACAACCAGTTCCCTCCGTTCCTCTCTCTGTTCTGCCTTTCTCGGGGGTTTTGTTGAGTTCTAGGCCTGTCCATTCGCTGATGTTGTCCTCCCATCTCTTCCTTGGTCTGCTTCTTTTTCTTCCTCCTTGGACAGTGCCTTGCAGTATTGTCTTTGCAAGTCTTTTTGATCTTGTGACATGCCCGCACCTTTTAAGTTGACGCTTCTTTATGATTGATAGAAGATTTTCGTTGGGACCAATGGTTTGCTGGATTCTGTTATGCACATCTTCGTTGCTAATGTGGTCTCTGTAGGAGATGCCAAGGAGTCTCCGGAAGCATCTCATCTCCTCCGCCTGTACTCTTCTCTCCAAATCAGTAGTCAGGGTCCACGATTCACAGGCATACAGGAATATGGATATGACAAGGGAGCGCATTAGTCTGATCTTGGAGTCGAGTGAAATATTTTTATCTTTCCAGATGGTGTTCAGTTTTGACAGTGCTGTTACTGTCTGTGCAATCCTGCATAGTACCTCTGGCTTGGACCCTTTGTCAAAGTAGACTATACAGTTTGTTTAACCTGACTGTGTGATACCAGTCATCTCCCTTTGACCGCGTGTTATTGTTGATGTATATGTTCGGTAGATTTGGGTTTGCAACCAGTCTCCCCCCTCCTCCACCCCCTCCCCTCCCAGGCCCCTTTTTCCACCCAACAATAAAAGTTTGTTTTTCTTTTTTTTTTTTTTTTTGGTTGCCTTTGCTGTCTTTTTTTAAAGGTTATTTCCCGTCCTGCCGACTCGTTTATCGGTTTATATCATTTTCATCTTTTGGGAAAAAAAGTATCTAGATATGATTTTTTTCTTCTTTTTTTTTTAAAACCAGGAATGCACTGGTTGTTGTTTGTTTGCTTTGAGGGTGCAGTGATTTCTCTTGTGTAGCAGTCTGCTTCAAATATCGTGGACTGCCCTTTGGATATTCCTGTGATATATTATTTGGGACAGGATAACTCAGTGGTCAGAGCGCTCGCTTTCCCCCCAGCCAATGTTAAGCAGCGTCGAGTGTGGTTACCAGTTGGATGGGTGACCCATTTGCTCGCCTTGGCTGCAGCACAGTCCCCCCAGTTCACCCAGCTGTCAATGGATACTTGCCCTCTTTAGGGTCAGGGGAAGGTAAAGCAGCGAGGGAGAGGAGATGGGCGCCGCCCTCAACATGCTGGCCCCTAGAGAAGCTGAGGTCTCTGACGCCTCGCTCCCCTACGACCACACAGGTTATGGGACACCTTTACCTTTCTCTGAGAGAGAGAGAGAGAGAGAGAGAGAGAGAGAGAGGAGAGAGAGAGAGAGAGAGAGAGAGAGAGAGAGAGCATGATTGATACGCAAGACACCTTATCATACCTTACATAACAACAATAAGACGGACAAGCGTGATGGGTTGAGTAATTTATGGGGGGGCTATAGCAAAACATCTGGAAGTCAACAGTCTTGCAGACCAACACAAAACTAAAAGTGTACAAATCAAACGTCCGTTCAGTCCTCCTCTATGCCTCAGAGACCTGGAGAACCAACAAAAAGATTGAAAGCCGACTCAGAGGTTTCGAAAGCAGGTGTCTTCGCCGCATCCTCAAGATCCACTGGGAACAACATGTTACCAATAGAGAAGTGAGCAAAAGGACTGGCATCAACAATATCATAGAAGAAGTGAAACAAAGGCGATGGAGGTGGCTGGGCCATGTCCTCAGGATGAACAAGACCCGACATCCACATGCTGCACTCAGATGGGCACCACCTGGAAAAAGGAAGAGGGGCAGGCCGTTAGGTACATGGAGGAGAACTATAGAAGAAGAAATGAAAAAATGAAAATAATGGGCAAAACATGGAATGAAATCAGCTGGCTTGCCCAAGACAGAGATGGCTGGAGGAGACAGACTTGTTGGCGCCTTTTGCTCCACCCGGAGCGAGGAGGATTAAGTAAGTTAAGTAAGTATGGCTTTAGTAAAGCCATAGCCCTTCCAACCCCACCCACCCTCCCACCCATACCTCTCACCTCCCCCTCCCTTGTCGGACTCTTACTACAGGTGGTGGTGGGTAGGGGGGGGTGGGGGGGGGAGGTTGTTTCCGCGGCCGTCCCCCTTCCACCCCCACCCCCAGGCTGTTTATGCCAAATGACCTTGCCTGTCTGTAAGGCTTGTTCGCGTGGTGAACAACAATGGCGTTTGGGGATTTTTTTCTCTCTCCTTTTATTTATTTATTTATTTTATTTATTTTTATTTTATTTATTCTTTTAAATCGAGGATAATGGAATAAGCACTCTTGTGGGTTTTTTTCATCCAGTCCCCATGTGTATGCAGTTTTGTAAATGTCATCTGTTCCCACTGGCACACGATGGCCTACTCTTACGAAAAGCGGAACAGGATTTAACGTGTGCGCAAGGTGTTCTGCGTGCGTTCGCACACGGGGCCTCGGTTTAAAGTCTCATCCGAAGGACTTTTGGGGAGAGTGGAGTCAGCGCTGATGTTAACTCCAGGAGAAAAATCTCCTCGTCCGGACTCGAGCCCAGGTCGTCAAATTGCCAGTGCAATGTTCTGACCACTAGGCTATCCGTCCTCCTAGTTACTCTTGTGGTGAGCATAGCGTTTCAGGATATTTTTTTTTCTCTCCTAGTTTTTCTTCCGTGGTGAGCATAGCGTTTCAGGATATATTTTTTCTCTCTCCTAGATACTCTTGCGTGGTGAGCATAGCATTTCGGGATATTTTTTTTTCTCTCCTACTTACTCTTGCCTGGTGAGCATAGCGTTTCGGGATTTTTTTTTTTTTTTTTTTTTTTTTTTTTTTTTTTTAAAACTGTTTTTTAATTCATTTTGTTGTTACAAAAACATATATGCATGACAGGCATTAGCATTGAGAATAAATCGTATGTCCATGACTGCATACTAATATTGTAAGTAATTATACAACGTTCAAATACCCTCATTCATATAATATGCATATAATGCCTACAACATACATACACACAGCACACATACTCACACTCACACACACACACACACACACACACACACACACACACACACACACACACACACACACACACACACACACACACACACACACACGCACACACACACACACACCCACACACGTACATACAATTACATGAATACATACATGCATAAATACATACAATGCACCACCTACATACCATGCCCTATGAACCATACAACAGGAAAATGTTACAGTTGCTTTTTTTCCCTTTTCCACTAACAGTAAGACTTGTTTATGAGATCTCCTCAAGATTTGGGCATCTTTTTTCATTCATTTTTCCCTTTTTTTGTTATTATTTTATTATTATTATTATTATTATTTTTATAAAGTTATGTGCTATTGGATTATCTATGTTTTATGTGACTAGAAATAATGCTTTATAATGACTCCATTCCATTTCAAAATTCATAAGGTTGTTTGCAATTCGTGCATTATACTGCTCGGTTTTAAACCTATTATGTAGCATTGTTCGAAAACTAGAAAGTTTTGGTTTATGACCATCAAGTTTGCTTCTGTAGATGTGTAACTTAGCAAGCAGCAGTATCAAATCGAATGTCTTATCTGTTTTTCTGCGTTGATCTATCCCAAAAATGACTAAGTTACGGGAAAAAGTTATGTTACAAGCATTTGTGCATCGTTCTTTACATACATTTTCTAAGCTTGTCCAAAAGGCTCTAATATGTTTACAATCCCATAAAAAGTGTTCTATTGAGTCTCTGGCCTCATTACACAAAGTACAAAATGTTGTATTCACTAAACCCATAGCATTCAACACCACATTTGTAGCAATGATGCGATGAATTATTCTCATCTGCAGCCATTTTAGTTTTACATCATTGATTTTATGTATTTTAACAAAAATTGCATTCCAATTAAAGTTTTCATGCAGTTTTCCTGTCCACTTTGCGCAACAGTTTGGAAGTTGTTTGTTTGATACTAAATATTCATAATACTTTTTTGTCCCCTTATTGACACTATCAATGATCCGCAGTACCGTGGGGGTCTCTTGATTATAGCTTAGGTTGTCACTAATTGGAATGCCAGTTTTTCTTATGTACTGTTTAATCGAAGAAATCCACCCCTGGAAAGTAAGAAAGTCTATAGATCTGCCACAAATGGCCCTGAAATCTTCATATTTAATAAATTCACCACTTTCATTGATAAAGTGCTTAATGGAGTATATACCTTTCTGTATTAAATTAGTGTGTTTGATTACTGCGTTACCTACTGTTATATTTTCATTGTAAAAGATTGGTTCAGCAAGCATTTCTTGTGCATTTGAAGGATTAATGCAACCGGAGAAAATTCTATAAGCTTTAAACGTATGTGTCCAGAATGGGTTGATATTGGAGAATCTGGCTGTAATGGCTGATCCATAGCTTTCCAAATTGGTGAGAATTGGATACATTGTTTCTGCAATACTTATCCATTTATGATTTATGCTTCTGATCTTTTTTATCCATGTAAGTTTCAGAGCACAAATAAATTTTCTTATATCAGGTATGTTTATCCCTCCTTGGGTAACAGGTTTAATAGCTGTCTTTCTACCTATTCTATCCTGCTTATTGCTCCATACAAACTGGAAACATAGTTTTTGTAGACTTTTTATGAAATTGTCAGGTGGATCTGGTAATAATATCCACAGGTGAATTAGTTTTGATAAGATAAGGGATTTTAAAATGGCAATTCT
>CM060341.1:33839200-33844200 GCA_030674155.1 Stramonita haemastoma | reverse complement strand
GATGAAAAAAACAACACATGAGTGCTTATCCCATTATCCTGGATATAAAGGGATAAAAGAATATAAAAAATAATAATAAATTGAAGCACAGTGTCACTAGATCCCTTGAAGCAGGCGTTAGGGTTGCATTTTTTTTTATTTTTTTTTTTTTACAAAACTCTTTTTTTTTTTTTACATACCATTTCCTCACGAAATTCCAGCTGCCCTCTGCCCTCTACAAGAGGAGCCTGTTGCCACAAGTGCAGCCAGCGCCTACTTATATTTTTGTCCTGTCTGCAACTGTATATGGTTCCCTATCAGAGTGGCTTTTTTTCTACAGAATTTTGCCAGGGACAACCTCCTTGTAGCCGTGGGTTCTTTTATGTGCGCTAAATAATGATATGTAACACAGGGGACCTCGGGTTTATCTCATCCGAAAAACTAGCACCCACACCAACACTCATGGTCTAATGGATGGGGGAAAGTTTGGGACTGGGATTCGAGCCATCACACTTTCTAGGCAAGCTGGTTAATACTAGACCACCAATTGGATCCACCCTGTGTAGTGTGTTCTGGTTTCCCCTCCCATTTGGCAAACTCGCAAGTTTGACGCTTCCACTTTTAACATGTTTTTTTTTTCTTGCTGTTTGACAAACCAGTACACACATACTGGCTCAGTGTCTGGTTGGCATGCCTACTGGATCACAATGTCGTCAGATTCACAGGTCATAATACCTTCACCATCTGAATGATGTAGGACAGATTTTCTTAAGTGTATTTCTTTGGCTGTCTCTCAGTCTTTTCTGTATAGATTGATTGATTGATTGATTGATTGATTGATTGATTGATTGATTGATTGATTGATTGATCTATTTATTCTTTTATATCGAGATTGATGGAATAAGCACGCGTGTGCTTTTTTTATACCCAGTCCCTGTGTGTATGCAGTTTTGTCAATCTTGTCATCTGTTCCCACCAGCACATGATGGCCAACTCTTACAAAAAGCGAAATAGGATTTAATGTGTTTGTGCAAGATCTTTTGCCTGTGTTCACAGGCCTGGGTTTATAGTTTCATCTGAAGGACTTTTGGGGAGGGTGGAGTCAATCTATCAGTCGAAGTAGCCACATATCTGTGACATTCCCCATGTGGAATGCACCAACAATAATTATTATCAATCTGGGTTGATAATCAACCTCGGGCTGTAAAGTACACACATCAGCACTGCACTCAGACACACAGGGGGGTTCTAAGTCAACAGATGAAGGCAACACAATTGATGTTTTCATGTTGGTGTCCTGTGTGTGCACTGTTGGTAGGTCTACTCCATGCCTATCTGCACATGCTGCACTCAGCTGTTCTACACCACTGTCAGGCAGACTGGAGGCACTGAAGACACAGTCACTTTCACACACAAGGCTTGCCTGATTCTCTTTATGTTTTTTGGAGTGCTCCAGGTTGCTGCGAATTTGGGAGAGGGGTTTTTTCCTGTAGTACTGTACTTGCCTGCTGCATTCACTGTTGGTTGACACTGCTGTGTCCACTGGCTTAAATGGACAAAAACCACACTGTCCCCCTCTTCTGCTCCACTCTCCCAAGAGTCCCTCGGATGAGGCTAGAAACCGAGACCCTGTGCGATGCATGCAGAACACCTTGCACATACGTTAAATCCTGTTCCACTTTTCGTAAGAGTAGACCATTGTGTGCCGGTGGGAACAGATGACAAGATTTACAAAACTGCACACACACGGGGACTGGATGTGAAAAAGGACATGAGTGCTTATTCCATTATCCTCCATATAAAAGAATGAATGAATGAATGAATGAATAAAAAAAAATCAATCAATCAATAAATCAATTAATAAATAAAAATCCTGCCACTTTCCAGCTGGAGACTGTGTTGTCAGTCAGCAGGGCGCCTAAGGTCCTCTCCACAGCCCTGGAAGTCCAGTAACTGGCATTTTTAGACTGAATTACAGGTTTTACTGCAGCTCACAGAAAATGTTCTCCCCTTCGTGTCATGTGACTGACCTAGTGCGTTCGTGCGTGGTGCTGGTGCGTGAGAGAGAGAGAGAATAAAGGTTAGGTATAACTTCAGACTGCATATATTTATGTCAAACAAAGCCAACAACAACAAACAATATATATATATATATATATATATATATATATATATATATATATATATATATACATATATATATATATATATATATATATATATATATATATATATACATATATATATATATATATATATATATATATATATATATATATATATATATATATGTGTGTGTGTGTGTGTGTGTGTGTGTGTGTTGTGTGTGTGTGTGTGTGTGTGTGTGTGTGTGTGTGTGTGTGTGTGTGTAAATGTATAAATAATATTTACACAACCCCTTCTTTGTTTACCACAATACTTAAAGTAAAAAAGAGAACAAAGAAAGATAAATAAATAAACAGAAAACAAAAAATTCCCCAAAATTATCAAATTGAAAACGCCCCATAAAATCTAAACATCACACCTCAAAATGAATAAAACCACCAAACTCCCCCCAAATCTAGTATAATTCTGCATTATAAAAAAAAATCCACTAAACTCCCCTCCCACCCCCCCACCCCCACCCCCCTCCAGTCCAGTGCAATTCTGAAAAGTGTAGCATACATGTGAGGAAGAGAACAACACTGTCCTTAATTTGAGGGAATGAATGAATAAATGAATGAATGAATGAATGAATGAATGAATGAATGAATGAATGAATGAATGAATGAATGAATGAATGAATGAATGAATTATTTTTATTTTTCAAGGGTTACGGAGTAAGCATTACATACTTTTTTTTCATCCGGCCCTTGCCCTGATCAGGGAATAAAGCTAAGAAACCCCCTACATACCAGCATCACCACCAACAGCAGTTCAATGAATATTTTAAAAGAAGAAGAAGAAGAAGAAGAAGAAGAAGAAGAGAGAGAGAGAGAGAAAAAGAGAGAGAGAGACAGAGAGAGATTTGATTTATTCTTTTTTTTCTTTTATATCGAGGATAATGGGATAAGCACTCTTGTGCTTTTTTACATCCAGTCCCCGTGTGTATGCAGTTTTGTAAATGTCATCTGTTCCCACCGGCACACGATGGCCTACTCTTACGAAAAACGAAACAGGATTTAACGTTGTCGCAAGATGTTCTGCGTGCGTTCGAACACGGGGCCTCGGTTTAAAGTCTCATCCAAAGGACTTTTTGGGAGAGTGGAGTCAGCACTGATGTTAACTCCAGAGAGAGAGACAGAGAGAGAGAGAGAGAGAATGGAATAAGCCACTCATGTGCTTTTTTACATCATGTCCCCGCATGAGAGAGAGGTGGGGGGGGGGGGGAACTGATAAACGAACAGACAGACGGACATACAGAAAAATAGATAGATGAACAGGTTGACAGACAAACAGAAAAATAGAGAGACATAGAGACAGACAAAAGCAGAGATAGAAGAGATCAGAAACGTCACCAAAAGTAGCATGCAAATTCACTGCCAAAGCCAGCTTCTTTTTCCGCGCTTTTTTTCTCTTTTTTTTGCTTCTTTTCTCTCATTTTTTCCTTTATTTTTTTAAACTTGCGGACTGAAACTGTGAGCACTTTTGCTTTCCGGGTAAAAAGTGTTCATGCTTGTGTGGACTGGGGGGTGCTGGGCAGTTTGCAAGGTGTCATTTCACACAGCCCCCTAGCTGCAGTGCAGACCACTGGCACTGCTGGAGAGGAAAAAAGACAGAACTCTGAAGACTTGACATTCAACATACTGGTCGGTGAAGACTGAAGAAGCGGTATGTATCCATACTTTTATCACTGTCATTAGAGTATATCTTTATTGTAACTAAGATTAATAGTTAGACCAGTAGATATAAGCTGGGAGGCTTAAAAAAAAACACTCAAAAAACCCCTCTGGCTCTAGATAATTATATTCTTGGATCATCCAAAGTCAGATCGTAAACTGAGTGGTACCTCACTAAGCCTGTCGACACTTAAAGTTTTCTGTTGTTCCAATATTGAATAAGTAAATGGGTTTTTTCTTACATTGACAGTCTCCTCTTTTCTTACATCTTCGATTTTCCGATGTTCCTTAACTATTAAAAGAAGGCAGGGAGGGGAATGGGAGTAAACTAATCAAATTCAAAACAAAATATTTTTCGAAGTTTGAATTGCTATGTAGCTGATTATTTTAACACTTGGCGCAGATTTCAGTGCTGGGATAAGGATTGCAAAAGTGGATTACTCATCCAGTCCCCTTGTGTACGTTGGTGTATAAATTCTGTTCCCACTTGCACGCAATGGCCTATTACGAAAGGTGGAACACATTTTAACATGAGCACAAGAGGTTTACACAGGGGACCTCGAGTTTATTGTTTCATCCAAAGAATTTTCGGGATAAGCACAATATGTCGGTTCTACAGCTTTATATGCCCATACGGCAATTTAAACTTTTTTTTAGGTGTGTGTGTGTGTGTGTGTGGGGGGGGGGGTAATCTACTTTGAAGGTTATCATTTACTTTTGTGTAATTTGGGGATGATAAATCAAGCACAATGGCTGGCGTCCTCAGCACAGCCTGGTTTTATGGGCCTAAAGGAATTAATTTAATCATTAAACTATTTTCACATTTAATTTATTTTTCGAATTGACCGTGTGGGATACTTGAGAGAATGTCATGTTGGTTTTGAACTCGAGGTAAATGTTACTACCAGAGCCACAGAAACTAAATGAGATGACAGCCCTGATACGGCATTCGTGGTCAGTAGGGCTTTAAACAACATCAAATGAAACAAAAGCTGGAAATCGGTGCCAGAGAATTGAAGACACGTATCATGCGTTTTGTTTCAGGCTGGCCAAATCCAGCAGACACAAAGCTGGACGATGCCCATAGATGACATCGACACAAAGCTGCCGTCCTGATGATGCCCACAGCAGGGAATGTACAGGTCCTTGCAACTCCCGCTAACATCCTTGTTCTTCCGTCCTCTCCTCTAGCAAGATGAACTG
>CM060341.1:33831700-33834200 GCA_030674155.1 Stramonita haemastoma | reverse complement strand
AATTTTTGGCATGCAATGGCCTACTGTGCCAAAAGGCAAACTGGGTTTTAACGTTTCCGAAGGATTTTCTGCGCGTGTTCACACATGTGACCACGGTTTATAGTCACATGCAAATGACTTTCAGGGAAGTAGAGTCAGTATTTGTTAACTTCAGGGAGAAAATGCCATTGAACAGGTATCTGGGTGATGGCTGAACCCCAGGCAGTTGGATCACAAGCACAACAGTTTAACCACCAGGTTGTCGCGCCACCCGTAACCATATTCTATGTTTTTTATTTAAATGCCTCGGTGTTACTGTGAAGCTGTAGATAGATGCTGACCAGGCTTTTTTTTTCGCCATAAGCAGGCAATATGTACAGAATCGTTACGGTGCACATTTGATCCTGTACACGTGTGTACACAAATAAATCTAAAGCATTGGCAAGTCTGCATCATAATATGCCATAGAACGACGTAAAAATGTCCACCCTTTATTCTTCAAGTGCTGTTGAGATTTTTTTTTTTTTAACCTTCCTCGGTTAGAGCTCCGAGGTTCGCCAGGAGTGAGATTCTGCGTATGCGACCGATTTTACTCCCCAGTAAGGTAGCAGCATTCCGACTTCGGGGATGGTGTCTAAATGCCAAACCTGGGTGTATACGTTGTTTGTTTTTTTAGATGTCATAGTTCCTACCGGCACGAAATAGTTTTTTTTCTTCCAAAAGTCGGAACGGGTTTCTAACGTGTGGGCAAGATGTTCTGCATGCTATCGCACGTGCGGCTTTAGTTTATAGTCTCATCCAAAGAACTTTTGGGACAGTGGGGATAGTGTCATTGCAGAGATTTAATGTTCTGAACTCGTAAGGAAGAAACATGTCACCATAGTCATCTCGCTATTGGTGGATAGGTAGTCTAGTGGTTACGTACCTACCTAGAAAGTAAAAAGTCCGGATTCGATTCCCGCTCTGCTGGAACACTTTTCCAGAGAAAATTGATTTTATTTTAAACAGATACTGAATTGATTTGTTTGAACATGCAAACCGTCCGGATTGCTCAAGCTGCTTGTTGATGCTGTTTTTAGGAGTTCTGGCGCCAGACCAAAGTACCAAGCATCCCAGGGGTCTGGAAGCAGTTCCAGACTGCAGGTAAGGGTCAACAAGGAGGAGGAGGACAACACCCCCAGCCCCAGGTTTTGGCTGCCAACGCCCAGACATCCAAGAGATGTTTCCCCTAGAACATCCAAGAGATGTTTCCCCTAGAACATCCAAGAAATGTTTCCCCTAGAGTCAACATCAGTGCTGACTCCACTCCCCGAAAAGTCCTTTAAATGACTATAAACCAAAACCCCTCCCCTCCCCCCCCCTCCCCCCCCTCCGCGCGCAAACGCAGAACATCTTGCTCGCACGTTAAACAAACCGTTTCGAAAGCGTAAGCCAATGTGTTCCAGTGGGACAGAATGACATTTTGAAAAAAAAAAAATGCATGTACCCAGGTGTCGTGTTTAGACATCATCCCCGAAGTCGGAATGTGGCTACCTTAATGGTGAGCAAAAGGTCGCATTCACAAAATTTCACCATTGGAGAAGTTCAGAGCTCGAACCCAGGAACACAACAACAAAAAATCACCTGCTGGTATATCTTAAAAAAAAAAAAAAAATCCTAAAATAGTTGAACTGTTTCTACTATTATATACTGTGGAACTGGTAAATGTTTTGTTTTTTTTCCCCAAGAAATCGAATGAAATTTTAATAATGTTTTTGAGAGTATCTGCCCCTTGGATAATCACTATCAAAGCTCTGATTTTTTTTGGACATGAAACATTTTTTTTTTACCGTTATTAGAAAATAGGCCCCTGTGTTCCATACCGTTATTAGAAAATAGGCCCATGTGTTCCATACCGTTATTAGAAAATAGGCCCATGTGTTCCATACCGTTATTAGAAAATAGGCCCATGTGTTCCATACCGTTATTAGAAAATAGGCCTATGTATGTGTTTCATACCATTATTGGAAAATAGGCCCATATGTTCCATACCATTATTAGAAAATAGGCCCCTGTGTTCCTAACCATTATTGGAAAATAGGCCCATGTGTTCCATACCATTATTAGATAATAGGTCCATTTGTTCCATACCATTATTGGAAAATAGGCCCATGTGTTCCATACCATTATTAGAAAATAGGCCCATATGTTCCTAACCATTATTGGAAAATAGGCCCATGTGTTCCATACCATTATTAGATAATAGGTCCATTTGTTCCATACCATTATTGGAAAATAGGCCCATGTGTTCCATACCATTATTAGAAAATAGGTCCATGTGTTCCATACCTTTATTGGAAAATAGGCCCATGTGTTCCATACCATTATTAGAAAATAGGTCCATGTGTTCCATACCATTATTAGAAAATAGGTCCATGTGTTCCATAACCTATGCAGCCCTTGGGGAGCAAAAGTGTTAGACCTCGAAATCTTTTTGTATTTTAATATTGCAAACAAGCAATGAAATAGCCATTCCTTTTGG
>CM060341.1:33814922-33831600 GCA_030674155.1 Stramonita haemastoma | reverse complement strand
GAGAGTGCAGTACTGTATGCATACTTACTCTACTAGAACCCCTGAAAAAAGACGTGCTGATTACGAAAAGATATGACAAAAGGGGGCGGTTTCAGTGCCGCCCTAACACAACGTTGCAACAAAACAGACCCCACGGCACCAAGGAAGTGTTGCACTGTATGCACACACATTCTACTACCATCTTTCAAATGTGTGGTGCCGGTCTTGTGGCGACACCACAGCCCCGAAAATGGCAGACTGGCTTGAATGTAGTACGTTTGCCGAGATAAATGCTTGTACGTGTTCCCAAGAAAACGTACCAGAACACATGACATTAATGAAAATATACAATGATACGATGTACCACAGCAAAGTGCAGAGCCGCCACTACATGCGTACTCAACTCAAAACGTACCACAACACAGTGCAGTGTCTCCGCCACACGCGCGCACACAAACAAACTCACACACAAACACCAGCGAGCAACGCACGCGCGCGCGCGCATACATACCCCCCCCCCCCCCCCTATGCATAAGCTGAAAAAGGCGGAAAAGATGTGACAAAAACGCCGATTTCGGGCCACTTGACACCCGCAATTTTGCACAGTTACAGAGCCCACAGCACCAAGACCGTACTCTACTCTATGCCTACTATCATTAAAACCATTTTTGATGTTGTGGCGCTGGACTTGTGGCGACATCGCTACCCCAAAGATGGCAACCCCGCTCTCACAGGGCCAAGTTTGTCCCAAGGAAGCATGTTACAGTGTAGGCAATGATGACCCCTGCAAATGCCATCAAATAATAATTTCATACAATATGATGCACCACAGCAAAGTGCAGGGTCTCCGCCACAGGTGCGCACACAAACAAACGCGGGCAGAAACACCAGCGAGCGCACGCACACGTGCACGCATACATACCCCCTATGCCAAGAACAAAAACAACAACAAAAAAACAAACACCTCTCCCCAAATAAAAACCAACCCAATAACAACTACAAAAAAACGACACCAAACCCACACACACGCCAAAAAGCAACATCAAAAACAACAATACATTTTTAAAGCCAAACAAAAATAAAGACATAACCCCACCAAACCAAAGTGTCCCATCTGCTTGGTTTTCACAACAAATACAATATTCACCCTCATCTGACCCTGAACGTACTTTTGACGAAAAGTAGTAGCAATTTCTGTCTGTCTGTCCGTATGCTCATCTGTCTGTCTGTCTGCGGATCTGTCAGTCTTTCTAACTACATCAACAAGTAATTATTGGCCGTGACAAGACGACAATCTAATATAATCTTTATTTTTAAATCTTTTGTTATTTCTTTATTTTATCTTATTCTTTTATATCGAGGATGATGGGATAAGCACTCATGTGCTTTTTTTTTTATCCAGTCCTCGTGTGTATGCAAGTTGTGTAAATATTGTCATATGTTCCTACCGGTACACAATGGCCTACTCTTACGAAAAGCGGAACTGGATTTAACGTGTGCGCAAGATCTTCTGCGTGCGTTCGCACACAGGGCCTCGGTTTACATAGCTTTGGCTGTGGATAATAATATATTTCGACACTGCGATAACGGACGCTATAGTCATGTGGTTAAGTCCGTTCGACTTCAAAGCCATGGGTCCATGAAGTCGTGGGTTTGAATCTTGAATTGTTTAAATTCACACAGGGAGATCTTCATAAATGTATCCAACAATGTTTTATTCTATAAAAAAAAAAAACCAACATGATTTTAGGCACTTTCGGACCCGTGTCTACCCTGAATGCTTTAGTCAGGGAGACTTCATTTGCTAATTTTGTCTGTTTCCTTCTCTCGGTTTTTGTGTCTCTAATTTTTTTTGTGTGGGTCTCCTTCTCTCACTTTTCTGTCTCACCTGTATTATTTTTTTCTGCCTGCCTGCTTGTTCGCCTGTCTGTTTGCCTGTCTGTCTGTCTGTTTATGTGTGTGTGTTTTTTCTGTGTTTGTATCTGTCTGTCTGTCTGCCTGTCTGTCTGTCTGTTTGTGTGTGTTTTTTTCTGTGTTTGTTCTGTCTGTCTGTCTGTCTGTCTGCCTACATGTCTGTTTGGCTGTGTGCCTTCCAGTCTGTCTGTCTGTCTGCGTGTCTGTATGCCTGTCTGCCTGTCTGTCTGCCTGCCTGTCTGCCTACCAGTATGTCTGCCTATCTCCGTTTTTTCTCTATCTCTCTGAGCCTCACTGTGTTTTCTGTCTATCTGTCTGTCTGTCTATTTATCTATCTGCCTGCATGCCTGCCTCTCTCTCTCTCTCTCTCTCTCTCTCTCTCTCTCTCTCGGGGGGCTCTCTTGCATTTTTCGATGGTGGTGGACGTGTGTTCAAACTGCTCCTCTTACATGTTGAAAAAAACGACCCTGTTCTTCTTCAAATGTGGAGATTTTTTGCAGCAATGTAGTTCTGTGATGTGTGCAACTGATGGTGGTGTCTGATAAATGATAAGGTCAGTGGTTAAGGCAAAATTAACATTTTATTAATTACTATGATTAAAGAAGGACATATATTCGTGAATGGAAATCAAAATTGTCCAAAACTTTCGATGGTGTAGCATCGTACCGCCATGTGTGTTGCACGTGCAGTTTGTTGTCGAGTAGAACAGGCCTGCATTGTAAAGCAGGGACAACACTCCTACATCTGTTCTCAAGAGTTGTTTCCCTTTTGACCTTTGACCCCCACATACATTTAATGCACGTGTCAACAGGTGTTGGAAGTGGAAAATAAGTCAGCTAACACAAATACTGTAAGAGGAAGAAATCCAAGTCATTACCCACAGGTATTGCAAGTGGAAAAGAAATGTCTCAACCCGAATTCGTACCACCCCCAGCAAGTTTAATGCAAATGCTTGACTGGCGTCTTACCCAGATTCAACAGGGATTGCATATGCACACAAATGGCATAAAAAGTAGTATTGATGAAAAATTCCAAAATCTTGACACCAGAATATCAAGCTTCTTTGAAGAAATCTACACATTGAAGGAATATGTTGTACAACAGAAAAAATATATTCAAGAAATACGAGAGGGACAGGGAGCTCATTCTGGACAGACTGGAAGCTGTTGAGAGACAAGTTGAATTAACGAACAAACTACCAAAGCATGTAATGTGAAATTTATCAATGTGCAAGAACTTGATGGTGAAAATGAATACACAACTGCAAACTGCATCATTGATATTCTAAATGACCATGCCCCTTACATGAACTGGCAACAAGAAGACATTTCACGAGCGTATCGAATCGGAAGACCACGCTCTTGGAGAGTAGAACCACGGCCCATCATTGTCCACTTCTGTAGATGGTCAGACAAGATGGCCATATTGGGAGACCCTGGAGCTTCGAGGACAACCTCAGAGAAAGTGGCATCAAAGTCGCCTCTGACCTAACTGTGCACCAGCGAAAACCGTTGATTGGCATCGGGGGCAGGGACAAATTGCCTTCTACCGAAATGGAAAGCTGCATGTCAGGGATAAGCAGCAATCTCCATCATTTTATGAAGGAAGAGGACATCTTGGCCAGCCACCTCATACCCATGAAGAACACTGGCCTCCAGTTCAAGATGGCAGACACATCAGAAAGCAGAATACAGGATGTTTCAACAACAACCAGTCTGAAAAGCAAAAGATGCAACAAAGTAGATGTATGCTCGCCACCAGGAAGAGTATAGCCATGACAATCCTCAGAGTCGACTGCAGTACAGCAGGTCATGGCCAAGGCAACCCCGAGGGAGCTGTCACCACAGCCACATCAGGGTTTTCAGGCAGCAAACAGAGGTCAGCCTGCTAGCTACCCCTACACTGCAATGAGGGACAACAAGCAGAGAGTGCAGAGAAATCCCACTGTCCAAGCAAGGAGAAAAGACGAGAGCATTGTTCCAGTCAGGCCAGGACCCTTACTCCTACAGTGAAGCTGCAAATCAAGGGAGAACGGCCCAGCCCAGCAGAAGAATCATCTTTGTGAAGATGGGAGCAGAAGACCTCCAATATTTTCAGGTCAAAGCCTCAAATCTGAAGGGTGTACCTACAGTCAACAGCGAAACAAAAATCACACTGCAGGCACAGTCATAGAATGTGATGTCAGTGACCATGAAAGAGACATGCCCAAGAGAAACAGAGGACTTGGTGGGATACGTCATCTTTCTAGTGAAGATCTGCATATGACAGGACAGAAGACTGTGGCTTGACAAAACCATAGACAGTGACAGGGGTGACTCTAATGTAGCAGACGACAACAATGAAGACAGTGACAAGGAAGATACAAACACAGTAGAGGACAACAAAGAAGACAGTGACAAGGAGGATATAAATACAGTAGAGGACAATGAAGACATACCTGAAACTATGAGAGCAGTGTCGACATGTCTGACAAAGAAGGTGAAGATGACACATTTAGCAGGGAAGTACACGAACAGCATAAAGGGACTGATGAAGAGACAGAGGAAAACATCATACCTGACATAAACAGAGCAGAGGTTGCAATGAAGAAAGCAACTCTTTGCAGCAATTTAACTGATGACATGACAGCTGACCATACATACAGTGAAAACAACACAGACAGTACAGACATTACTGGACCAACTGGGGGTTGTCACTAATGTCACTAATGTCCACAGACTCAGTGCTGATGACATGTCTAAGTGTAATGTACATATGGGCCCATGCAACAAGGACTCCACTGCCGTAGGTAACACTGTCACTAGACCAAAACAAATGGTAAGACAGGAAAGACCATCTAGGTCCACAAAACAGGGTCTGCGACCAAGACGAGACACTACTCAAAGTGTGTCCAGACAAAAAGGTCGTAAACTACCTGAAAGATCAAGAAGTCAGTCAAGCATCTCTGATTCTTTCAGCAAACAACATTCTTGTTGTAGCTCAAAGAACAAGTCAACTCAAATATGCATTCTCGGGCTAAGTCTAAAGGCAATGATGCCTCTAGTGGCACTAGATAGGGACTCGGCCAGGCCACAGTTTGTGAAAATAATCCAGTTGATCACAGGCCTAGCATTGAATGCCCAACTATAAGGATGACAACAACCAATCTAAATGTAAAAAAAGTTGTATATAAGTTTTCTCAACTATAATGTGCATGGCCTTTTGCCAAAACTGGAAAACAAAGAGTTATTAATTTTCTTCTTGCATATGACATTATTTGTTTAACAGAAACTTTTATTGGGACTGAATTTGAGTCTCGCATTTTTCATGACTACTCTATTTTTACTGCTAAAGCCAAAAAGTTATCTCATCAGGGGAGATACTCTGGTGGGGTAATTGTCATGGTTAAAAAGAAATTCAGCTCATGTGTTGATACAGTTCATGTTGAGACAAGGAATACTGTGGTTTTAAAAATGCACAAGAATTTACTTGGTACCACTAACGAACTATGTTAATTTGCATGTATATTCCTCCGTCTGATTCTACATTTTGGAAAACAACAGAAAATATCTATGGCTTAGAAGTTTTGGAACAGTGTATATTAGATCTTCAGAATACATATGATGATTTTGGATTGCTGATAATGGGGGATTTTAATGCACGAACCGCATGTGAAAATTACAGTTTAGATGATGACTATGATAACTTGCAGCATTTACATCATTATCCTAGTTCAAAATTGCCCAGACAGTCACTGGATATGTATACAAATGTTTTTGGTAATCAGCTTATTGAGTTATGCAACATGTTTGACTGTGTCATATTAAATGGTCTCTGTGATCCAGGCTTTGATGAAAGCTATACATTTATATCATCTTCAGGTTCAAGTGTTGTGGATTATTTCATTGTATCTCTGGGTTTATTTAGTTCGGTTAGAGTTCTGTCTTTGCTGGTTAAAAACTTAACAGAATCTGACCATCTGCCAGTTTGTATGGAGATGGAAAATAATAGCAATTATACAGAAACAACATCTCAACAGAAATCAAAGCAAAAAAGTCTGTCAGAAGTTAGTATGGGACGAAACTAAGAAAAATGATTTTGTAACCACATTAAATAGCAAAGACATTCAAGAAAAACTTAAATTCGCCACAAATGCTTTGGAAAACATATAGAAACTGCTCTGGAAATCTTTGTTAAATGCCTAAAAGAGGCAAGTACTTGCATGTCTAGAAAAGTACCCATGCACAAAACCATAAGATCGGAATGGTTTGACGATGAATGTGAAATCGCAAAAAAAGAAAGTAGAGCAAAGTTAAAATGTTTTAGAGTAACCAGAAATGAGGAAGACAGGTTGATTTACGTGGAAAAAAGGAAAGAGTATAAACAATTATTGAAAGCAAAAAACAAAATTACAGGAAAAAGAAAACAGAACTTTTAGCTGAAAACATTGCAGACTCTTCTCAGTTTTGGAAAGAAGTTAAAAGGATGGGATATGGCAATCGGGACATCATTTACAACAACATCAGCAATGAAGACTGGTTTTGTTACTTTAAAGAAGTTTTTTGTATGAATGGGGAGACTGCTGAGAGTGAAGATGTCAATGTTGATGTTTTGGATGATGTAGACCATTTTTTGAACATAGATATATCTGAAGTAGAGGTAACTCATGCTATTGAAAGACTTAAATTAAGGAAGGCAAGTGGGATGGATGGTATTTTGGGTGAAATGTTAAAAAATGGGGGTGCAAGTGTGTTGAGGTTCTTGGTAAAACTTTTTAATGCTGTCTTTAACTCAGGTGTTTATCCATCTGAATGGTCCAAAGCTATAATCATACCAATTTATAAAAAGGGAGATCCTGAAAAAACAGATAATTATAGAGGAGTATCTTTACTGAGTATAATATCAAAGTGTTATACCACAGTGTTAAATACAAGATTGTACAGTTGGTTAGAAGATAATGAAATGATTTCTGAGAGTCAGGCAGGTTTTCGTAAGGGTTATTCCACGCTTGATCAAATATATAATTTATATGCAATTGTGCAAAAGTGTATGCTAAAGAAAGGTAAGAAATTATATGTTGCTTTTGTAGACTTCAAAAAAGCATTTGATTCTGTACATCATGATAAACTTCTAAAATGCATGAAAAACCAGGGTGTTATGGGAAAGTTTTTAGCATCTTTGAAATCTATGTATTCTTCATTGCTTTCATGTGTGCGTGTAAATTGTGAACTAACAGAATTCTTTGAATGCCCGGTTGGTGTCAGACAAGGCTGTGTCCTGTCTCCTACATTATTTTCTGTTTATATAAATCAGTTAGTCAACCACATAGATTCAGGGGGAAAACATGGTATCCAAATGTTACCAGGTCTAATGGAAGTATTTATCCTACTTTTTGCAGATGATGTAGCGTTATTATCAACAACAGCGGGTGGTCTACAAAACCAGCTTAATATTCTCCACAGGTGTTGTAATGAAATGAAACTGAATGTAAACACTGACAAAACAAAAATAATGGTATTTAGAAAGGGGGGATATTTAGGTCGACATGAGCAATGGTTTTTCAATGATAAAAAGCTAGATGTAGTTAATAGTTATTGTTATTTAGGTTTTCAGTTTACAACAATGCTTAGTATGAAGAGAGGCACAAAGCACTTAGTAACTAAGGGTAAGAAAGCAGTTGTACAATTAAACAGAGCATTCCAAAAATATAAAGAAATGACTGCTAACACTTTCTTTAAGATTTTTGATACAAAAATGCAGCCTATCTTGCTTTATTCATCTGAAATATGGGGGTTATCAAAATTAGATCATGTGGAAAAAGTTCATATGATGGCATGCAAACGGTTCTTAGGTGTTCCAGTCAAAACACCAAATAAAATAGTATATGGCGATTTGGGACGATACCCTCTGTATGTGAATTCTTTTGTATGTTTTAAGATACTGGTTTAGATTACTGCAAATGTGTACTGAAAGATTGCCATACAGGGCATATCAAATGTTGCTTGAACTAGACAGAACTGGAAAATATTGCTGGGTGTCTAAAATTAGAGAAATTTTATGTGAGACTGGGTTTAATTTTGTTTGGTTGCAGCAAGGTGTAGGTGATGTTAAAGGGTTTTTGAGATTGTTTAAACAAAGGCTTATTGATATTTTCATACAAGAATGGACAGGTACAATAAGAGATCGAGACAGGTACGACTGCTACCGGTCCTTTAAAATACTCTTTGAAAAAGAGAAATATGTTTGCAATATTGATACGTATTGTTTTAGGGTTGCCATATCACAAATAAGATTTAATGTTCTCCCACTGAACGCGAATGCACACCGCTTCAGCAGTTCAATGCAGAAAAAAGCGTGTCCGTTTTGCAGGACAGCAAGAGAAGATGAACAGCATTTTCTTTTTGTTTGCCCTACATACATCCATTTGCGGGACAAATTCCTGAAAGACCTAATTAGAACCCCAATCTTCAGATTGCTACAAGTCACAACTCAACATGAAATGCATAAATTGTCCAGGTATATTTTTCATGCAATTAATCTAAGGAAAAAGTGTTTGATCGTATTGTGATTTCTTTTCAAATTGATTGTGTTCAACATTATGTGGCAAGATTGCATGGTGTATGCTGCTGCTTAAACGATGTTTATTTGTTAAAACATATTGCTTGATGTGTGCTGTAGTTTAAACAATGGTTGTATGTTTAAATGTAGTCCTGGGTGTGTGCTACAGTTAAACAATGGTAGTCACGATATGTGAAGAAATCCTGAGACGTTTGTACATGTGCTAACCAAAGTGAGGTATGAAGTCTATCAGTTATGATTGTATGTAATTGTGTGTGCGCGCGCGTGCGTGCGTGCGTGCGTGCATGCGTGGGGCGCCCGCGCGCGTGTCTGTGTCTGCGTCTGATGAGTGTATATATGTTTGTGAGAGTGTGTGTGTGTGTGTGCATGTATGTGTTTGTGTGTGTGTGTGTGTGTGTGTGTGTGTGTGTGTGTGTGTGTGTGTGTGTGTGTGTGTGTGTGTGTGTGTGTGTGTTTGAGTGTAATAATGGTGTGATGATTGAGATGACAACAGTAATAATGATGAGATGATGGAGAGGATAACTGGGTCAATGATAATGATGATGATAAGGCTATGATATGTATGTGTACTACATTTTGTATATGTATGTAAATATTGACAGTTATTATGAGGATATGTGTCATCACCGTACCACGCTACCACCCACCTACTTTATTTTTGTTGCTTGTATTGTGGCCTATGGCCGAAGTACATTAAAGCATTTCAGTGTTCAGTGTTCAGTGTTCTCTCTCTCTCTCTCTCTCTCTCTCTCTCTCTCTCTCTCTCTCTCTCTCTCTCTCTCTCTCTCTCTCTCTCTCTCTCTCTCTCTCTCTCTCTCTCTCTCTCATAGAATTTGTGTGGGTGTTGGTGTTCTCATGTTATTGGTTTGAAATTACATACCTGCAATGTTGTTTGGAAAGGAAGTAAGATTGGTATTCATGATGCAGTTTACCCTATACACTTCCATTAAGCCTATTCCTTGCTATAGTATATATCAAATTTATATATGCTTTCATTTTGAATTGTAACACAATGTGTCAATCTTACCCATGTTTTTCATTTTGCATTGCTATAGTATGTGTAAAACTTATCAATACTTTTATTTTGCAATGCTACAGTATGTGTGAAATTTATCAAAACCTTCATTTGCATAGCTATAGTAGGTATCAAATTTATCCATGCTTTGATTTTTCACTGCTATAGCATGTGTAAAATATATACATGCTTACATTTTTCATTGCTATAGTGTGTGTGGAATATATCCATGCTTTCAGTTTTTATTGCTATAGCAGGTGTAAAATTTATCAATGATTTCATTTTGCATTGGTGCAGTGTGTGTAAAATGTATCAATGGTCCCTTTTTAATTGTGATTGCAGGCGTGAAATTTATCCATGCATCAATTTTTTCATTGCCACAGAGTGTGTGAATTTTTTTTTTTGATGCTTCCATTTTCCATTACTATAGCGTGTGTGGAATGTAACCATGCTTTCAGTTTTCATTGATATAGTACATTTAAGATCGATCAGTGAGTTCATTTAGCATTGCTATAGTGGGTGTGAAATGTGTATTGCGAGTTCATTTTTCATTGCTATTGCAGGCATGAAATTTATCCATGCTTTCATTTTTTCACAGCCATGGTATGGGTAGTTTAAGTGAAATTTAACAATGCTTTCACTTTTCTTTACTCTAGTATGTATGAAGTGTTTCCATGCTTTGATTTTTCATTGTATAGTATGTGTGAAATGTATCCATGCTGTCAATCTTTCACTGACATAGTACATGTAAAATTTATTCATGTTTTCATTTTGCATTACACTCACACCCCTGCCCCCCTCACCTGGTGTATTGTGGTCCAAGGCCAAGGTACCATTAAACCATTTCAGTGTTCAGTGTTCAGTGTTCTCCTCTCTCTCTCTCTCTCTCTCTCTCTCTCTCTCTCTCTCTCTCTCTCTCTCTCTCTCTCTCTCTCTCTCTCTCTCTCTCTCTCTCTCTCTCCCTTAAATATATGAATAAGCAACTATGCATGTTTCTTTAAAAAAATAACAATCTGTAGCCATACACAAGTGGGGTTTTTTTTTGTGCAGTTTTTAAGTATGCTCCATATCTATAAGGAAACAGTTTATGCACCCTAAAACAAAATGTCCACCTACGTGGCTTATCAAGCTAACAGTGTTTTCCTTATCAGCTTCGATGATAGAAACACTTGCCAAAACTCACACAGCTGACGAAAAAGAAAATAAAACTTTATCATTATGGGGGTGGGGGGCGGGATAGCTTAGTGGTTAGAGCGTTGAGCTCGCAGCAATCGGACAGCCGTGGCTGGAGGCTTGTACCGAGATATCTGTTCGTTTGGGATTTGGTTTTCTCTGGAGTTAATATCAGTTCTGACTTCCCTCTCTCGAAAATCCTTTGAATGAGACTAGCCTAGCCTGGGGGATGGATAGCCTAGTGGTCAGAACATTGCGCTGGCATATTGACGACCCGGGTTCGAGTCCGGTCGAGGAGATTTTTCTCCTGGAGTTAACATCAGTGCTGACTCCACTCCCCCCAAAAGTCCTTCGGATGAGACTTTAAACTGAGGCCCCGTGTGCGAACGCAGGCAGAACATCTTGCGCACACGTTAAATCCTGTTCCGCTTTTCGTAAGAGTAGGCCTTCGTGTGCCGGTGGGAACAGATGACAATATTTACAAAACTGCATACACACGGGGACCGGATGAAAAAAGCACATGATTGCTTATTCTGTTATCCTCGATATAAAAGAATAAAATAAATAAATAAAAATAAATAGATAAATAAATAAGTAAATAAATAAATAAATAAATAAATAAATAACCTGAGGTCTGTGTACGAACGAACACACACACGCAGTTTATCTTCCGCACACGTTAAAACCTGTTCTGCCTTTTTGGAAGAACGGGTCATTACGTGCTGGCAGGAATAGATAATAAATGAAAGAAAAAAAACACAACAACAAAAATATATACACTCTAGTATCGTGTTTCAACACCATCCCCGAAGTCAGAATGCAGCTAGCTACTTTGATAGTCCTTCGGATGAGACCTTAAACCGAGGCCCCGTGTGCGAACGCAGGCAGAACATCTTGCGCACACGTTAAATCCTGTTCCGCTTTTCGTAAGAGTAGGCCATCGTGTGCCGGTGGGAACAGATGACATTTACAAAACTGCATACACACGGGGACTGGATGTAAAAAAGCACAAGAGTGCTTATCCCATTATCCTCGATATAAAAAAAAGAATAAATCAGATAGTGGCGCAAAAGGAAAGGTCGCATACCACCAAAAAAAATCTGATACTTAGTAAAACCTTAGAGCTCTAGCCGAGGACCCCGAAAAACAATAACCCCTCCCCCCCTCCCTCTCCTATGACCTCCCACCCCCCTAATGATAACAACAAAAAAACACAACACAAACAATCTCCACCCAATAAAAACCAACCCACCCATTCTCCCCCCCCCACCCCTCCCCCACCCCTCAACCCCCCACTCCATCAAACCAAACCAAAACTAAATCACAACAAAGCAAAAACAGAAAACAAAACAAAAACAACAAAAAATCTAAACCCCAAACCCTTTATCTACCTCGAGCAAGCCATGTCATGTCATATGTCGTCAAGTTCCAAACCAAAAACTGATAAGCAGCAGTCCACATCACTTGCTGCAGACTAGACGCGAGCCACGCTAGCCTACCTACTACTAGATCATAGAAATCTTCAGGTGGGACAAACTTTTCCCCCTATTATTCAGGTCAAAGTCTACAATATATACATTACTACAAAACTCTTTAACCACGACTAGCTTACAACAGCAGTAAGTCTCCAGATAAACTTACACACACACACACACCTACAATGCTTCTCTCTTCTCTCTTCTTCATCGCGGCTTCTGTACTCCTCTCTTGGCCGTCTGACGTCACAGCGCTGAAGGCGGTGGCGTCACGGCGAGCAGATGAGGTCAGCGTGGACGCCTTGGAGACGACGGTGCAGCAACAGGCAGCCGTACTCCAACAGCAGCAGGCTGACCTCCAGGCGTTGAGCAACAAGCTGGCGTCCTTGCAGGATAGCGTGTGGGGTCATTCCGCTGCCCTCAACACCATCACCACTCGCATGAATACACGAGGTGATGATGATGATGATGATGGATGTGTGTGTGTGGGGGGGGGGGGGGTCTGTGTGTGTGTGTGTTGTGTGTGTGTGTGTGTGTGTGTGTGTGTGTGTGTGTGTGTGTGTGTGTGTGTGTGAGAGAGAGAGAGAGAGAGGAGAGAGAGAGAGAGAGAGAGAGTGTGTGTGTGTGTGTGTGTGTGTGTGTGTGTGTGTGTTGTGTGTGTGTGTGTGTGTGTGTGTGTGTGTGTGTGTGTGTGTGTGTGTGTGTGTGTGTGTGTGTGTGTGTGTGTGTGTGGAGAGAGAGAGAGAGAGAGAGAGAGATTTTATTTTATTTATTTATTTGATTTGATTTATTCTTTTATATCGAGGATAATGGGATAAGCACTTGTGCTTTTTTACATCCAGTCCCCGTGTGTATGCAGTTTTGTAAATGTCATCTGTTCCCACCGGCACACGATGGCCTACTTTTACGAAAAGCGGAACAGGATTTAACGTGTGCGTAAGATGTTCTGCGTGCGTTCGCACACGGGGGCCTCGGTTTAAAGTCTCATCCGAAGGATTTTTGGGGAGAGTGGAGTCAGCACTGATGTTAACTCCAGGAGAAAAATCTCCTCGACCGGACTCGAACCCGGGTCTTCAAATTGTCAGCACAATGTTCTGACCACTAGGTTATCCGTCCCCCGTCAGAGAGAGAGAGAGAGAGAGAGAGAGAGAGAGAGAGAGAGAGAGAGAGAGAGAGAGAGAGAGAGAGAGAGAGAGAGAGAGAGAGAGTGGGGGGGGGTGTAGGTGTGTGTGTTGTGTGTGTGTGTGTGTGCTGGTGTGAGAGAGAGAGAGTGTGTGTGTGTGTGTGTGTGTGTGTGTGTGTGTGTGTGTGTGTGCGTGTGTGTGTGTGTGTGTGTGTGTGCGTGTGTGTGTGTGCGTGTGTGTGCGTTGTGTGTGTGTGTGTGTGTGTGTGTGTGTGTGTGTGTGTGTGTGTGTGTGTTTTTCAATTTCTTTTAACGTCTTTTCACAATTGGGATATTAGACGGAAATGAGGGAGAGAGAGACAGAGACAGAGACAGAGAAAGACAGAGGGGGAAGGGTGTGTGAATGTCAGGGGAGAAGCGTGTAGTTGGTAATGTATGGAAGATGGAACTTCAGAGGATCAATAAGGCCTACATGTGGATTGATAGAAAAAAAAACAACTTAACGTTACTTACCTACTAAACTACAATGAACAAAAAGGAAAATGCAGTTCTAACAATTCCTAACAAAAACGGTAATTCTAACGATAAAATGTAAGGTAATTTCACCTGAGAAAAAAAGTTGTAAGTAGCCTCCCCCCCCTCCACCCCCCCCTCCCCCCCCCCAAAAAAAAAAGAAGAAAGAAACACCACCAACAATAACAACAAGAGATGCATGCAAAGGAAGGTGGCAGGATGGTTAAGACGTTCACATGCTAATATGTAAAACGTGTGTTTCTGGGTTCGTACCCAGCCTCGCCCTTTCTTCCCAGTTTGACGAAAAAATCGAACTGAATGTCAAAGTCAGTCAGTCATTCGGATGAGACTAGAAACCGAGGCCAGTGTGCGAACGCACGCAGAACATCTTGCACACACGTTAAAACCCCGTTCCGCCTTTCGGAAGAGCAGGCCATCGTGTGCCAGTAGGAGGGGATGACAAAATAATTGTTTTAAAAACCCAGCATGCACACAGGTGTCGTGTTTAGACACCATCTCTAATGAAAAATAAAATAATGGGTAGGCGCTGCACTTGTGGCGACGCGCTCTCCCCCGGGGAGAGCAGCCCCCACTGTGACATAAAGTGGTATAAAATAAAATAAATAAATATAAATAAAAAAATGCCAAACTCTGTCGAACGCCTTAAAGTCCACACTAAGTTTTAACCACGTCTTGTGGTAAAATAAGTAAGTCTTCAATTTTAACCTCTTTCCACTTTAAGTGAGACCAGTCTTGTGGTAAAATAAGTAAGTCTTCAATTTTAACCTCTTTCCACTTTAAGTGAGACCAGTCTTGTGGTAAAATAAGTAAGTCTTCAATTTTAACCTCTTTCCACTTTAAGTGAGACCAGTCTTGTGGTAAAATAAGTAAGTCTTCAATTTTAACCTCTTTCCACTTTAAGTGAGACCAGTCTTGTGGTAAAATAAGTAAGTCTTCAATTTCAACCTCTTTCCACTTTAAGTGATACTAGTCTTGTGGTAAAATGATAAGTAAGTCTTCAATTTCAACCTCTTTCCACTTTAAGTGAGACCAGTCTTGTGGTAAAACAACTAAGTCTTCAATTTTAACCTCTTTCCACTTTAAGTGAGACCAGTCTTGTGGTAAAACAACTAAGTCTTCAATTTTAACCTCTTTCCACTTTAAGTGAGACCAGTCTTGTGGTAAAACAACTAAGTCTTCAATTTTAACCTCTTTCCACTTTAAGTGATACCAGTCTTGTGGTAAAATAAGTAAGTCTTCAATTTCAACCTCTTTCCACTTTGAGTGATATTAGTCTTGTTGTAAAACAACTAAGTCTTCAATTTTAACCTCTTTCCACTTTAAGTGAGACCAGTCGTGTGGTAAAATAAGTAAGTCTTCAATTTCAACCTCTTTCCACTTTGAGTGAGACCAGTCTTGTGGTAAAATAAGTAAGTCTTCAATTTCAACCTCTTTCCACTTTGAGTGAGACCAGTCTTGTGGTAAAATGATAAGTAAGTCTTCAATTTCAACCTCTTTCCACTTTGAGTGATACCAGTCTTGTGGTAAAATAACTAAGTCTTCAATTTCAACCTCTTTCCACTTTGAGTGATACCAGTCTTGTGGTAAAATAACTAAGTCTTCAATTTCAACCTCTTTCCACTTTGAGTGAGACCAGTCTTGTGGTAAAATGATAAGTAAGTCTTCAATTTTAACCTCTTTCCACTTTGAGTGATATTAGTCTTGTGGTAAAATAAGTAAGTCTTCAATTTCAACCTCTTTCCACTTTGAGTGAGACCAGTCTTGTGGTAAAATAACTAAGTCTTCAATTTTAACCTCTTTCCACTTTAAGTGAGACCAGTCTTGTGGTAAAATGATAACTAAGTCTTCAATTTCAACCTCTTTCCACTTTAAGTGATACCAGTCTTGTGGTAAAATAACTAAGTCTTCAATTTTAACCTCTTTCCACTTTAAGTGAGACCAGTCTTGTGGTAAAATGATAACTAAGTCTTCAATTACAACCTCTTTCCACTTTAAGTGATATTAGTCTTGTGGTAAAGATCTTGCTGGTGTTGCAATACCTCTCACGGAGTATTCTAAGGGAAAAACATGCTCTGTTGGACTCTATCTCATTTTATCATTATTATTATCATCATCATCATTATTATTATTATTATTATTATTATTATTATTATTATTATTATTATCATTATCATTACTACTACTACTACTACTACTAACTACTACTACTACTACTACTACTACTACTACTATACTACTACTGCTGCTGCTATTTTTATCATTATCATCATCATCATCATCATCATCATCATCATCATCATCATCATCATCATTTTTATTGCTCCTCTTCTTCTCCTCCTCTTCTTCTTCTTCTTCTTCTCCTCCTCCTCTTCCTCCTCCTCTTCCTCCTCCTCCTTTCCTCCTCCTCTTCCTCCTCCTCCTCTTCCTCCTCCTCTTCCTCCTCCTCATCATCATCATCATTATCATCATCTCTCTCTCTTCTCCTCTGTCCTAGTCTTTTTCACAGCACACACCAGCGACCGGTCAGTGTCTATGGGCAGTAACGCCCCCGTCAGGTTCGACACCCTGGTCACCCAGATAGGGTCAGCCTACGACCCTTCCACAGGCGTCTTCACCGCTTCCGTGCCTGGCGTTTACGTCTTCTACGCCCAGCTGATGAACCGGGCAGTTCCCCCACAATCCACTGGGGCATCGCCAAGGGAGGCCACTTCCTGTGTATGGCTACCAACGAGGCAGACAACAGCTATGACAAGGGGTCGTGTCTGGCCACTGTCCACCTCGGGGTCGGGGAGAGGGTGTTCGTCAGGAGTGCCCTAGATGGCACCCCGGGTATGTTGCTGCAAGGAGGTCCCTGGTGTTCGTTTAGCGGGTACCTTACTTCTGTGGATGTTTCTTGAGGAGGAGGAG
>CM060341.1:33773688-33798583 GCA_030674155.1 Stramonita haemastoma | reverse complement strand
AAAAGAAAACAAAGGGAGACTTCTTCCCAGACAGTTTCCAAACTATAGAACAATACAATTCATTTTTCGTATCAATTTACATTTGATTTTCATATTCAATAAAAAATAATAAAAAAAAAAAACAAATAAACCAAACACAAGTAAAACATAGTCACACATTGCCAACTACTATACTTAAATTTGCATACCATTATTCTTTCACACCCAGGTTTGCAAAATGTGTTGGTTTAAAATCAGCAATCAATCTTCCAACAGAAGAAAATCAATACAGATTTGCCACCAATAAAAGTACTCTCAATCACATGACCAGGTTTGTTATTTATTTCACATTGTAAGTAATCTAATATATATATATATAATATATATATATATATATATATATATATATATATATATATATATATATATATATATAAAGCCCCTCTCCCCACAAACTTTCCATATCATCATACAAACTATCATATGTTTCTTGTCAACATACATTTGATTGTAATATTTCAAACAAAAAAAAAGGAAAAAGAAAACAGCCAGACTGTACCCAGTACAATACTTAAAATCACTTACCATTACTCTTCCATAAACATTTTGAAAAATGTGTAAAAACCTGCCATCAATCTTCCAGCAGAATATCAATACACAGACTTTCCACCAACATCAAGTCAAGTACACTCTTAATCCCATAAAAAGGTGTGCTGTTCATTTCACAATCCTAAAGATCACATAAAGAGAAACTAAAAAGAATATAAAAAGAGAGAAAATTTAACAAGAGTTTCTCCCCACACACTTTCCATACTATCCTACAATCTACTATATTTTTCATCTCAGTTTACTTTGGTACCCCTACATAAAAAATACCCAGGAAAAAGAAAACTCAGTCTCACTTTACCAACTATAAACTAATTGCATACCATGGGTCAAACTCAGTCTCACTTTACCAAATATAAACTAATTGCATACCATGGGTCAAAGTCTCACTTTACCAACTATAAACTAATTGCATACAGGTCAAGTCCACTTCAATTAACTAATTGCATACAGGTCAAAGTCTCACTTTACCAACTATAAACTAATTGCATACCATGGTCTTCCGCACCCAGTTTTGTAAAATGTGTTGGTGTAAAATCTGCTATCAATCTTCTAGCTGAAGATCAATACCACCAAAATTAATTCAAGTAGTTTTCTTAATCACTTGACCAGTTGTGTTGTTAATTTTTCAATTAAAAAGATCAAAACATATGAAAAGAGAGCTATTAAAAGGCTCTTTCTCCCCACACATTTTGCTACTGTTCTACAATCTACTACATTTTTCACATCAATTCCCAAAATTTAAAGAAAAAGAAAACAGACATGTAGGGAATTTTTAGACTTAAAATCCATTACTGCTAGTCTTCCATACCCACTTTGTAAAATCTTGCCATCAGTCTTCCAATAGAGGCTCAATACAGGGACTTGCCACCAACAGCTGGCATGCACTCTTTCAATCACATGACCAGACTTGTTATTTATTTTACATTGATTGTGATCTTGAAAAAAATACAATGAAACAAAAAAGACCCCTTCTCCCCACACACCTTCCATACCATTATACAAACTGCTACATTTTTCTTAACTTACATTTTATCCAAATTCTAAAACAATAAATCAAAAAAATTACACTTTACCCAGTACAGTACTTATTGCCTATTATTAGTCTTCCATGATATATATATATATATATATATATATATATATAATATATATATATATAATATATATAATATATATTATATATATATATATATATATATATTTGTCAAATGTATTGGTGTAAAATCTGCCATCAATCTTCCAGCAGAAAATCAATACACAGACTTGCCACAAACACCAAAAGTAATTTCTCCTAATCACATGACCAGGTTTGTTATTCATTTCACATTGTAAGTTATCTAAAAAGAATTTTAAAAAAACAAGAAAAATGAAGATTTTTTAAAAAACCCTTCACTCCACACATGTTCCATATACATTTTTTTTAGGTCAGTATGCATTTGATAGTAATATTAAAAAAAAAGACTGTACCCAGTACTATACTTAAAATCATGTACCACTACTCTTCCAGACAATTTTTGGAAAAATGTGTTGGTGTAAAATCTGCCATCAATCTCCCAGCAGAAGATCAATACACAGACTTGCCATCAACAACTCAAGTTCTTTCTCCCAATTACAAGACCATGTTTGTTTTTCAATTTCTCATGTAAAATAAAATCTTTAAAAAAAAAATTAAAGACCCCTTCAATTCCATACTATCATTCAATCTATTACATTGAAAAAAATTACACTTGATCCCAATATTGAAAACAAAAGAAAACATTATCCTTTTCTACTTTAAAAAATACATACCACTAGTCTTCTACACATTAAAAAAAATGTGTTGGTGTAAAATCTGCCATCAATCTTCCAGCAGAAGATTAATGCACAGACTTGCCACCACAACTTAGTAGTTTCTCCCAATCACATCCCAAGCTTTATTTATTTGACAAGGTAAGTAATCTAGGAAAGAATAAGTAGAATAAAATAAAAGACTGTTTTTCCCCACAAGTTTTCCATATATCATACAAACTATTTCATTTTTCTGATCAATATATATATTTGATAGTAATATTTTGAGAAAAAAAACGGAAAAAGGAAACAAGCACACCTACCTAGTTTTTCTTATCACACCTTGTAAGTAATAAAGAAAATAAATAAACATAAAGACCCCTTCACCCCAAACACTTTCAATAATATCAAAACAAACAATTACATTCTTTTCAATATATATTTGATAGTAATATTTAAAAAAAAAAAAAAAACCAAACAGACCATACCCAGCATTTTATGTAGAGCTGCTTATCATTCTTCTTCCACAATAATTAAATTTGGAAAAAGTGTTGGTGTAAAATCTACCTTCAATCTTCCAGCAGAAGATCAATACACAGATCTGCCACCAACAACTCACATTCAATCCATAACCAGGTTTGTTATTAACTTTTTATTGAATGCAATCCTAAAAAAAGCTATTACACTTTTCTTATTAACATATTTCATCCAAATCCTAAAAGAACCAACCAAAAAAATTACACTTCACCTAGTATTGTTCTTAAAATCTCCTACCATTAGTCTTCCATGCAACACATACTATAAAAAAACACAACACAAACAAAACAAATACAACATATTATATATATATAATATATATTATATATATATATATTATTAGTTTTATGATATGTATAGTTTATGTTAATATTATTTGTTTATATATTTGTAAAATGTGTTGGCATAAAATCTGCCATAAATCTTCCAGCAGTAGATCAATACACAGACTTGCCACAACACCAAAGTAATTTCTCCCAATCACATGACCAGTTTTGTAGTTCATTTCACATTGTACATAATCTATAAAAATAAAAAAATAAAAAAAAAGATTTTTTTAAAAGCCATCACCCAACACACTCTACATACAAACAAACATTTTTTCAGGTCAATATACATTTAATAGTAATATTTCAGAAAAAAAACGTCAGACCTACCATACTATACTTAAAATCATGTACCATACTCTTTCAGAAACTTTTTGGAAAATAGTTGTGTAAAATCTGTCATCAATCTTCCAGCAGAAGATCAATACACAGACTTGCCACATAACAAGTTTTTTCTCCCAATCATAAGTGCAGGTTTGTTATTTATTTTTTTCAAGTAATTTTTTTTAAAAGATAAGACCCCTTCACTTTCATACTATCATTCAAACTATTACATTTGTTATAAATTTACAGTTGATCCCAATATTGAAAACAAAAGAAAAGAAAACATTATACTTTTCTATTCTTAAAAACACATACCATTAGTGTTCTATACACAGTATGTTTTTTTTAATGTGTTGGTGTAAAATCTGCCATCAATCTTCCAGCAGAAATTAATGCACAGATTGCCACAACAACTTAGTAGTTTCTCCCAACCACATCCTAGCTTTGTTAACAAGGTAAGAAATCTTTTTTTTAAATAAGTAGAATAAAATAAAAGAGCTTCTCCCCACAAATTTTCAATATTATCGTACAAACTATTACATTTTTCAGGTCAATACATATTTAATAGTAGCATTTGGAAGAAAAGAGAAAGCAGTCATCCCTACCTTTTTTTTTAAATTCATTGCACATTATAAGTAATCTAAAAATAAAATAAAAAAATAAACCTTCTCCCCATACATTTTCCATATCATACAAATATTACATTTTTCTTATCAATATAATATTTGGTAGCAATATTTGAAATAAAAAACGGGGGAAAAAAGCAAACCAACATAGTTTTCCTTATCACACATAGTAAGAAATAACAGCAACAACAACAAAAAATTAAATAAAATTAAAAAAATTAAAAATAAAAAATAAAATATAATAATATAATAATACCCCATCTACCAAACACTTTCCATATCATCAAAAAAAATTCTTGTCAACATACATTTGATAGTAATATTTCAAAAAGAAAAAAGAAAGAAAACCATCAGACCATACAGAATACTATACATAAAATTGCATATCATTACTCTTCCACAAATATTTTGGAAAATGTGTTGATGTAAAATCTGCTATCAATCTTCCAGCAGAAGATCAATACACAGACTTGCCACCAACCACTTACATTCAATCACATGACCAAGTTTGTTATTCTTTTTTTTTAATGAATGCAATCTTGAAAAAAAATAGAAAAGCCCCCTTCTTCCCACACACTTTCCATACCATTATAGAAACTATTACATCTTTCTTGCTAATTAAGTTTCATCAAATACTTTTTAAAAACACAAGAACAAAACAAATACACTTTACCCAGTACTGTATTTAAAATTGCCTACTGTTAGTCTTCTACATGATATGTATAGTTTTTGTAAACTGTGTTGGTGTAAAATCTGCCATCAATCTCCCAGCAGAAGATCAATAGACAGACTAGCTACAAACACCCTTAGTAGTTTCTCCCAATCACATGACCGGGTTTATTATTCATGTCACATTGAAAGTAATCTAAAAAGTAAAAAAAAAAAAATTAACACCATTTCTCCCCCACACTTTCCATATTATAAATACTATATTTTTCATGTCAATATACATCAATTTTAATAGCAATATATATTACTTTAAAAATACAGACTTGCCACCAGCACCTCAATTACTTTCTCCCAATCTCTTTATCAGGTTTGTTATTTTCTTTTGAAAATCTTTTTTAAAAAACTAAAAGAAAATCCTTCTGTTGACACACTTTCCATATCATACAAACTATTACATTTTTCTCCAGAATTTACATTTGATCTTAATATTAAAAAAAAAAACAAGGGAAAAGAAAATAGTCCACCTTACCAGTAACTATGTTTAAACTACATACCATTACTCTTCCACACACATTTTGTAAAAAATTGGTGGAAATCCTGCCATCAATCTTCCAGTGGAAGATCAATACACAGACTTGCTACCAACATCTTTAAAGTAATTTCTTGCAATAACATAATCAGGTGTGGTATTTACATCACATTTATCATAGTAAAAAAAAGGCTAAGAAAAAATCCTTTCTGCCACAACTTTCTGTACTGTCATACACTCTATTATATTTTCTAGTCAATTTACATTTGATCATATATTTTTAGAAATGCCAGGATAAAAGAAAACAAGTCATACTAAGTACAATACTTAAAAAATATACTCTTAGTCTTCTACAGATAGTTTTGTAAATTGTGTTGGTGTAAAATCTGCCATCAATCTTCCAGCACAAGTTCAGTACAGAGAATTGCCACCAACACCTATGCACTTTCTCCCTAGCACATGTTAGTTTTCACTTCTCATTGAAAGTAATTTTAAAATATAAAGTAGAAAAGACCTTTTCTACCCCCACACTTCTCATATCATTGTAAAAAAAAAAGAGCTTTATTCTTGTTAATAGACATTTGATGAAGTAGTAAAAAACAAAATCAAAGAAAAGTAAAACACAGTTGCACTTTACTAACTATACATTATCAAAAATTGCATACCCTTACTTTTCCACACCCAGGCTTGTAAAATGTGTTGGTGTAAAATCTGCCATCAATCTTCCGCAGAAGATCAATACACAGACTTGCCACCAACAGCTCAAGTACTTTCAATCACATGACCAGGTTTGTTATTTATTCACATTGAATGTAATCTAAAAAAAATATTTTAAAAGATAAAAAGATCCCTTCTTCCCATATATCTTCCATCGATTATACAAATTAATACTTTTCATATTTTATATTTCATCGAAATATCAAAAAATACCCCAACAGAATATAAGTACACTTTACCCATTACTATACTTAAAAATTGCCTACAATTAGTCTTTCACATTATTAATATATACAGTTTTTTAAATTGTGTTGGTGTAAAATCTTTCCATCAATCTTCCAGCAGAAGATCAATACACAGACTTTCCACCAACAGCTTAATACTTTATCCTAATAACATGACTAGGTTTGTTATTCATTTTAAATCGTAGGTAATCTAAAAGAAAAAAAAAACATAAAAGACCCTTTCTCCTCAACACCTTCCATATCATCATACAAACTATCTCAGTTTTCTGGTCAATATGCATTTGAGAGTAATTAGTTTTTTTAAAATAAAGACATGCCACCAACAACTCACTTTCTCCCAATCTATCAGGTTTGTTATTCCCTTCTCATTGAAAGTAATCTAAAAATAAATAATTATGAAACACTTCTTCTCCCCACACACCTTCATACTATCATAACAAAATATTCCATTTTCTGGTCAATGTATGATAGTAATATCTGAAAAAAACCAAGGAAATAGCAAACAGACTGTACCCAGTTTTGTTACTTATTACACTTTGTAAGTAATCTAAGAAAAAATAAATAAAAAGACCCCTTATGCCCATACACATTCCATATAATAAAATTTATTACATTGCTTTCTCAATACACATTTTATAGCAATATTTCAATGACAAAAGAGGGAAAAAGACTTATGGGTGCTATTACACTCAAAATTGGGTACCATTACTCTTCCAGGAACATTTTTGAAAATATATTGGTGTAAAATCTGCCATCAATCTTCCAGTGGAAGATCAATACACAGACTTGCCGCCAAAAACTCAAGTATTCTCCCCAATCCATGAGGTGTGTATTTATTTCTCATTGAAAGTTATCTAAAAAAAAATTGTTTAACATAAGAATAAACCCCTTCTCCCCACACCTTTCCACGTTATCATTTAAACTATTATATGTTTCTTGTTTATCTAAAATCTATGGTAACATTAAAAGAAGGGGGAAAAAATACAGGCACTTCTTACTCACTACTATACTCAAATTCGTCTACCATTACTCTTCCAGTGACATTTTCTTTTATTTGCTGAAAATCTGCCATCAATGTACTGTCCTTAAAACTGCTACCATTCCTCTTCCAGAAACATTTTGTAAAATGTGTTGGTGTAAAATCTGCCATCAATCTTCCAGCAGAAGATCAATACACAGACTTGCCACTAACAACTCAAGTACCTTCTCCCATTCTCTTTATCAGGTTTATCATTCTTCATTGAAAGTAATCTATATTTAAAAAAGAGAGAAAAAAGAATAATAATGAAAAAAAAACCCACAAAAGACCCTTTCTCCCCACACACTTTCCATGTACAAACTATTACATTTTTCTTGTTAATTTAGACTCTATGGTAATATTTTTTTGGAAAAAAGAAAAAGAAAAAAAGTCACACTTTACTCATTACTATACACAAAATTGTCACCATTACTTTCCACACACCTTTTTGAAAATGTTGGTGTAAAATCTGCCATCAATCTTCCAGCAGAAGGTTAATACACAGACTTGCCACAGACATTAATTAAAGTGCTTTCTCCCAATTATATGACTAGATTTGTTATTCATTACTCATAAAATAAAAAAATTAATTTAAAAAAAAAAAAAAAGAAAGACAAGAAAAAGGAGAGTTCTTCTCCCCAGACACTTTCAAATTGTAGACATAATCATTTATTTTTCTTTACAATATTCATTGATTTCCATATTTTAAAATAAAGCAAACAAAAAAGCAAAACAAGCACACTTTGCTGACAACTAAAATCACATACCATTACTCCTGAACACCCAGGTTTGTAAAATGTGTTGGTGTAAAATCTGTAAATCTTCCAGCAGAGGATCAACACACATACTTGCCATCAACATGGATTGAAGTACTTTCTCCCAACGATATGAATACGTTTGTTATTCATTACTCATTTATAAAATAAAAATTTTTAAGAGATTTCTTCTTCCCAGACACTTTCTAAAGTGTAGAACAATCTAATTTATCTTTCTTGTCAATATCTATTTAATTTCCATGTCTAAAAAAAAAAGAGAAAAACACAAGGACACTTTGCTACAACTATACATAAAATCACTACCACTACTGGTCCACACCCAGAGTTGTAAAATGTGTGTATAAAATCTGCCATCAATCTTCCAGCAGAAGATCAATACACAGACTTTGCCACCAACTAAAGTAGTTTCTCCCAATCAGGTCTGATATTAATTTTCATCGAAAGTAATTTAAATAATATATCAGAAAATATTTTTAAAAGACCTCCTTCTCCCCACACACATTCCATATTATCAAACAAACTTGCATTTTTTCTGCTTAATATACATATGATAGGAATATTGGAAAAAATGGAAAAAGAAAAGTCAGACCCACCCAATATTATACCTCAAATTGTGTACCATTCCTCTTCCAGAAACATTTTGGAAAATGTGTTAGTGTAAAATCTGCCATTAATCTTCCAGCAGAAGATCAATACACAAACTTGCTACCAACAACTCCAAGTACCTCCAGTCTTTATCAGTTTTGTTATTCATTAATTTTTCTTGTTGAAAGTAATCTGAAAAATAAACATTAAAGAAAAAACTATAAAAAAAAACCTCCTTCCACCACAGGCTTTCCATATCATAAGTATTACAGTATTTTTGTTCATTTAGATTCTATGGTAATAAAAAAGAAAAGAAAAGAAAATGGTCACACTTCACCCACTACTTATCTCAAAATCACCTACCATTACTCTTCCACAAATATGTTAGAAAACGTGTAGTTTTAAAATCTGCCATAATCTTCCAGCGAAAATCAATGCACAGACTTGCCACCAACATCAATTCAAATAGTTTTTCTTAATCACAGGACCAGGTGCGTTCATTTCACACTTAAAAAGATCAATACAAAAAAAGGAGAAAATATGTAAAAGACTGCTTCTCCCAACACTTTCTATACTGTTGTACAGTCTACTTCATTTTTCTTGTCAACTTACATCGAATTCCAATGTAAAATACATACCCAGAAAAAAGAAAACGTTTGCACTTTACCAGCTAATTAACTTCTAATCACATACCATTGCTCTTCCATTCTCAGTTTTGTAAATGTGTTAGTGTAAAATCTGCCATCAATCTTCCAGCCGAAGATAAATACACAGACTTGCCACCAAACAACAACTGAAGTACTTTCTCCCAATTACACACCCCAGCTTGTATTTCATTACTCATGAATATAAACAAAGTAAAGAAACAAAATAGAGACATCTCCAGAGACTCTTTCTATACTGTAGAACAAAAAAAAAATTGTGGTCAATTTACATTTGATTTTCATATAAAAAGAAAAGAGCAGTCACACTATGCTAACTACTATGCTTAAAATTGTTACCATTACTCTTTCACACACATTGTGTCAAATATATTGGTGTAAAATCTGCAATAAATCTTCCAGCATAAAACCAACACACAGACTTGCCCCCAACATCTCAAGTTCTGTTTTAGACATATGACCAGATTTGTTACTCATTTCACTTTGTATTAATGTAAAATAAATAAATAAATAAAAGACCCCTTCTCCCCAAATTATTTTCGTTTTATCATACAAACTTACACTTTTCTTGTCAATAAATATTTGACAGTAATATTTGACAAAAGCAAGGAAAAAAGACAACATCCTGTACCCAGTACTATATTTTAAATTGCCTACCATTACTCTTCAAGAGACATTTTGTAAAATGTATAGGTGTAAAATCTACCATGATCTTCCAAACTTTATTCCAATCACATGACCAGGTTTGTTATTTATTTTACATTGAAAGTGATCTTGAAAAAAAGACCCTTTCTCCCCACACACTTTCCATATCATCATACAAACCACTACTCATATCTAGTGAACTGACATTTGATGGTACTATTTAAAAAGAAAAAAACAAGTTAAAGGAAAATAGATTTTACCAACTACCACACCAAGAATTATTTTTCCAGTATACAAAGATTTCTTATTTATTGCACACTGAATGTGAAAACAAAATAAAAAGACTCCTTTCTCCCCAACCATCTTCCATACCATTATGCCAACTATTACACTTTTCTTAATTTACATTTCATCCAAATATTGAAAAAAAGAACACCTATACTTTACCCTGTATTATTAAAGTTGCCTACCAATAGTCTTCCACATATATAGTTTTGTGAAATGCATTGGTGTAAATCTGCCATCAATCTTCCAGTAGAAGATCAATACACAGACTTGCCACCAACAACTTAATTGGCTTATTTTCTCCTGATAACATGATCAAGTTTGTTTTTCATTTTATATTGTACGTAATCTAAAAAAAACAAAAAACATGAAAAGACCCCTTCTGCCCACACTACTTCATGCTATCATAGAACCTATATTTCTTATCAATACATTTTTTATGACAATATTTGTAAAATAAAAAACAAAAAAAGAAAACACACCTACCCATTTTTGTTATTCACTATACATTGAATTTTTTTTTTAAAATCAAAGAAATAAAAACACCCCTTCTCCCCACACACTTTCCATATCATACAAACATTTTTCTTGTCAATATACATTTGATAGTAATAATTGAAAAAAAAGGAAAAGAAAACAGCATAACCCAGTGCTGTACCTCAAAGCCTCTACAATTACTGTCCTAGACACATTTTGGAAAATATGTTGGTGTAAAATCCCACATCAATCTTACAGCAGATAATACACAGACGTGCTGCCAACAACTCCAATTACTTCCAATCTATCAGCTTTGTCATTCATTTACCCTTCGAAGTAATCTTTTAAAAAAAAAATAAAGAAATGAAAAAAATTTCTCCCCCTACACTTTCCATATCATACAAATTATTACATTATTCTTGCTAATTTAGATTCTATGGTAAATATTAAAAAGAGGAAAAATACAGTCATACTTTACCCACAACTATTCTCAAAATCGCCTACCATTACTCTTCCACAAAGATTTTGGAAAATGTGTAGGTGTAAACTCTGCCATCAAAATATAGAATGCCACTAATATCAGTTAAGTATTTCTCTTAATCACAAGACCATGTGAGTTCATTTCATAATGAAAATTATGTGTGTGTGTGTTCAACACATAATAAATAAATAAATATAGAATTGCCACTAATATCAGTTTAAGTAGTTTCTCTTAATCACAATACCATGTGAGTTCATTTCATAATGAAAATTATCCCCCCCCCAAAAAAAAAACAAAACAAAAAAAAAAACCAAAACAAACCCAAACAAATCAAACAAAATAATAAGGATCGTTTCCCCCTACCTTTCCATACTGTCCTACAGTCTACTACATTTTTCTTGTCAATTTACATTGGATCCCCCCCAAAAAAAAAAAAAAAAAAAAAGAAAAAGATGGTTGCCCTTTACCAGCTAATTAACTTATAATGACATACCATTACTCTTGACACTCAGTTTTGTAAAATGTGTTGGCCTAAAATCTGCCATCAATCTTCCAGCAGAAGATCAATACACAGACTTGCCACCAACAGCAATTGACATACTTTCTCCCAATGACCAGATTTGCATTCATTTTTCATACAATGACATAAAAAAATGATAAGGAAGAACTTCCCAAACTCTTTCCATACTGTAGAACAATCTAATACATTTTGCCATCAATTTTACTTTTGATGTTCATATGAAAAAAAGCAAACAAAATTTAAGAAAACAGTCACACTTTGCTGACTACTATACTTAAAATTACGTACCATTACTCTTCCACACTTTGTCAAATGTGTTCATGTAAAATCTGTCATCAATCTTCAAGGAGAAGATCAATACACAGACTTGCCACCAACATCTCAAGTACTGTCCTAATCATATGACCAAATTTAAATAATCTATTTCACATTGCAGTAATCTAAAATAATAAAAAAAAAAAAATAAAAGACCCCTTCTCCCCGCACACTTTTAATTTTATTATACAAACTTATCACACTTTTCTTGTCAATAAATATTTGATAGTAATATTTGAAAGAAAAGCAAGGAAAAAGAAAACAGACTGAACCCAGTACTATACTTAAAATTGCGTACCATTACTCGTCCAGAAACATTTTGTAAAAGTGTTTGTGTAAAATCTGCCATCAATCTTCCAGCAGAAGATCAATACACAGACTTGCCACCAACAACTCATATACTTTATCTCAATCACATGGCCAGATTTGTTATTCATTTTTCATTGAATGCAATCTTGAAAAAATAAAGACTCCTCTTCCTACCCTTTCCATATCATCATGAAACTACTACTTTTATCTTGTAAATGGACATTGGATGGTAATACTAAAAAAGGTTAAAGAAAGCAGTTTTTACCAGCTACTACATCTAGAATTGCATACCAATACTCTTCCAATATACAAAGATCTTATTCATATCACACTGAATGTGAAAACAAAATAAAAAGACCTCTTTCTCCACAACCATCTCCCATTGGGATGAGACTGTAAACCAAGGCCACCAGTACAAAAAGCATGCAGAAGATCTTGCCACAGGCTATTGTGTGCTAGTAGGAGCAGATGACAAAATTATTTTTAAAAAAAAACTAGTGTGCACACATGTGTCCTGTTTAGACACCATTCCTGAGGAAAAATGGGGAGTTGGAGTCCTCAGGGCGGCAGGGGCTGTATTTATTTTATTAAAATGGGTAGGCGCTGCACTTGTGGCAAAGTGCTCTCCCCTGTGAGAAGTGGTATATATTTTTTTAAAAATCATTATGTAAACTATTACAATTATCTAATTTACATTTTATCCAAATATTTAAAAAAAAAAAAAAAAAAAAAGAAACCACCTAAACTTTACCCAGTACTATTAAAGTTGCCTACCATTAGTCTTCCACATACAGTTGTGAAATACATTGGTATAAAATCTGCCATCAATCTTCCAGCAGAAGATCAATACACAAAACTGTCACAAACGACTGAAGTTGGCTTTCTGACAATAACATGACCCATTTGTTATTCATTCTATATTGTAAGTAATCTAAAAGAAAAAAAAACAACAATAAAAGACCCCTTCTCCCCACACACTTCATAATATCATAGAAAATATTTCTTGTCAATATGCATTTGATGGCAATATTTGAAAAAAAAAGAAAAAAAAAAGATATTACCAGTTTTGTTATTCACAGTACATTGTAAATAAAAAATAAATAAATAAAAAGATCCCTTCTCCCCACACACTTTCCATATCATACAAACATTTTTCTTGTCAATATACATTTGACAGTATTGGGAAAAAAGGAAAAAGGAAAAAGAGCATAACCCAGTACTATACCTCAAATCCTCTACAATTACTCTTCTAGAAACATTTTGGAAAATATGTTGGTGTAAAATCTGACATCAATCTTATAACAGATAATCAATACAGACTTGCTGCCAACAACTCCAAATACTTTCAATCTTATTGGCTTTGTTATTCATTTATCATTGAAAGTAATCTTTAAAAAAATAAAGAAAAAAACCTTCTCACCACAAGCTTTCCATATCATACAAAGTATTACATTTTTTTTGTTAATTTAGATTCTATGGTAATATTAAAAATTTTAAAAAGCAAATGGTCACACTTTACCCACTACTATACTCAAAATCGCCTACCATTACTATTCCACACATATTTTGGGAAATGTGTTGGTGTAAAATCTGCCATTAATCTTCCAAGGAAAATCAAAACACAGAATTGCCACCAACATCAATTCAAGTAGTTTCTCTTAATCATACACCAGGTGAGTTCATTTCACAATTAAAAAGATCAAAACAAAAGAAATATGTAAAATACCTCTTCTCCCCACACTTTCCATTATGTGTACAGTCTACTACATTTTTTTGTCAATTTACATTGAATCCAAATATAAAATAAATATCCAGAATAAAAACAGTTGCTCCCTACCAAGTAATGAACTTATAATCCCATACCATACTCTTCCACACTCAGTTTTGTAAATGTGTTAGTGTAAAATCTGCCATCAATCATCCATCAAAAGATAAAAATACAGACTTTCCACCAACAACTCAGGTATTTTCTTAGTCATATGACCAGATTTGTTATTCATTTCACGTTGTAGTTATCCAAATAATTTTTTAAAATTTTATTTAATGACCCCTTCTGCCCCACACTCTTTCCATTTTATCATACAAACATACTTTTCTTGTCAATAAACATTTTATAGTAGTTTTTTTTAAGCAAGGAAAAAGAAAATTGATCTTGATATTTAAAAAAAAAACTCAACAAAAAGAAAATAGTCACACATTACAACTACTATACTTAAAATGGCATACCATTAGTCTTGGCACATAGTTGTGTAAAATATGTTGACTTCAAGGTCAATACATACTTGTCACTAACACCTCAAGCACTTTTAATCACATGACCAGTTTCTTATTTCACATAGTATCTTAAAGAAAAAATATGAAATTAAAAACAAAAAATACTTTAAAAAAGAACCCCTTTTCCCCACACTTTCCATACCATGATACAAACTATTACATTTTCCTTGTCAATATACTTTTCAGACTAATATCTGGAATATAAAAAAGGAATAAGAAAACAGACCAAGGTACCCAGTATTCTACTTAAAATCAAGTACCATTACTCTTCCAGAAACATTGTGTAAAACATGATGTAAAATCTGCCATCAGTCTTCCAGCAGAAGATCAATACACAGACTTGCCACCAACATTTCAAGTACTTTCTCCCAATCACATGACCAGGTGTGATATTCATTTCACATGTATAAAAAAAAAAAAAAAAAAAAAAAAAAATAAAAAAGATCCCTACTCCCCACACACTTTCTGCACTGTATTACAATTTATCACATTTTTCTTGTCAATTGAACTCATACGAATACATTAATTTAAACACACACACACACACAACACACACACACACACACACACACACACACACAACACACACACACACAACACACACACACACACACACAACCACACACACACACACACACACACACACACACACACACACACACACACACACACACACACACACACACACACACACAAGCACACAAGCACACACACACACACACACACACACACACACACACACACACACACACACACACACACACACACACACACACACACACACACACACACACACACACACACACACACACACACACACCACTACACCACACACACACACAGACAACCTCAGAGTCATAGTCTTCGCTTGCTCCTAAAGCCCCAACCATGACTGCCCCTTCTCCCCCTCCTGGTACCCCTGTCCCCAAAAGTCTACCACCACCCTCAACCCCCAAGAAAAATTTTTGGCCATTGTGTCAGCCTGTAGCATATCATCTACCTGCCTTTGTGTCCACACGACGGGCCAAAATTAGTATAAAGGTCAGGATTAGTATAAAAAGTTAGCATGCAAAAAGGGGAAGCATGCAAAAAAAAAAAAAAAAAGAGAGAAGCATGCAGAAAGGGGAAAGTTAGTTTGGTTGGTCAGTTGGTCAATATTATATAAATCATGTGGACACAGCAGCATATAGAATTGATGGTATGTGGCTGTAGACACAATGATGTGGAGCTTTATCTAAATTTTAAAAAAAAAATCAAATTAAAGAACTACCATTCCCAGCAACTGCTAGGACTTTGTTGGTCTTTCGCGGTTTTGATTTTTAACCAATGCTTTTATTTCCAGCTCCGATATCAGCAAAGTCATTTCAGGCCTAAGAGTTTTGAATACATCTTTATCTCCTGTTCTTCTACAGTTCCAGGCTTCACTAAGAGTAAGATTTTTTCGTATGCGACCGGTTATTCCCCCTCCCCGCCATTGAGGTAATTGCATTCCAATTTCAGGGATACAGCGGGAATTTATCCTACCAATTTTGCCAGGACAGTTGGGGAGGTACCTCCGTACTCTTTCCGATTTCCAACTGTCATGGGTTCTTTCGACATTCAGTTTGATTTCCCTGTCAGACTGGGAAGAAAGAGCAAGGATGGGAGTTAAACCCTGAACCTTGCCCTGTCCTGTCTGTTGAAGAAAAGACTTAACCCAAAATAACCAAGTGAATTTAAAAAAAAAAATGATAAGGCCAAAAATCAAAGATGTAGGGAAAATGTGTCACTATTAGTCAGCCTCTTTCTCTTCTATCCCCCACTGATCTCAAGTTGTATCCGAACCCCTCCTTATAACACCCTTTTCCCAGAATAACTTCTCCTACCCAAGGAATTTCCTCTCCTCACTACCCACACACACACACACACACACACACACACACACACACACACACACACACACACCACACACACAACACACACACTTAGGCCTACTTGACCCCCCCCCCCCCCCCCAATTGAACAATGGCAATCATAAAATACCATTTTTTCTATACATTACACAAAAAGATTGCTAATAACCAAAGGTAGATGCCATATGGATTGGTTCACGATATTGTCTAAAGTATCACAGGGTTTACAACCAACATTGCTGTTGTTCCTTGTATCAACACCCTGGCCAACCAAAAGGGTCAACTCAGGATGATCAGTCATGTTGTGGGAGAAACCACATTAACGGACGCATAAAATGAAAACACAAACCCGATTCCTTGGACCAATCTTGTTCTCAGTGGGGGACCAGATAGCCTAGTGGTTAGAACATTGCGCTCGCAATTCGACTACCCGGGTTCTATTCTCGTTCGAGGAGATTTTTTCCCCTGGAGTTAACATTTGTGCTGACTCCACTCTCCCTCCCCAAAAGTCCTTCGGATGAGACTATGAACCGGAGCCCCGTGCGTTGCACGCAGAACATCTTGGCGCACACGTTAAATCCTGTTCCGCTTTTCGTAAGAGAAGGCCATTGTGTGCCGGTGGGGGCAGATAATATTTACAAAACTGCATACACGCGGGAACTAGATGTAAAAAAAAAAAGCACATGAGTGCTTATTCCATTATCCTCGATATAAAAGAATGAATAGTAAATAAATAAATAAATGACTAGCTATGACACAGGCTATTCATTCATATCAGACAGAAAATGTCCGATTCTCTCAGGAAGTTAATGCTGTCCGAAAAACATCACCAGAAAGAATCAACCAGTCATGGGATCTTATCTAAGGGGGAAAAAAGAGAAAAAAAAGACCAGTATTGACCAAAAAAAAACCGTCACAAATTCCAATCATTCATTAGAAAAACAAAAAGTCATTACAAAAGACACACATGGTAACTCTATGTCCGAAATACCAATGGCCTGAAAATACTCCGGTGGAGAAGGGTGGCAATAAATTATTTCCTTTATGATTTTCTTTTATAGATGAATGAGGTGAATTGGTCACTTGGGACACTGTTTGGGTTGTCTCTTGATGCAGAACTGGCAATACTGAATTTGTGTTTTGTTTGTTTTTCATGAATCATGACATAAACATAAGCCCTCTCAACGCACTATAAAATATTCACATAAAAATCATTTCTGCTTAAATCGAAAATGAAAATACATCTGGACAAAAGAAATCCCTCATTTTTTTCAAAAAATATTTCCATCAGTTATCTTTTCTTTATGTGTGTGTGTGTGTGTGGTGGGGGGGGGGGGGGGGGGTATGTGTGGTATGTGTAGTATGTGTGTGTGTGTGTGTGCGAGGTATGTGTGTGTGTGTGTTGTGTGTGTGTGTGTGTGTGTGTGTGTGTGTGTGTGTGTGTGTGTGTGTGTGTGTGTATTGAGAGGGGGGAGGGGATCATCCTTTTTCTTCACATGCAGACTGTAAAACATTTTTCTTTTTATTATTTTGTATCAGCTTTATTTCTTATTTTTCTTATTTTTGGGAGTACATTTTTTCTTTATTTCATTTTTTACCACTTTAAATTTGGAAAGGGGGGGGGGGGCAATTTTGGTTCCTGTCATATACTTGCAAAAAATTACAGCGATTTTTTTGTTGTTTTTTTTTAGGTGGGATTTTTGGATTTTTTTGGTACTGGGTGGGTGCTTTGCATTTCAATAACAGATCAATACTTTGTACATAAAAGAACTTCAGCTTAATGGAAAATACAAATGGACAAACAAAAATCGCTATTTTTTTCAAAAGTGTTTCTCAAGTGTAGGCTCCATTTGCAGTGTTATGTATGTCTTGTTGCAAATAGTGGGGAATGTTTGACGCACTACTTTTTACATAAAATAACTCCAGTAAGATGTAGGCTCCATTTGCAGTGTTATGTATGTCCTTGTTGCAAATACTGTGCAACATGTGACTCACTTTTTCCTCAAAGCTGTTTCACCAAGTCTTGGAAGTTTTGCACCAGAATGTCCTGGGGATGTTTACAGCGACAGCAACGGCGATTTTCTCCTCGATTCTTCTCCTCCTCGGCGATTTTCTCCTCGATTCTTCTCCTCGGCGACGGCGATTTTTCTCCTGGGCGATTCTCCTCAGCGGCGAGTCTTCTCGGGATTCTCCTCCTCCAGGATTTCACTGTCAAAACACACTGGTTACAATCGTCAGTATGATTGGTCATATTATAACTTTTGAACAGTAGTCTATTTCTGAACTTTTTTTTCATGTTTGCACACGTTATACTTGTACATATTTGTGTGCAATTACATGCAATTATTTTACCCTTGTGAAAAAATGAACATTTTCTTTACTGTGTGTGCCCCTTAGTTTTCCTCTGATAGCGATTTTTTTATGTTTCATCATAATGCTAGCAGGAGATGGATAGCATTAGGAGGCAATAGCAAAATGGGGGATAAAAAAAAGTTGAGTTCGGGTTTAGTTTTTACTGACACCAGGGTCTATATTTTTTTTTAAAGAGCAGAATAAACCCCTGTCAAGCAGTCTTAGAATTGAAGAACTTTATGCTATAATTTTTGTGGACATCAAATACTTTTCAGTTTTTTCAAAACTGATTTAGTGGCCCTTGTTGCTGTGACCTGGTGGTGATGTTTTTATGTTCCATACATTTTTATCGGAGAAAGGCAGTAAAAAAAGCAAACAAGATAAGACAAATGGGAACACTTTCTACAAAATAGTAATGAAACATTCTCAAAACTGATAACTGGTTGAAAGAAAGATTGGCATAAACTAACCACCAAAAAAAACAAACCCGACAGTAATACATACACAGTCACACAAGCAAGGATAGACAATACAGACAGAAAATGATAGACAAAGTCAACCACAAAACACGAAGACAAAAAACATCCTACAAAGGTATGGTTAACTCAAGTTGTCAGAAGGATGTTAAAAAATGAATGGTACCGGTTTTTCTTTGCTGTTGCACGGGATGTCACAGCACCGAATGCTGTTGGACTTCAGTGGCGCTTTCTGGTCACAGCACCGAATGCTGTTGGACTTCAGTGGCGCTTTCTGGTCACAGCACCGAATGCTGTTGGACTTCAGTGGCGCTTTCTGGTCACAGCACCGAATGCTGTGGACTTCAGTGCGCTTCTGGTCTCGTATCACCAGTCCCTTGGGGTGGAGGAATTGGTCCACAGTTTTCTCCAGGCTGGTCTATCTTCATTTTGCAGCAACACAGCCATGTCAAGGCTGGTCCAGTCTTTGATCAGTCCCACATGATACCTGACAGAATAAATGTAACAAGATTAAAGATAGAAAAAAAACAAAAAACTTATCAAAACAAAAAAGGAGACAATGATGGATAATTAAAACAAGACGATAAAAAATAAAATCAGCTGAAGTCTAGACAGGAGAAGATTTCGTCTGTAATTAAAGAATAGATTAGAAGTAGAGAATGATCAAATTTGAGCTCTCAGCCTCATTATATATATATATATATATAATATATATATATATATATATATATATATATATATATATATATATATAATATATATATATATGTGTGTGTGTGTGTGTGTGTGTGTGTGTGTGGTGTGTGTGTGTGTGTGTGTGTGTGTGTTGTGTGTGTGTGTGTGTAGAAAAAGAAATTCTAGGGAATAATTTCTTTCCAAAAAAAAAGTGATAATTATTAACAAGCTCTTCACAAGCCTTTTAAAAAAATATTTATTCATTTTATATCGAGAATGGAATAAGCATTCACTTGCTTTTTTTTTTTTTACAACCAATCCCCGTGTAGTATGCAGTTTTGTAAATATCTGTTCCCACAGGCACACAATGGCCTTCTCTTACGAAAAGCGGCACGGGTTTTAACGTGTGCGCAAGATGTTCTGCATGCGTTCCGCACACGGGGCCTCGGTTTAGAGTCTCATCCGAAGTTCAAGAAAAAAGGTAAGCGTAGTGTTTCAATAAAATGCGTTTTCTTCTAAACATACAATTACAGCAAACAGTTGAAATCGTCTCCTACGCATCGACTTAAGACTAAACACAATAATCTGTCAAGTATAACAAAGTCATCAAATGTAGCTGTGTAGTTTTTGTTACTTACAGTGTAAGGTCTTGATGGCAAACAGTCTTCAGACTTTTTTCTTCTTTGTCAAACGCTATGACAGCAACTTCTGTGGCCCTGACAAATGCTGTGGTACGCTGAAGTTCTCCAGGGGTCCAAAGAGCTTGTCCACCATCAGCAGGTCAGTAGGCCAGATGTCGGCCTTCACTCAGGTTTTGGTGTGTTGGACAGGTCTGGAGGAAGTGTTCCACTGTCATGGGAGAAGTGCCACAAGAGCCTACCTCAGAATCACCGATGTGGAACTTGGTAAACAGGTGATGTCCGAGTCTGCAGTGTCCAGTCCTCAGTCTCACCAGGGTTTCTGGTCTTCTCTGGAAGGAGAGGTAGCAGTCATTCTTACTGTTGAAGTCTTCAGATGAAACACCATTTTGAAAGACTCGTCTCCTATGTGATCCACTGACTTGGCCCCAGTTTTCGAGACGTCTCCCAGGTGATCCAAATGATGACTAGCCAGGTTAGGACCCGTGTGGAGTAAAGGGTGGAAAGGAAGAAGCTGAAGGAAATGTATCCAAGATGTGGGGGGACGGCAAAGTCACACTCCCTCGTGACCACTGTCCCAAAGATGAAGTCACACTCCCTCACAACCACTGTCCCAAAGATGAAGTCACACTCCCTCACAACCACTGTCCCAAAGATGAAGTCACACTCCCTCACAACCACTGTCCCAAAGATGAAGTCACACTCCCTCACAACCACCGTCCCAAAGATGAAGTCACACTCCCTCACACCAAAACCACCCTAAGTCCCAAAGATGAAGTCACACTCCCTCACAACCACCGTCCCAAAGATGAACTCACACTCCCTCACAACCACGTCCCAAAGATGAAGTCACACTCCCTCACAACCACCGTCCCAAAGATGAAGTCACACTCCCTCACAACCACCGTCCCAAAGATGAAGTCACACTCCCTCACAACCACCGTCCCAAAGATGAAGTCACACTCCCTCACAACCACGTCCCAAAGATGAAGTCACACTCCCTCACAACCACCTCTCGAAGCCTTTGTTGTGTGGTCTTTTCGGACCCCAAGATATCACTGTCACCGACATTGCTCTCCTTAGATCTCTTCAGCATTAGTTTTTTCCCCTAGTTTAAATCTGAATTTTAAGGCTACTATTTTTTAAAGCTAATTTTAAAGCTGTACTATATTTTAATTCCTATAATTTTATCAGTTTTGGCTGAATTTTATTTCATTGCACTTTATTTTATTCTACTCTGTCCTATCCCTGTTTAAGTCTCTTTTAGTTAAGATCAAGGATGCAGTCAGGAAATTGGTGCTCAGTGATAGTACAAAGGCAACTGACAGGGAAACCCGAGGAAAAGACAAATGCATCAATCACACCATTGCTCTCCTTCAGTCCTGCAGGACCTGAAAACAAACCTGGAACACCAGAACCTGGGATAGCAAATATCCCATTGAGAACCTTCGGGGATAGCAGAATATCCCCATTTAGAACCTCGGGGATAGCAGAATATCCCCATTCTGAGAACCTCGGGATAGCAGAATATCCCATTCGAGACTCGGGGATAGCAGAATATCCCCATTCTGAGAACCTCGGGGATAGCAGAATATCCCCATTCTGAGAACCTCGGGGATAACAGAATATCCCCATTCTGAGAACCTCGGATAACAGAAATCCCATCTGAAAACAAAGGTCGAGTGTTCTTTATGCAGACCCCATGGAAGCAAAGCTCTGTGAAGGCTTTGTTGAAACATTTCCTTCCTCCATTCCCTACCCTCTATCTACCAAAAGGTCCAAAACCCAGCTAGTATCAGGTTTCACAGCGTGGTGTTTGTGGCAGAAGGTCCAAGGTTTTCCGGAAGTTTTGATACTAAGAAATAATGAATAATATAACCATAGAAGGGAAGAGAAAGAGAGAAGAAGAAGAAGAGAGAGAGAGAGAGAGAGGAGAAGAGAGAGAGAGGAGAGAAGAGAAGAGAGAGGAGAGAGAGAGAGAGACAGAGAGAGAAGAAGAGACAGAGAGAGGGAAGAGAGAGAAGAGAGAGAGGGAGAGAAAGGAGAGAGAGAGGAGAGAGAGAGAGAGAGAGAGAGAAGAGAAGGAAGAGAGAGAGAGAGAGAGAGAGAAGAGAGAGACAGAGAAAAGAGAGAGGAGAAGAGAGGAGAGAAGAGAGAAGGAGAGCGAGGGAGAGGAGAGAGAGAGAGAGAGAGAGAGAGAGAGAGAGAGAGAGGAGAGAGAGAGAGAGAGAGAGAAGACGACAGAAGACAGACGACAGAGACGAAGACAGACAGACGAGAAGAGACGAGAAGACAGACAGAAGACAGACAGACAGTGTGTGCGGCACACGCACGTGCGCCTGCGTGTGCGTGTGCGCGTGCGTGTGTGTGTGTGGCTGCGTGTGCAGGCACACTAGCGCATGGGTGTATACTAAATCTTGCACAGATATGACACACGAAAATGACATGCATAACACACGGAAGTTTCATCAGCATGTATAGCTGAAAAAGACCAAACCGGGTCATGCTGACAGGAGAGCTTTCCGTTATAGGCACTACAACTTCTGAGCAGCAAATCATTGTCGGAAAAAAACATTTCATTTCAGGTTGTTTACAGTCTTGCTGACCACGAAAGCCATGTCAAAGCTGTCACCTGTGGCTCCAGTAGCATTCCTTTCACGTTCAAAACCTAATCCTTTTAAATACCTAACCCAGTCAATATAATAAAAAAAAAAAAACTAACATTAAATGACACAATGCCTACTTTACTTCGTTCCTGCATCGATGATTATCATCGCTGTTTTCAAAGATGTTTTCAAGCAAAGATGATCATCATCGATTCAGGAAGGATCTTTTCCAAAGTGTATCATCAAAACAGTTTAAGACTGCACCACAGGATCGTGTGTTTAATTTTAGCCAGGTTGAAATGATACCCCCCCACCCCCACCCCTAGGGGGCCCGACTGCCTGCTGTCCCCATCTATGCCTTCTTTGTTACAGAAGCACAGACATACCCAGCATACATTCCCGAAGTTGGAATGCAGCTACCTTTATGGTGCGTAAAAACGGTTGCATACGCAAAATTTCACCTTTGGTAAACCTCAGAGCTCTAGCTGAGGAACAAAAATAAAACCCCAAACCAAAAAAATACCCAAACACAACATCACAACACACCAAATATCCTAATATTTCTATAAAAAAAAGCCACAAAACAAAAACAAAACAAAAAAAAAAAACCTTGGTCATACTCACAATGAGATTTTTTGTTGAAGTCGCACCGTCACCATCACATTGGTAATGCCACTCACAGCTGCCAGAAGTTGTGTGGTGGTTTTTTTGTTGTTTTTTTTCTCAGGAGGGCAAGTGGTACACTGGTTTTCTGGTCCTGCAGTCTTCTGCTGCCAAGTTAGCGGCCAGTCAGGTCGCCCCTAGGTAGATGGCGGGGTTAGGTTTTTTATTTATTGATGTATTTTTTCATTTATTTATCTATTCTTTTGTATCCAAGGTAGTTTAACAATACTCCCCATGACGTCGTGGGTTCGAATCCTGTCTGCACGTGCCTTTGTTTCCCTTATCAGAGTGGCTTTTTCTACTAAATTCTGTCAGGGGCAACTCTTAGCTACTGTGGGTCCTTTTACGTGCGCTGAATGCGTGTTCCACTTAGGATCTCTCATTTCATCCGAAAGACTAGCACCGAGACCACTACTCACGTTCTGGTGGATGGAGAGGGGAAGAGGAGTGTGACTGCACTACTTTGTTGTTCTAACACTGTGGCAGCCAACAGACTACGAAAATAAACCAAGCGAGTTTGGCCAAGAAAAAAAACAACTTGAGTTTGTCTGGAACACTAACACTATTCGAAAATTCGGCTTTACTTTTGTAGTGACACAGCTGGCCCAGCTGTGCTTGAATGATCTTAAAGTTGTTGCTTATTTCGAAATGCAGGCCTTCTCACGAGTTAAAACGGTTAAACATTGGAAGAGGGGATGAAAGACTACGCTCGATTGCCGATAAACACACACAGGTACACACACACAGGTACGCACACACACACACGTACGCACACACGCACACACACACACACACACACACACACACCACACACGCGCCCGCGCACACCACACACACACACTAAACGTGTGCACACTGGTGTGCTTAAACATCATCATCCCCAGGGTCAGAATGGATTACTTTAATGGTGGTAATCAC
>CM060341.1:33763480-33764543 GCA_030674155.1 Stramonita haemastoma | reverse complement strand
GATAACATATACTGAGACTCTAAACATTCTCTCAGAAAATCAAGCTGGATTTAGACCTAATCATTCCACTACAGATCACATATTTGTTTTAAAATGTTTAAATGATCTCATAAGGAACAGGAAAAAGAAGCTATTCTGTGCTTTTGTGGATTATGAAAAGGCTTTCGACAAAGTGTGGCATAATGGTTTATGGATAAAACTTATAAGATCAGGTATTGGTGGCAAAGTTTTTAATGTAATTAGAAATATGTATAAAGGAATTGTCTCTTGTGTTTCTTCAAAGGGGTTGGTGTCAGAGGCATTTTCTGTCAACCAAGGTGTCCGACAAGGTGAAAACTTGTCCCCACTACTTTTTGCTCTTTATGTAAATGATTTAGAATCCTACCTGATCCAAAAAGGCTGCACTCCAGTTGACATAGGACTTGATTTTGATGACAGAATCTCAGAGTACCTAAAAGTGTTGTTGATATTATACGCTGATGATACTGTAATATTTGCTGACTCTGAGGAGAAACTTCAGAAAGCGCTTTATGAATTAGAGGCTTACTGCAGTGAATGGAAACTAAAAAATCAATTGTTCCAAAACTAAAGTAATGACATTTTGTGGTAGAAAAACAAACAACCAGTATCCCTTTACACTAAATGGAAATATGCTGGAACATGTATGCAAATTTAAATATCTGGGACTGACGTTTAATTTCAATGGAAAATTCAATGTAACTGTTAAACAATTAAAAGACCAGGCAAGACGGGCAATGATGGCCCTATTAAGAAAAAGCAGACAGCTTCAGCTCCCAATCTCCTGTCAGCTTGACTTGTTTAACTCACTGGTGTTGCCAGTACTGACATATGGCTGTGAAGTCTGGGGTAATAGTTGTACTGATATAGCTGAATCATTACATCTGGAATACTGCAAATATATCTTACGATTAAAAAAGAGTACCCCTAACTGCTTTATATATGGTGAAACAGGCCGTTTCCCTTTGTTTATACACATTTACAGCCGTATGATAAAATTTTGGCACAAATTGTCTGTTGACCCAAGTAAAAAATACTCAGCCAT